>CM064349.1:5572570-6132570 GCA_032595735.1 Pelochelys cantorii
GCCCCTGAAACGCTAAGAAGAGAGGATTTTTCTACCACCTCTGATTTCCGAAGGATTCCAATATCCCCCTAAAATGCTGGAAGGGGAAAATCTTAGGGCCCTTAAAGGTTCAAATCCCCCCTTTTCACTCTGCCCTGATGGGGCAATGTCAACCACTGTAGATTATGAAGGAACTGTTCAAATCTGTCAGTGGTTCCAATTTGAATGATGGGTTTAATGGTGTTAACCTCTGGAATTCCCTGCCACTGGATGTTAGTGGGGTGAATGCTTGAGAATCACTGCTGTAGTGCTTAGAAGGGAGACATTTCACCCCACACTCCCCTTCTAAATCTTGAGAGCCATTCTTACTGTTTTGCACCAAACCAGTAGTATGTTTCAAAATACATGTATCTGTTTTTGTATTTTCAATGCATTCACAGTGGTTTGATTATATTCTAATATTGAGTTTAATCTGCGGGAGTCTCTGCCACTGGCTGTTAGCAGGGTTACACCCCGGAACTCCTTGACACTGGCTATTAACAAGACTTCCTGCCATGGTGTATCAACAGGACTTGTCTGCACTCCTCCCTGCCCCTGGGAATTAGTGGGGTTAACCCTTGGGATTCCCTGCTTCTTGCTATTAGCGGAGTTAGCCTGCAGGACTGCCTGCCACTGGGGATCAGTAGATTTATCTCCAGTGGTCATATCAGAGTTAACCCAAGGAACTCACAGTCCCCCCCTCCCCCCGCCATGCTTTGTGAAAGTAGAAGTATGATTAGGTGTGACTTGAAGCTACTTTAGGCAAAATCAATCACATGATGTAGCATTTTTAAAGCTACCATCTGCTGAATGTCCATATTCACTTTCTGTGCATGGATCTTCCTTGTGTGAGGAGTTAGAAATGTGAAGTGTGAATCTGTGTCTAAATCTAGACATTGGTGTGTGAGCCAGTACTGGCACTGGAGAACTGAATGGCCCAGTGCTCCAGGTTACTGTCTCTGAGTGGGCTTGTTTTTCCAGTAAGCCTGGATTGCAACTGGTCCTACAAAGACCTGTGGCCAGGCCACCTGATGCTGGAACCCATTTTGCATGTGGTACTTTCCCAGTGGGACAAGTTTGGACTGAACACAAAGAATTCCCACCCTGGGCAAAGGGGAAAAAAGGGGGGAATAGGGGCAGTGGCCAGATGCCAGGAGACCCCCAATTTACCCCCTGTGATGGACTGGGCAGTGTCTGGGCACCACCGAGTGTGTCTGCTCAGGGCGAATTGCTCAAAACAAGGGCTCCTTACAGCCCCTGACTGGAGGCCTTTCTCAAGCAGGCCACAAACCAGTCACACCGAGCGCTTCAGCTGCCAATCCGGCCAGCAGGAAGCCTCACAAGCAAAACCCCTCTGACCCCCCAGCTCTCCCTGTGCCCCAATCAGCCCCGGGCCTGCCACACAGGTGAGGGGTTATAGAACCCAATCACACCTATCCAGGGCGGTACTGAGGCATGGGCGAGGGGCCCTTACAGCTGCCATCAGGCGCCGCACGCCTGGCTCCTGCAGAGCCGGCCCTGCGGCGCCGGCCGAGGAGCACCCTTCCCCCATGGCCGAGGGGCCCTGCACGGCCCGGTGCGCACACCAGCAGCGCTGGCCGGGCCAGGCTGGGCAGCACATACGCCGTGTGCCCCGGGGGCAGGCCCTGGGCTGCCCGCCAGCGGTCGTGACCAGCCCGCGCATGTGCCGTGCGCCATGGGGGTGGGCCCCGGGCTGCGTGCCAGCGGCCCTGGCTGGCCTGCGCATGCGCGCCCCACGGACGGGCCCGCGCATGCGTGCCCCACGGACGGGCCCGCGCATGCGTGCCCCATGGACGGGCCCGCGCATGCTCCGTGCGCCCTGGGGCGGCACTGCACGCCCAGGCCCAGGGTGCCAAAAGGGCTTGGGCCGGCCCTGCACCTATCCTGAACAGGTTCTCCCGGCACCAAGAAACAAGCCACAGTTCCCAGTCAATTTACACTTTGGATCTTACCCACATGATCACGCTGGGCCAATCCTTTAGAATCTAAAATCTATAAAGGTTTATTAATAAAAGAAAGAAAGCATCAGAGTAAGGTTGTTAAGGAGAATACATTTCGTGCACCAATCACCAGGTTCTTGATGCAGGCTCTCAGCAGAGATGTTACAAACCGCTAGCTTAAAAGTCTCTGGAGTACATCCTATGTCAGGATGGGCCAATGATTCGTCATGACTCGCTGTTCCTCCCAAGCATGCATCTGGGATCAGGAGCAGAATTGAAGGCCAGATGGAGTCCACCTCATGGCCTTATATATCTCTCCTGCTGTCCTCCTGGCCAGAGCAGGTCACATCGTCAAGTGACCTTTCTCTGTTTCACATGCTGGCAGCCACCATGCCCTGGCTGGTTTGCAGGTCCCAGACGCCTTCCTCAGGTGTGTATTGGGCACCTTGAGGGCCATTGTCCCTGGAGCCTCGCTAATTAGCATAGTGATTGACTGGACATTCCTTCCTTACAGCAGGCAGTTCAGGCCCACTGCTCTGTCCCTGGCAGAGAACACTCCCAGTATCAGCACAGAGTCCATATTCATAACTGCACATACAGATATCACACGGGTACATGACTAGCACACATAGAATCAGTAGAACATAAGGTTTCATTTTACACCCCACATGGCCTGCTTTGTACAGACTTTGGGTCAAACACCCCCTGTGGGCGCAGCATTGATCTGGCTGCTCCTTTTAAAATCCAGTAACGTGACAATGCCATTAACCTTGGCTAAAGGGCCCCCTATTGACTCAACTCCAACTTCTGTTCCCCTCTTACAGACTCCGGCACATCCCCGAGTCTCAGTTTCCAGGGGACTTGCTGCAAACCCTCCGTCACCCGTGCTGCTTCTTTGGAGCCGTTCTGGCAGCTGCGGGAGCACAGACGCTAAAAGGCAGGTGGGCACCCCACACATTTCTACTGTGGCATTAGGGGATTCGTTCACCATTTCCTGCCCCATGAATGTCTTCACAGAGAGTGACACTTCACAGACACCGCCCATGATGGTGCCAAGATCTGTTGGCAGCGGTAACACTCCAGTGGCTGCAAGCAAAGAGGAAGGGCTAATAATAAACCCCAAGTAAACGTTCTCTGACCAAGGTTGAGCTAGAGTCAAAGAAAAGCCAAGGGAAGGCTCTGCAAACAGATCTAAGAAAGTCCTAGAAATAGTGATCTGAACCTCACCCCCAGGTGGGAGGCTAAAGGGCTGTGTGACTGTGGGGTACAAGAGGGGCACACTGACATGCACACAGAATGTGGGCAGCCCGAGTAACAAGCTGCCCCTTCCATGTTCACCCCGTTTCAAAAATCTATGATAACATTAGGACAGTGTGAGCCCTGTGGGGTACCATACGAAAACTAATAAACCTCTGAACATTATGGTCCTGCTGAAATACAGGGAGCAACCCTTTATGGAGTTTGAAGTTTCTACGGTATGGCTGTTGCTGTAATTCTGGGTAACACCTACACACAATTTTCTCAGAGACAAAGGCACATGGGGCCCAGCCCTGTGTTACGGAGCCATTGTCCAGCAGGGCAGAAGGGGCAGAGGGAGGGTATTTATGGGAAATGTACATTTCCTCAGTGAAAGCTCAAATCTCACCACCTTACTGGGCTGCTTCTTGCCTTTTCCCCAGCTGTGTGTGTGGGGGGGGGCTGCTCAAAGAGGAGTTCGGTGGGAAAACGAGATAGTGGATCCGTTTTAGCTCTTGCATTCTTGCCAAGAGACATCAGAGAGCCGAGGCGCTGGGGAGTGAGACTCTAGGCCGTGGGGAGAGCCCACCAGGCCATGTACTGCACCTTGTGGGGAGACAAATTGTTTTCTTTGCTGTTCCTTTAGCTTGTGCCCTAAGCTGTGGGTTAGAGTTTCCTCCAGCCTGGCGTGCGGAGAGGGGGCGGGGGAGGGAGTTGCACAGGGCTGGGATGGATCACTGGCCTTCGTTGAGCTGACTGCTTTTCTGTAGTATGAGGCTCCTCTAAGAAAGAATTAGCCCATGAGACTCCCAGCCCCTTGTTAACCTGTGGGACTCCCTGCCACTAGATATTATCAGTGTTAACCCAGAGGATCCCCTTTCACTAAATGGTACAACCCTTAGCCCATAGGCCTCCCCCAGCCATTGGGGATTGGTTGTGTTAACCTCTGGGACTGGTTGCTGAAGGGTGGACTCATCGGCAGCTCCAGGGCTGTGGGAAATGAGCTAAAGCCATGCCCCCCTGCAGGAAAGATGGAAAGGAGGGTCCCTCAAGCTACAGCAATGGAGGCAACGGGGAGCAGCGGCCGTCCCCCAGAGGGGGGAAGCCCAGCAAGGCGAAAAAAGAGGAGCAGTTCAACCTAGACAAAGCCAGCACAGGCAGAGAGGTGGGGAACACCAGGGCCAAATGCTTCCCCCGCTGCCCTCAGGGCTTAGCCGGGAGGGACCTGCACGTTCCCTGGATGGGTGGGGGCTCTCTCCTGGCAGGCAGAGCTGGCCCCAATACCCAGCAGAGCACTAGGGGGCGCTATTCTGCAGATTGTCATCATTGAGGTACAGGTCAAGGCATCCAAGTGCTCGTGGTAACCAGACGTCTCCCTGGTTTGTCAGAGCTGGGGGGTCGTGGATCCCACTGTCCTGGCCAGGTTCCCACATCGTTAATTACATTTGCCCTCCTAAGAACCACTTGGTTGCCATAGATACATTACTCTTCCTTTCCTGCCCCGGGCACCTTTGTGGTAGCACACGAGTCATCCCCATGCGGCGTTGTGTGGGGCTATTCCCCCAGTTGCCCCTGCACCTCAGTCACCATGTGAGCCAACCCTTCTGCTTTGTATCCTCAGGTGCTGGGCACTGATGACTATGAGACCATAGAGCAAATGGAAAGCTATGAGAATTTAGCAGCAGGAGGAGATGAAGTTTACGAGAACATTGACAATTTGCAGCCACATTTGCTGTGACCAGGAAACCGTTTACTCCAATGTCTAACCCTAGAGCGGGAGGGGAAGAGCTGACAGTACTTCTAAATCTCTCTTTTATTTAAGCACGTGCTTGTAACGCTTGGGGCAATAGGAGCTAGAGCTGTGGGGGTGAGCGGTGGGATGGCTGGTGGCAACATGGTGGGGGCATTGGGATATGCCTGGAACCAACACATGTCAGCAACTGACTTAAGAAGTAGAGTTACTGGCAGCAACATGATGTGTTATAGAGATGTTTTGTGTTATAGAGTTGTGTTATAGAGAGGCGAACACTAAGAAGAGAGGATTGTTCTACCTTCTCTAATTTCCTGAGTTAAAAAAATCTCCCTAAAATCCTGGAAAGGGAAAATCTCAGGGGCTGGAAAGGTGCAAAGGCCCCATTAGGGCAGGGATAACAGGGATGACTTGAAAAACTGGTTTATGAAAGAACTGATCACACCTGCTATGAGGTGCAATTTTATTACCAGGTGTAACATTGTTAACCCCTGGGACTCCCTGCTGCTGGGTATTAGTTACCTAATCACTGCTGCAGCACTTAAAGGGGCGATATTTCACCCACCCTTCCTTTCTAAATCTTGAGATCCATCCCTGCTGCTTTATGCAAAACTGGTGGTGAATTTTGCTTGAAGTTTTTCAAAATATAGGTATCTATTTTTGTACTTTCAATGTATTCACAGAGGTTTGATTATATTATAATACTGGGGTTAACCTGTTTGACTCCCTGCCATTGGGTGGTAGCAGGGTTACCCCTGGAACTCTCTGCCACTGGCTAGTAACAAGACTTCCTGTCATGAGGTATCAATAGGGCTTGTTTGCATTCCTCGCTGCCCGTAGGAATTAGTGCAGTTAACCCTGGGGATTCCCTGCTTCTTGGTATCAGTAGATTTATCAGTGTGACCCCATAGAACTCAGAGCTGCAGGGTGGCTGTTATAGTTAAATTCCATGCCAGTCTCCTGAGGAACAGGGGAATGGTACACGGGGTCTATTCCCCTCCCAGCAGTACCAGCTCTGATCTGGCCCAGGGCAGGGGACTGGCTGGCTTGGTGGGTCAGGGATTGGGACATGGGGTCTCTCCCCTCTGGGGGAGCATTGGCTGTGGAATTGGACTGGCCAGTGGGGCAGACTGGGGCAGTTGAGGCGGGGTTGAAATGGAACCTTCCCCCCATCCCCTGGGTGCTCTCATGGGGACACCCCAGAACAAGAGGCGCTGTCTGTGCCCAGTATGGGGCGCAGTTAACCCTTCGAGGGAGGATTTGCTACAGAGAGCCAGGGTGGAGAAGTCACTGGACTGGGAGGATGGCTTATTCCAAACCCAGCTGCCCTGGCAACCCCACAGTGGTGCCCAGAATAGAGCAACTGTGCAGTGCTTCACCCTGTCCTCTACTCTGGGCGCCCGGCAGCCAGCGGTTATGGGTTGTCCCAGGCACCTGTCCATGCTGGCCACCTGCAGCTGCTGGAACAATCCTCTAGGGACTTGTCATCCTGTGTAAAGCCAACACAGCTCAGTGTCCAAGCCCCCGGCAGGAAGTTCCACAGGTTAACAGTCAGGCCGGGTGTCTGGATGTGAGTGAAGAGGAAGGGCTAATAATAAGCCCAAAGTGAATGTTCCCTGACCAAGGTTGAGTTAAAGAGGCAAAGAAAAGCCAGGGGAAGGCTCTGGAAACACAGCTAAGAAAGTCTGAGAAATAGTGATCTGAACCTCACTACCAGGTGGGGGGCTAGCAGGCTGGGGTGTGACTGTGGGGCACAAGTGGGGCACACTGACATGTGGCACAGAGTGTGGGCTGCCTGAGTGACAACCTGCCCCTCCTATGTTCATCCATGTTCATAAAACTGTGATAACGCTAGGACAGTGTGAGCCCTGTGGGGTACCATACGAAAACTCAGAACCCATTGAACATTATGGTCCTGCTGAAATACAGGGACCAACACTTTATGAAGTTTAAAGATTCTACGGTATGGCTGTTGCTGTAATTCTGGGTAACACCTACACAATTTTCTCAGAGACAAAGGCACATGGGGCCCAGCCCTGTGTTACAGAGCCATTGTCCAGCAAGGCAGAAGGGGCAGAGGGAGGGTATTTATGGGAAATGTACATTTCCTCAGTGAAAGCTCAAATCCCACCACCTTCCCAGGCTGCTTGTCACCTGCTCCCCACCTGGGGGGAGGTGGGGCTGCTCAAGGAGGAAAACAGTGGGAAAACGAGACAGTGGATCTGTTTTAGCTCTCGTATTCTTCCAAGAGACACCAGAGACCTGAGGCGCTGGGGAAGGAGGCTCCAGGCTCTAGAGGAGCTGGCCGGGCTGTATAATGCAGCTCCTGCAGAGACCAATAGTTTCCTTTGTGGTTTGTTTAGCTTGTGCCCTGAGCCATGGGTCAGCGTTTCCTCCAGCTCGGCATGGGGGCCGGGCACAGGGCTGGGACGGCTCATTGGCCTTCCTTGAGCTGATGGACTTTGTCTGAGCCCCCAGGGAACTGGGGGCTGGGAGTGGGCAGAGGCAGGAGGGGGGAGAGTTTGCCGGTGATGCAGCATCACAGGGGGCGGGAGGGACACAGCTGCTCATATCCTGTCCAGTGTCACCCCCCCCCCCCCCGTCAAATGGGCATTTCCCAACAGCGGGTGTAAAACAAGAACAGGGGTGTGAATGCTGCGGTGCTGAGCACACAGGCTGTGGGGGATGGACGCAGGCAGCGCTGGCTGCCCCCAGCTCTGGCTGCGTGTGGATGGGGGCAGGCAGGATGCTGGCAGGAGGGGCCCAGGGGCCTGCACTGTGTGGGGCCGGGCAGGGTTGGCAGGATGTGGTTTCCCCAAGGGAGGTGGGAGTCTGCAGTGCATCTGATCTAACCACTAGCCCTCACTCCCCTCCCAGCTGCCCCTTTTCTAACCACTAGGCCCCCCTCCACTTCCCTGCTCAGCTCATTCCCTCTTCTCCCCGGGCCCTCCACAGGCAGAGACCTGGGACCCTCTGAAAGCAACCAATTGGGGCACCCGTGAGGCCCGGCTGCCAGCTGCCCCCAAAGCCGCGGAGCGAGAGGATGTGGGGGCCAGGAGCCGGCCAGATGCCCCCTTGCACCAGGCGAGGACTTGGAATCCTCCTCGCGCTGCTCTACCAGGGTAAGAGCCGCAGAGGGAGCCGGGGGCAGGAATCCCTCAGCGCCGGGGAGAGACCCAGGACTCCTGGCTTCAGACGCCTTCCTGCGCCAGAGCTGAAATTGTCAAATACAGTACGGTGTGAGGGGCACAGGCAGAGGTGGGAGCTGTGGGTCAGTGTTGAGGGGCGCTGGGAGAGCTGAGGGCTGCGGGTCGGGGTTATGGGGCACTGGCAGAGCTGGGGGCTGTGGGTGCTGGTTGAGGGGCACTGGCAGAGCTGGGCGGGCTTCGGGTTGGGGTTATGGGGCACTGGCATAGTTGGTCTGTTCCCCTGCAGCGCAGCTCTCCCAGGGGCAGGCCTATCAGATCCATGTGGCGCCCCATGTCACGGTGCAGCAGGGCCTCTGCGTGCTGCTCCCCTGCCATTTCACAGCCAATTTCAAGTCCCCCGGGCCTGTCTACAAATACTGGTTCCTCAAAGGCACAGATAGTGGCAGCAGCATGCCTGTGGCCAGCACCAACCTGGCCAGGCCCCCACATGCGCCCAGGGGCCGGATCCGCCTGGCTGGGGAGGCCGAGAACGACTGCTCCCTGAGCATCAGCGACGTGCGGGCTGAAGACCGGGACCGCTACTACTTCCGCTTCGAGAAGGGAGAGAGCAAATACAGCTACGTGGAGATCCAGCCGCTGGTGAACGTCACAGGTGCAACAGGGGACCCAGTAACACTGAGTTCAGTTATGCCCAGTGGCAGGGAATTCCATGGGTTAGTCCCAAAAATACCCAGTGGTGGGATGGTCCATTGGTTACTCCCCAAAATGCCCAGTGGCGGGGAGTTCCACACGTTAGTCCTAACAATATCCAGTGGCAGGGAGGTCTCTGGGTTAGCCCCAATAATATCCAGTGGCAGGGAGTTCCGGGGATTAACCCCAGTAATTCCCCACAGGGCTGAATCTTAATGGTTTCTCCTGCCTAGAGCTGAGGGAGCAGCCCGTCCTGAGGTTCCCCAAGTTGCTGAAGCCCGGGCAGCCAGTGAATGTGACCTGCCAGGCTCCGGGGACCTGCTCTGGGACCCCTCCCCAAATCACCTGGACAGGAGGGTTTGACTCCACGGCCATGAACGTCTCAGAGCCCCAGGAGAACGGCAGCATCTCCTACAGCTCCGTGCTCTGCTTCACGCCCACCCAGGCGGACGATGGCAAAGAGCTCGGCTGCACCGTCACGTACCCTGCGGTTGGGGTGTCCACACGCCGAGCCCTCCAGCTCCACATCGGCTGTGAGTCACCCCGTGAAGCACTGGCAGGGGAGTGGGGACTAGTGGTTACACAGACAGGCAGGACTCCTGGCTTCTATGCCTAGCAATGTGAGTGTGGGGGCTAGTGGTTGTGGAGGGGGTGGAGCTGAGAGCCAGGAGGGCAGTGTGGTCCCTGAAGGCGAATCCCCCACATACCCTGTATCCCATTGCAGATGCGCCGGAGCTTCTGCCAGGGGGGAACTGCACGGTGCGGGGAAGCGGGCCCAGGGAGGCGGCCACGTGTTACTGCGTGGCTGAGGGGAACCCCCCGCCCCGCCTCCAGTGGCGCCTGCCCAACCGCACCCTCCCCGGGGACTTCGAGGGCCCCGAGCTGCGGGCCAAGTCCTGGGTGCGAGGCCCGGCCGTGAGTGGGGAGCTGCAGGGCCCGGCCGGGGCCCTGGCCAACGTGTCCTGCGCCGCCGCCAACGCCCACGGGCAGAGCCAGACCGAGCTGCCCCTCGTGCCTCCAGGTACTGGGCACCCACGGCGGTGGGGGTGGGGCACTCTGCTACCATAATTACTCACGTATACATCCGAGCCTGGGTATGAGCTGCAGGGTTGGGGCAGCTGGGTGATGGGGGCTGGCATGGGGTGTCCTGCTACCATAATTACACTCATACACAGTCATGTCTGCTAGTACCGTAATTACTCTTGGCCCAAATATAATTTTCCTTTTATTTAATATAGTCTGAGTGTGGAGGTGGGGTTACCGTATATTCTCACACCCAAATAGAAGCCAATTTACCTCAGGGGCACGGGGACCCAGGATACGCTGGGTAGCTAGTGAGCCTTTACCTTATTTTCTTAGACATACACCAGGTGCCCACCTTATGTCTCTGAGGGGAGGGGGCAATAGCACCTTCCCCCCCTACATGAGCAGGGTATAACTAACTGTAATTATCCTCATACTCATGCTTCCCCATGTCCTGCTTGACACCATTAATCCCAGTGCTGACAGCAACTATGTCCGTGTCTCTCCTCAGTGATGGTAATTTCCTGCTTATAGTCTCCACTGGAGTCACTGGTGGCATTTTACTCCTCTTGGTGCTGGCGATCGTGGTCTGCAAGGTAGCCAGAGCCAGGTGAGGGCACCAGGCCAGGGGCTTAGAGTGGAGGGCAGACAGACCAAACGAACTGGCCGAGGAGGACCAAGGGTGGTGAATTCATTGCCACACAGGGAGATACCCGTGGAAAGCAGGCAACTGAGAAGGGATTGGATGCTGCTCTCCTGTAGCATGAAGCTCCTCTAAGATACAGTTAGCCTACAGACTCTCTGCTACTGGGTAGTAGTAGGGATAACCTGTGGAACTCCATGCCACCAGATATTATCAAAGTTAACCCATAGGATCCTCTGTCACTTAATGATAGCATCCTTAACCAATGGGACTCCCTGCCACTAAATAGAAGTAGATTTAGCCCTTGGAACTCCCTGCCACTGGGGATTGGTTGCATTAACCTCTAGGACTAGCAGTTCCAGGGCTGTGAGAACTGAGCTAAAGCTGTTCCCTCCTGCAGGAAAGACACAGAGGAGGGTCCTTCAAGCTACTCAACCAATGGAGGCAACGGGGAGCAGCAGCCGTCCCCCGAAAGGGAGAAGTCCAGCAAGCTGAAGAAAGAGAAGCAGTCCAACCTGTACAAGGCCGGTGCAGGGGGAAAGGTGGGGAATGCCAGGGCCGCGGGCCTCTGCACATGCCTTCCCTGGATGGGTGGGAGCTCCCCCCTGGCAGGCAGGGCTGTTCCCAGAGCCCCAGCACAACACTAGGGGGCGCTGTGCTGCAGTTGTTCTCCCTGAGATCCTGGCCAGAGCCTCTGAGTGCTGTTGGTAACCAGACATCTCCTCTGTTTGTTAGAGCTTGGGGGGCCATGGATCTGGCTGTTGTGTCCGGATTCCCAGATAATTAATGGAATTTGCCTTCCAAACAGCCATGCTGTTGCCCTAGATACATTAGTCTTCCTTCTTGCCCCTGGCTGCAGCTTGACACCAAGTGAGCTGTCCCCGTGCAGCGTTGTATGGGGCCGTTCCCCAGCTGCTCCACCCCAGAGGTAGCTGCACCTCAGTCACTGTGTGAACCAACCCTTCCCTTCTGCAGTCTCCAGAGCTGAGTAGTGATCACTATGAGAACAAGGAGCAAGTGGAAAGTGATGAGAATTTAGCAGAAGAAGGAGATGGAGTCTACGCGGATATTGACGATTTACAGCCACGTTTTCCATCTGACCAGATCTACTCCAATGTCTCACCCTAGCGTTGGAGTGGAAGAGCTGACAGTGCTTCTAAGTACCTGTTCTATTTAAGCAAGTGCTTGTACCACTTGCAATAATTGTTGCTAGAGTCATGGGGTGAATGCTGGGATGGTTGGTGGTGACATGGTGGGTGCCGTGGGATAAGTCTAGAACCAACACATTAAGAAGTAGTGTCACTTGCTCTCTATGGTACCAGGGATGGTTTAGTCACCATGTGGAGCAGCAGAAGACCCTCCACACCCACCAGCCCCAGGCCATGTGCCAACTTCTCTGTGCATAAGCTGATGTATGTTAACAAGGCCCCATCCCCAGATGCCCAGTCAGTTTTGATACCATTGATGATATAACAGCAGACACCCATCGACGTTATGCCCATAGCGTCAGCTGATCCTTGTGCTAGGCCTGCTTAATGCATTTGAGTGAAACGAATGTAGGCCCCTGGAACGCTAAGAAGAGAGGATTTTTCTACCACCTCCGATTTCCTAAGCATTCCAATATCTCCCTAAAATCCTGGAAGGGGAAAATCTCAGGGGCTTGAAAAGTTCAAATGCCCCATCAGGGCAGGGTGAAAAGGGGGGTAATGTCAAACACTGTAGATGGTGAAGGAACTGATGAAAACTGTCACTGGTTGCAGTTTTACTGGTGGGTTTAATGGTGTTAATCTCTGGAACTCCCTGCCACTGGATATTAGAGGGGTTATTCCTTGAGAATCACTGCTGTAGTGCTTAGAAGGGAGCTATTTCACCCCATGCTTTTTTTCTTAATCCTGAGAGCCATCTTTACTGTTTTGCTCCTGTCATGATTATGAGGGTTAGCCAGAAGCCTGGGGACTAACGGGTTAACTACACCTAGCCAGGTGGAGTGGCCAATAGGACTGTAGGTAGGACTTTCAAACTGGGACAAAGGAATTTGGGTTTTTCCCTCCTCTCTGTCTGTGAGTTCCTCTGCAGCTACAGAGAGAGACAACCATGTCTCTCTCTCTCCAAGAAACAATTCTTCACTTTCTGTAAGTAGGATAAAGTTTAGTTAAATCCGCTGGGTTTTATTGTTTTATGGTTTGGGTATGGGATCTGATGTCTGTGCACTTTTTAAAAGATGTTTGGCTTTTCGTTGTAACTAAGTTCTAGGCCCATGGAGTTTCTCCATATGTATATTTTGTTACCTTTCCATCTAGTCATTATGCTTACAACAGGAATATTGTAGTGATAATAAAAGTTTTCTCTTTTTTTTTTTTTAAATTAACCTGGTATTGGTTAATGGTGGTGTCCTGCTTTTTACTTTAGGGGTGAGATTTCCCAGATGATCTTTCCCCTGAATTCTTTATTAATATTTGGGTGGTGGCAGCGGAAGTTTTATTCCCAAAATCTAGGGTTTTAAGATTTTGGGGGAAGTTTTATACCAAAGCCTGGTAGATAATGTTTTGGGGTACACTTTCTGGCCCCCACTTCTGCATTTATCGTGCCAGAGTGGGGAAGGAGCCATGACAGCCCCAAACCAGTGGTCGATTTTACTGTAAGATTTTTCAAAATACACATATCTGTTTTTGTACTTTCAGGGCATTCACAGTGGCTTGATTATATTATAATACTGGGTTTAATCTGTAGGACTCCCTGCCACTGGCTGGTAGCAGGGTTAAACCTCGGAACTCCCTGCCACTGGCTATTAACAAGACTTCCTGCCATGGTGTATCAATAGGACTTGTCTGCATTCCTCCCTGCCCCTGGGAATTAGTGGGGTGAGCCCCTGGGATTTCCTGCTTCTTGCTATTAGCGGAGTTAGCCTGCAGGACTGCCTGCCACTGGGGATCAGTAGATTTATCTCCGGAGGTGCAGGGGATCATATCAGTGTTAAACCAAGGAACTCACAGCTGCTCCCTCCTCCCCCCAATGCTTTATTAAAATAGGTGTATGAATAGGCCTGACTTGAAGCTACTTTAGACACAATTGATCACATGACGTAGCATTTTTAAAGGTACGATTGGCTGAATGTCCATAGTCACCTTCTGTGCATGGATCTTCCTTGTGTGAGGAGTTAGAAATGTGAAGTGTGAATCTGGGTCTAAATCTAGACATTGGCGTGTGAGCCAGTAGTGACACTGGGGACTGAATGGCCCAGTGCTCGAGGTCACAGTCTGTCAATGGGCTTGTTTTTCCTGTAAGCCTGGATTGTGATTGGTCCTACAAAGACCTGTGGCCAGGCCAGCGGGTGCTGGAACCCATTCTGGGTCTGGTACCTTCCCACTCAAGATGAGACACATTTGGACTGAACACAAAGAATTTCTGCCCTGGGGAAAGTGATAGAAAGGGGGCAATAGGGCAGTGGCCAGATGCCAGGAGACCCCCAATTTACCTCCTGTGACGTACCGGGCAGTGTCTGGGCACCACCGAGTGTGTCCGCTCAGGGCGAATTGCTCAAAACAAGGGATTCTTACAGCCCCTGAGTGGAGGCCTTTCCCAAATAGGCCACAAACCAGTCACACCGAGCGCTTCAGCTGCCAATCCGGCCGGCAGGAAGCCTCACGAGCAAAACCCGTCAGACACCCCAGCTCTCCCTGTGCCGCAATCAGCCCAGGGCGTACCACACCAGTGAGGGGTTATAGAACCCAATCTCACCTACCCGGAACGGGTTCTCCCGGTCCCAAAAGACTAGGCACAGTTCCCAAGCAATTTATACTCTAGATCTTACCCACAAGATCACGCTGGGCCAATCCTTTAAAATCTAAAGGTTTATTAACAAAAGAAAGAAAAGATTGAGAGTGCGATTAAGGAGAATACATCACAATGCATCAAATTACCAGGTTCTCAATGCAGGCTCTCAGCAGAGATGTTACAAACTGCTAGTTTAGAAGTCTCTGGAGTACATCTTATGTCAGGATGAGTCAGCTATCCTTCCTGGCTCGCTGTCCCTAGCAAGGATGCATCTGGGATCAGTAGCAAGATTGACGACAAAATGGAGACAGCCTCATGGCACTTGTATCTCTCTGGTGTCTCCCAAACTGGAGTTGGTCATGTGATGAAGGCTATGTCTAGACAATGCTGGATTTCCGAAAGAGGATTGTGGATGGCTGCAATTTTGAAATACCTTATTTCGAAATAAAAAATGCTGTTAAGACACAGTTCTTTCAAGAGAAAACCCTTCTTTTGAAATAAATCTCATTTTATAAGGAGAAAGGGCTAAGGGTTATTTTGGAAGAAGGTTTTTCACTCGAAATAACTGCGTCTTAAAAGTGTTTATTTCGAAATAAGGTATTTCGAAATAGCAGCCATCCACAATTATGCAAATGAAGAGTGGGATATTTAAATCCCCGCTTCATTTGCAATTTCAGATGTCTACATTTGCATTCTCTCCTCTCTCTCTCTCTCTCTCTCTCTCTCTCTCTCTCGGAATCAAGTGTAGACAGACCCAGACAGAGAAAATTTACAATACAAGAACAGAGCTCATATTCATAACTTCACATACAAACATCATAGAAGCACATGAGTAGCATACACAGAATCAGTAGAGCATAAGCTTTCATTTGACACCTCACATGGCCACCTTTGTACAGAATTTGGGGCAAACACCTCCCCATTGTGGGCGCAGCACTGATCTGTCTGCTTCCTTTAAAATGCAAGAACATGACAGCCTGCAAGACACCTTCAATTACTTTGCCTCTATTGGCTTCTGTTTTAAAAACTCCCCACGGTCACAGGATTCCCTGGCCTTGGCAGGTAGCTGCCACCACCCAATGGAAAAAAACCAACAACCCCTTCTTCTTGAATCCTGTAAGAAAGCACTCAGGAACTTGAAAGCAAAGAAAATAACTGGAATGCAAACTTGAAAGCAAAGAAAATAACAATGGGTTGATTATATTATAATAGTGGGGTTAACCTGTGGGACTCCCTGCCATTGGGTGGTAGCAGGGTTACTCCTGGAACTCTCTGCCACTGGCTAGTAACAAGACTTCCTGTCATGGGGTATCAGTAGGACTTATCTGCATTCCTGCCTGCCTGTGGGAATTAGTGGGGTTCTTGTTATTAGTAAATTTGTCTCCTGAGGTCATATCAATGTTAACTCATGGAACTCACTGCTGCAGGGCAGCTGTTAGTTAAATTCCATGCCAGTCTCCTGAGGAACAGGGGAATGGTGCACGGGGTCTATTCCCCTCTCAGCAGCACCAGCTCTGATCTGGCCCAGGGCAAGGGACTGGCTGGCTTGGTGGGGCAGGGATTGGGACATGGGGTCTCTCCACTCTGGGGGAGCATTGGCTGTGGAATTGGATCAGCCAGTGGGGCAGACCGGGGGAGTTGAGGTGGGGTTAAAATGGAACCTTCCCCCCATCCCCTGGGTGCTCCCATGGGGACACCCCAGAACAAGAGGCCCCATCTTCACCCAGGATGTGGTGGAGTTAACCCTTCGAGGGAGGATTCACTATAGGGAGCCGGGATGGGGATGTCACTGGGCTGGGAGGATGGTTTATTCCAAACCCAGCTGCCCTGGCAACCCCCAGCGGTGCCCAGAATAGAGCAACTGTGCAGCGCTTCACCCTGTCCTCCCCTCCGGGCTCCCGGCAGCCAGCGATTATGGATTGTCCAAGGCACCTGTGCATGCTGGCCACATGCAGCTGCTGGAATTATCCTCTGGGGGCTTGTCATCCTGTGTAAAGCCAGCACAGCTAAGTCTCTAAGCCCCCGGCAGGGAGTTCTGCAGATTAACAGTCAGGCTCGGTGTCTAGAAGGGCCAAATATTTCCTCCCTTGTGTTCTCTGCTCCCATCCCACTCTGAGAATCAGAGAATCCTAGAGCAGGCAGAGCCCTGAAGAATCAACTCCACCACCCTGCCCAAAGCAGGACCAACCCCAACTAAATCATCCCAGCCAGGTCTTTGTCCAGCTGGCACTTAAACACCTCTAGGGATGGAGATTCCACCCCTCCCTAGGAACCCATCCCAGTGCTTCCCCACCCACCTAGGGAAATAGTTTGTCCTAATATCCAACCTAGACCTCACCTCCCGCAACTTCAGACCATTGTTCCTCGTTCTGCCACCCCTGAGACCAGCCTCTTTGGAACCTCCCTTCAGGAGGTTTAAGGCTGCTACCAGATCCCCCCTCACTCTTCTCTTCTGCAGATTAAACAAGCCCAAATCCCTCAGCCCCTCCTTGCAGGTCATGTGATCCAGCCCCCGAATCATTGCCCTCTGCTGGACCCTCTCCAATGCGTCCACATCCTTTCCGTAGTGGGGGGCCCAGAACTGGACACAATACTCCAGATGCGGCCTCCCCAGAGCTGAATAAAGGGGTATAGTCACATCTCTGGATCTGCTGGCAATGCTCCTCCTAATGCACCCTAATATGCCATTAGCCTTCTTGGCTAGAAGGTCTCCCTGTTGATTCATCTCCAGCTTGTGTTCCCCTCTTACAGACTCTGGCACGTCCCCTGCTCTCAGCTCGCAGGGGACACTTCGCGAACCCTCCGTCACCCGCGCTGCTTCCTCGGAGCCATCGTGGGAGCTGAGGGAGGACAGACCCGCCAGCGGCACTCCAAGGGTAGGAGGGTGCCCCGCACATTTCTACTGCAGCCTTATGCGATTCTCTCATCATTTCCTGCCCCATGAACGTTTGCACAGAGAGTGACGCTGTCGGAGCCCCACCCATGATGGTGCCAAGTCTGTCAGCAGTGATAACACCCCAGTGGCTGCGAGCTCAGAAGAGGAAGGGCTAATAATAAACTCCAAGTGAATGTTCTTTGAGCGAGGTTGAGCTAAAGAGTCAAAGAAAAGCCAGGGGAAGGCTCTGGAAACAGAGCTAAGAAAGTCCAAGAAATAGTGATCTGTACCTCACCTCCGGGTGGGGGGCTAGCGGGCTGAGGTGTGACTGTGGGGCAGAAGTGTGGCACGCTGACAAGCGGCACAGAGTGTAGGCTGCCCGAATGACAATCTGACCCTCCTATGTTCATCCATGTTCATAAAACTATAATAACGCTAGGACAGTGTGAGCCCTATGGGGTACCATACGAAAACTCATAACCCGCTGAACATTCTGGTCCTGGTGAAATACAGGGAGCAACACTTTATGAAGTTTGAAGATTCTACGGTATGGCGGTTGCTGTAATTCTGGGTAACACCTACACAATTTTCTCAGAGACAAAGGCACATGGGGCCCAGCCCTGTGTTACGGAGCCATTGTCCAGCAAGGCAGAAGGGGCAGAGGGAGGGTATTATGGGAAATGTACATTTCCTCAGTGAAAGCTCAAATCCCACCACCTTCCCAGGCTGCTTGTCGCCTGGTCCACAGCTGGGGAGGGAGGGGAGCTGCTCAAGGAGGAGAACAGTGTGAAGACCATTTTCGCTCTTGCATTCTTACCAAGAGACACCAGAGAGCCAAGGGGCAGGGGAAGGAGGCTCCAGGCTGTAGGGGAGCCGGCCGGGCTGCGTACTGCAGCTCCTGAGGAGACAAATAGTTTGCTTTGTGGTTTGTTTAGCTTATACCCTGAGCTGTGGGTCAGTTTCCTCCAGCCCGGCATGAGGGGGCCACAGGGCTGGGGCAGCTCATTGGCCTTCGTTGAGCTGACGGACTTTGTCTGAGCTCCCACGGCGCTGGGCACTAGGGGTGGGCAGAGGCCGGGGGGGGGAGAGTTTGCCAGTGATGCAGCATCGCAGGGGGCGGGAAGGACACAGCTGGTCCCCAGCCCTGCTCACATCCTGTCCAGTGTCACCCCCCATCAAATGCAGCAATTCCCAGCAGCAGGTGTGTAACCAGAGCGGGGGTGTGAATGCCGCAGTGCTGAGCACACAGGCTGTGGGGGATGGACACAGACAGCGCTGGCTGCCCCTGGCTCTGGGTGCGCGTGGATGGGGGCAGGCGGGACACCAGCTGGAGGGGTCCTGGGGCCTCCGCTGTGTGGGGCCGGGTGGGGTTGGCAGGAAGTGGCTTCCACAAGGGAAGTGGGAGTCCCAGGCTCTGCAGTGAACCTGCTCTAACCACTAGCCCTCACTCTCCTCCCAGCTGCCCCTTTTCTAACCACTAAGCCAACCTCCACTTCCCTGCTCAGCTCATTCCCCCTTCTCCCCAGGACCTGCACACGCAGAGACCTGGGACTTCCTGAAAGGAGCCAGTCGGGGCGCCTGTGATCCCAGGCTGCCCCCAAAGCCGCGGAGCGAGAGGATGTGGGGGCCAGAAGCCGGCCAGACGCCCCCTTGCACCAGGCGAGGCCTCGGAATCCTCCTCGCGCTGCTCTGCCAGGGTAAGAGCCGCAGAGAAAGCCGGGGGCAGGAATCCCTCAGCGCTGGGGAGAGACCCAGGACTCCTTGCTTCAGACGCCTTCCTGCACCAGAGCTGAAATTGTCAGATACAGTACGGCGTGAGGGGCACGGGCAGAGCTGGGGGCATGTGGGTCGGGGTTGAGGGGCCATGGCAGAGGTGAGGGCTTGGGGTCGGAAGTCAGGGGCACAGCCATAGGTGGGGGCTGTGGGTCACAGTTGAGGGGCTCTGCTGGAGCTGGGGGCTGTGGGTCGGGGTTGAAGGACCCTGGAAGACCTGGGGGGTGCGGGTCGTGGTTGAGGAGCACTAGCGGAGCTGGGGGCTGTGGATTGGGGTTATGGGGCACTGGCGGAGCTGGGGGCTGTGGGTTGGGGTTATGGGGCACTGGCAGAGCTGGGGGCTGTGGGTCGGGGTTATGGGGCACTGGCAGAGCTGGGGGCTGTGGGTCGGGATCCAGGGGCACTGGCAGGGCTGGTCTGTTCCCCAACAGCCACTATGCCCAGTGCAAGGGAGTTCCATGGGTCAGTATCAATAATACCCTGTGTTGGGGAGTTCCACAGGTCACCTCCAATAATACCCAGTGGCAGGGAGTTCTTTGGAGTAGTCCCAATAATACTGAGTGGCGGGGAGTTCCACGGGTTAGCACCAAATATGCCCAGTGGAGGACAGTTCCACGAGTTAGCCAGAATAATATCCTGTGCCAGGGAGTGCCGGGGATTAACCGTAGTAATTCCCCACAGGGCTGAATCTTAATGGTTTCTCCTGTCTAGAGCTGAGGGACCAGCCAGTCCTGAGGGTCCCCAAGGTGCTGAAGCCTGGGCAGCCAGTGAATGTGACCTGCCAGGCTCCGGGCACCTGCTCTTTGACCCCTCCCCAAATCACCTGGATAGGAGGGTTTGACTCCACGGCCATGAACGTCTCGGAGCCCCAGGGGAACGGCAGCATCTCCTACAGCTCCGTGCTGCGCTTCACGCCCACCCTGGCGCACGATGGCAAAGAGCTCAGCGGCACCGTCACGTACCCCGTGGACGGGGTGTCCACGCGCCGAGCCCTCCGGCTCCATGTCGGCTGTGAGTCGCCCCGTGCAGCTCTGTGAAGGGAGTGGGGGCTAGCGGTTACGGAAACGGGCAGGACTCCTGGGTTCTATGCCTGGAAATGGGAGGGGAGGGGGCACTAGTGGTTGGGGAAGGGGGTGGAGCTGAGAGCCAGGAGGGCAGTGGGGTCCCAGGCAGCAAATCCCCCACACGCCCTGTGTCCTGTTGCAGATGTGTCGGAGCTGCTGCCGGGGGGGAACTGCACGGTGTGGGGCAGCGGACCCGGGGGGGATGGCCATGTGTTACTGCGCGGCCGAGGGGAACCCTCCGCCCTGCCTCCAGTGGTACCTGCCCAACCGCACCCTCCCCGGGGAGTTCAAGGGACCAGAGCTACGGACCAAGTCCTGGGCGCGAGGCCGAGTCGTGAGTGAAGAGGTGCGGGGCCCGGCTGGGGCCCTGGCCAACGTGTCCTGTGCCGCTGCCAATGCCCACGGTGGGACCGATGGGGGTGGGGGTGGGGCACCCTGCTAGAGTAATTACTCACATATATGCCTCAGCTTGGGTATATGCTGCAGGGCTGGGGCAGCTGGGTGGTGGGTGCTGGCATGCAGGGCTGGCTTTAGGAAGTTCGGGGCCAATTCGAACAATTTCGATGGGGCCCCACAGCAATTTTGGTTGAGCAAAAAAAAAAAAACCAACAACATGGCACAAAAAAATCCCCCGTCAACAGACACACACACCCTCCGGCTAAACTCACACCTAAACTGCACTGAACTCACACCTCCTGCGGTGCAGGCAGTCGGCGCACTCCTGCTCCGGGTCCGGCAGGGGTGGCAGATTTGTATTATTTTTGGTTGTGCCCCATTACCCACGCCCCCTGACACCTGTTAACCACGCCCTGACCCCCATTAGCCACACCTCCTGACCCCCGTTAACCAGGCCTCTGGAGGTAACACGCTCGGGGCAAGATGGACACATGACCAGAAGTAAATGGTGTCATGTCACCCATCTCGAAGGACTTTTCCCACCAGCCTCCTACCAACAGGCATTAGTCTGGCCCCCACCAAACCCCCCTCATGCAACTATCCTGCAATTGCATTAACCCAATGTGTGTGACATTAACTCGGGGGCAGAGAGGCTGGGGGAAGTGTTCCCTCTAAAGCTATGTCTACACTTGCGGCTTCTTGCGCAAGTACAGTCATTCTTGCGCAAGAACCCACAGAGCAGCCACACTGCCCACCTGCTCTTGCACAAGAGCATTTACAGTACGGCGTGGTGAGAGAGGGTGTCTTGCGCAAGAGCTACGCTCTTTTCTAACAGGTGTAAGCTCTCTTGCACAAGAGGGCAGTGTGGATGCTTGGCAGGGATTTCTTGCGCAAGAAACCCCTATGGCTAAAATGGCCATCGGAGCTTTCTGGCGCAAGAGAGCGTCCACGCTGCCATGGATGCTCTTGCGCAAAAGCACAGCTCGCACATGGCAGTGTGGACATTTTCTTGTGCAAGACTTCTTGCACAAGAACCCTTAAGCAAGATGTTCTTGCGCAAGAAGCCGCCAGTGTAGACACAGCCTAAGAGTTTCCTCCCATGAGCACAATGAATTTTGTGTTGTGCACCTGTACTGAGTTCATGTGGCTTGTTTGGATGTGCCACTGTGGCACCCAAGTTATTAATAAATATCTTATAAACCTCTACCTTTTCTCTCTGCTGCCACGTCTCCTCCCCTTGCTTCAGCTCCCCTGGTGCCTCCTGCCCCCCAACTCCTCACCCTCCTCTGCTGTCCTGATTCCTGCCCTTCTCACTGCCCTCAGCCTTCCTGCGACCTGCCCCCCTCCACCAGCCCTTCTCTCCCCCCTGTGCCCACTCCTCCAGTAGCCCCACTCTGATCATGTGAGCTACCCCTCCTCATCCCCTCTTCTAACACCTCCCTCTACATACCTGCCCTGCCTCTCTCCTCTGGTGCTGGTCCCTCCCCTGCGGGTGTCTGCCCTTCTGCTTCACCCCCAGAATCCCCTGGCACCTGCACCTTCCCTTAGCCCTGCACCCTCCTGGTGCCTCCCCCTTCCCTTACTGCCCCTGCCCCCTTTGCCCTCTTTTTCCCTGATGGCCACCCCCTCACCACCCTCTGCCCTCATTCCCCTCATGCCCCTCTTGTGCCCTCTCACATGACTTGCTCCATCCCCACCTTTCTCATGCCCACCCCTTCTTTCATGTCTTCTCCCAGCACCTCCCCCTCCCCCCTCTAGCCCCCAATGCCCTTTCCCTCTCTTCTCACAGCATCACCCTGTCCCCCTCCCACTGACACCTCCCCTCCTACCCTTTTCCTCATTGTCTGCACTTGGCCCCCTGGCATTTGTCTCTCCTCCACGCTGTCCCTTGGTGCCTTCCCCTTTCTTCCCCCTCCGCACAAGCCCCTTCCTCCCTCACCCATTCCCCCCTCCCCCTCTGCACAAGCCCCCCCCACAAAGAGAAGCGCGAAAGGGGGTGGGGCAGTGACGTACACGGCCAGGCCCCGCCCCCTGGCTTTGTATGCCACCGCCCCGTCCCCCTTCCCGCCGTGGCGCTCGGCTGACTTCTGCGCTGCTCAGCCAGGCCCCCGCGAGGGTGCTGGGGGTGCTGCATGGGGACCACGGCGCCCAAAGGGCCGCTTGCTCTCCCACGGCGGCCTGGCTGAGCGGCACAGAAGTCAGCCGAGTGCCACACCGGGAGACAAAGGACGTGACTCAGGCAACAGCGCCACCCAGAGGCAACAGCCAGCGTTTCAGCATTACAGAGTCACAGACATTGGGCTACTGTATATATGACTAGCCAATTAGCCCATCATAAGACGGGATTTTCAGGTCTCTCCTCCATGTCGGTCTTCTCTCCTGAGCCTCCAATCTCTCGCTCTCCCTCTCTCTCTCTCTCTGCTCCTCCTACTGCTTCCCCCTCTCTCCCTCAGCTCTCCTCCGCCTTCTGCCTCTCTCTCCATCTCTCTCTTTCCCTTCTCCTCCCCCTCCTGCCTCTCTCTCTCTCTGCTCCATCTCTCTCTTTCCCTTCTCCTCCCCCTCCTGCCTCTCGCTCTCTCTCTGCTCCATCTCTCTCTTTCTCTTCTCCCCCTCCTGCCTCTCGCTCTCTCTCTGCTCCATCTCTCTCTTTCTCTCCTCCCCCTCCTGCCTCTCGCTCTCTCTCTGCTCCATCTCTCTCTTTCTCTTCTCCCCCTCCTGCCTCTCGCTCTCTCTCTGCTCCATCTCTCTCTTTCTCTCCTCCCCCTCCTGCCTCTCGCTCTCTCTCTGCTCCATCTCTCTCTGTCTCTCCTCCCCCTCCTGCCTCTCGCTCTCTCTCTGCTCCATCTCTCTCTTTCTCTTCTCCCCCTCCTTTCTCCCATTCTCTCTCCGCTCTCCTCTGTCTCCGTCGGGGATGCACGCTCATCTAGGCCCCGCCCCCTGGGCGTGTACGTCACCTCCCCACCTCCCTTTGCCTCCTGCCGTGGCGCTCCGCTGACTTCTGTGCTGCTCAGCCGGGCCACCGCAGGGGAGCAAGCAGCGTAAACGGCCTCTCTCTCTCTTCTCCTCCTACTGCCTCGCCCTCTCTCTCTCTCAACTCTCGTCCACCTCCTGCCTCTCTCTCCGTCTCTCGCTTTCTCTTCTCCCCCTCCCGCCTCTCACTCTGTGTTTCTCTTCTCCTCCTCCTGCTGCGTCTCTCACTCTCTCTCTCGCTGTCCTCCGCCTCCTCCGTTCTCCTCTCTGTCTCCTCCGTGACTTCTGTGTCTGCTCCGCTTTCCTCCTTTTGAATCCGGCGCCCTTTCCTGACTTCAGAGACGCACGCTCATCCGGGCCCCGCCCCCTGGCTGTTCCCTCTGGGTGGCGCTGTTGCCTCCCGCCGTGGCACTCGACAACAGTGCTGCCCAAAGGGAACAGCCAGCGTTTCAGCGTTACAGAGTCACAGACATTGGGCTACTAGATGTATGATAGCCTGAACGTGGGGGTGGGGTTACCGTACATTCTCACACCCAAATGAAAGGCCTCCCTCCAACTTACCTCAGGGCCAGGAGTACCCAGGAAGCGCTGGGAAGCAAGTGAGCCCTTACCCTATTTTCTTAGATATACACCAGGCACCCGCCTAATGTCTCTGAGGGGAGGGGACAATAGCACCTTCCCCCCATGTATGAGCAGGCTGTAACTAACTATAATTACCCTCATACATGTGCTTCCCCATGCCCTGCTTGACACTATTAATCCCAGGGCTCACACCAACTGTGTCTGTTTCTCTCCTCAGGTGATGGTAATTTCCTTCTCATAGTCTCCACTGGAGTCACTGGAGGCATTTTGCTCCTCTTGGTGCTGGCGATCGTGGATCTACAAGGTACCCAGCACCAGGAGAGGGCACCAGGCCAGGGGCTTGCAGTGGAGGGCAGACAGACCAAGAGAACTGGCCGAGGAGGACTGTGGGGGGTGGTGAATTAATTAGTACATGGGAGATACCCGTGGAAAGCAGGCAACTGGGAAGAGATTGGATGCTGCTGTCCTGTAGCATGAGGCTCCTCTAAGACAGAATTAGCCTACAGACTCTCTGCCACTGGGTAGTAGCAGGGATAGCTTGTGGATCTCCATGCCACCAGATATTATCAAAGTAAACCCATAGGATCCCCTGTCACTAAATGATAGAATCCTTAACCCATGGGACTCCCTGCCACTAAATAGAAGTAGATTTCACCCTTGGAACTCCCTGCCACTGGGGATTGGTTGCATTAACCTCTAGGACTAGCAGCTCCAGGGCTGTGGGAACTGAGCTAAAGCTTTTCCCTCCTGCAGGAAAGACACAGAGGAGAGTTCTTCAAGCTATGACAACAGAGGCAATGGGAAGCAGCAGCCGTCCCCCCATGGGGAGAAGCCCAGCAAGGTGAAGAAAAAGGAGCAGGCCAACCTGTACAAGGCCAGTGCAGGGGGGGAGGTGGGGAACGCCAGGGCCACAGGCCTCTGCACATGCTTTCCCTGGATGGGTGGGGGCTCTCCCCTGGCAGTAGGGCTGGCCCCAGTGTCCCAGCGCAGCACTAGGGGGCGCTGTGCTGCTGTTGTTCTCCCTGAGATACTGGCCAGAGCCTCAGAGTGCTGTTGGTAACCAGACGTCTCCCCAGTTTGTCAGGGCTTGCAGGTCATGGATCTTGCAGTTCTGGTTGGATTCCCAGATAGTTGGTTAATGGCATTTGCCTTCCAAACAGCTATGCTCTTGCCCTATATACATTAGTCTTCCTTCCTGCTCCTGGCTGCAACTTGACACCAAATGAGCTGTCCCCCTGCGGCGTTCTATGGGGCGGTTCCCCAGCTGCTCCTCCCCAGAGGTAGCTGCACCTCAGTCACCGTGTGAACCAACTGTTCCTTTTTTCAGCTTCCAGAACTGAGTGCTGACAACTGTAAGAACATGGAGCAAGTGGAAAACTATGAGAATTCAGCAGAAGGAGGAGACAGCGTCTACAAGAACATTGATGGTTTACAGCCACGTTTGCCATCTGACCAGATCTACTCCAATGCCTCACCCTAGCGTTGGAGTAGAAGAGCTGACAGTGCTTCTAAGTACCTGTTCTATTTAAGCAAGAGCTTGTATTGCTCGCGATAACTGTTGCTAGAGCCGTGGGGGTGAGCGGTGAGATGGCTGGTGGTGACATGGTGGGTGCCGTGGGATACGCCTAGAACCAACACAATAGGAAGTAGTGTCACTTGTTCTTTATGGTACCAGGGATGGTTTAGTCACCATGTGGAGCAGCAGAAGACCCCCCACACCCACCAGCCCCAGGCCATGTGCCAACTTCTCTGTGCATAAGCTGATGTATGTTAACAAGGCCTCACTCCCAGATGCCCAGTCAGTTTTGGTACTATTGATGACATAACAGCTAACCCCCATCGAGGTTATGTCCATAGTGTCAGCTGATCCTTGTGCCAGGTCTCCTTAAGGGCTTAGTGAGTGAAATACATGAAGGACCCTGGAACGCTAAGAAGAAAGGATTTTTCTACCACCTCCGATTTCCTAAGCATTCCAATAGCCCCCTAAAATCCTGAAAGGGGAAAATCATAGGGCCCTGAAAGGTTCAAATGCCCCATCAGGGCAGGGTGAAAAGGGGGGAATGTCAAACACTGTAGATGGTGAAGGAACTGATGAAAACTGTCACTGTTTGCAATTTTACTGATGGGCTTAATGGTGTTAACCTCTGGAACTCCCTGCCACTGGATAGTGGGAATTAATTCTTCAGAATCACTGCTGTAGCACTTGGAAGGGACACATTTCACCCCATGCTTTCTTTCTAAATCTTGAGAGCCATGCTTACTGTTTTGCCCCAAACCAGTGATAGATTTTACTGTAAGATTTTTCAAAATGCACATATCTGCTTTTGTACTTTCAGTGCATTCACAGTGGCTTGATTATATTATAATACTGAGTTTAATCTGCAGGACTCCCTGCCACTGACTGTTAGCAGGGTTAAATTCTGGAACCCCCGCCAATAGCTATTAACAAGATTCCTGCCATGGTATATCAATTGGACTTGTCTGCATTCCTCCCTGACCCTGGGAATTAGTGGGGTTAACCCCTGGGATTCCCTGCTTCTTGCTATTAGCGGAGTTAGCCTGCAGGACTGCCTGACACTGGGGATCAGTAGATTTATCTCCTGAGGGGAGGGGGTCATATCAGTATTAACCCAAGGAACTCACAACCCTCCCCCCATGCTTTATGAGAATAGGTGTATGAATAGGCATGAGTTGAAGCTACTTTAGGCAAAATCAATCACATGATGTAGCATTTTTGAAGCTACGATTGGCTGAATGTCCATAGTCACTTTCTGTGCATGGATCTTCCTTGTGTGAGGAGTTAGAAATGTGAAGTGTGAATCTCTGTCTAAATCTAGACATTGGCGTGTGAGCCAGTAGTGACACTGGAGAACTGAATGGCCCAGTGCTCGAGGTCACAATCTGTCAATGGGCTTGTTTTTCCGGTAAGTCTGGATTGCGATTGGTCTTACAAAGACCTGTGGCCAGGCCACCTGATGCTGGAACCCATTTTGCATGTGGTACTTTCCCAGTGAGACAAGTTTGGACTGAACACTAATAGGGTTGCCAGGTGTCCGGTTTTCTACCAGACAGTCTGGCATTTGCACAGTCTGTCTGATAGAAAAATTCAGAAAACACCGGCCATGTGCAATGTGCAATGTCTGGGATTTTCTGAATTCCCGGCTGGGCGCCGGACTGAAGCCTGGCAGGGGTGGGGGAGCAACTGGGAGGCAGAGTGCGATTGGCATTGGGAGCCCTGTGGTGGTGCGCAAAAGCCGGGTGGGGTGGGGACCAGGACTCCCCCCGCCCAGTTTCTGCTCCGGACCAGAGGCTCCCAGCACCAATCGCAGCCCCGCCTCCCAGCTGGGAGCCTCTGGTTGCGTGCAGAAGCCGGGTGGGGTGGGGGTGGGGACTGGGACTCCCAGCCCCGCCCCCCACCCGGTTTCTGCTCGCAACTAAAGGGAGCGCCTGCCGGGGGCGCAGCCCCTTGGACTCCGGCTGCAGCCAGTGGCTGCACCCCCGCCCTCAGGTCTGCTCCCCCCCGACCCCCCGCATGCTCCTGGCTGGCGCCGCGGCCGTTGACCCCCCCCCCCCAGCTCTGCTTCCCGGCCGGTCCCTCCCCCCCCCACTCAAGTGTGTCCGTTTTTTTGGCAGGGTCTACCTGGTAACCCTAAACACACAGAATTCCCGCCCTCGGTAAAGGGGTACAAAGGGGGGAATAGGGGCAGTGGCCAGATGCCAGGAGACTCCTGATTTACCCCCGTGATGGACAGGGCAGTGTCTGGGCGCCACCGAGTGTGTCCGCTCCGGGCGAATTGCTGAAAACAAGGGCTCCTTACAGCCCCTGACTGGAGGCCTTTCCCAAGTGGGCCTCAAACAAGTCACACTGAGCACTTCAGCTGCCAATCTGGCAGCCAGGAAGCCTCATGAGAGAAACCCCTCAGCCCTCCCTATGCCCCAATCAGCCCAGGCCCTATGACACAGGTGAGGGGTTATACAACCCAATCTCTCCTACCCTGAATGGGTTCTCTCAGTCCCAAAAGACCAGCCACAGTTCCCAATCAATTTACACTCTGGATCTTACCCGCAAGATCACGCTGGGCCAATACTTTAGAATCTAAAATCTAAAGGTTTATTAATAAAAGAAAGAAAGCATCAGAGTAAGGTTGTTAAGGAGAATACATTTCGTGCGCAAATCACCACGTTCTTGATGCAGGCTCTCAGCAGAGATGTTACAAACTGCTCGCTTAAAAGTCTCTGGGGTACATCCTATGTCAGGATGGGCCAAGGATTCTTCAAGACTCGCTGTTCCTCGCAAGACTGCATCTGGGATGAGGAGCAGAATTGAAGGCCAGATGGAGTCTGCCACATGGCCTTATATATCTCTCCTGGAGTCCTCCTGGCCAGAGCAGGTCACATCTTCAAGTGACCTATCTCTGTTTCACATGCTGGCAGCCACCATGCCCTGGCTGGTTTTCAGGTCCCAGACGCCTTCCTCACGTGTGTATTGGGCACCTTGAGGGCCATTGTCCCTGGAGCCTCGCTAATTAGCATAGTGATTGACTGGACATTCCTTCCTTACAGCAGGCAGTTCAGGCCCACTGCTCTGTCCCTGGCAGAGAACACTCCCAGTATCAGCACAGAGTCCACATTCATAACTCCACATACAGATATCACACAAGTACATGACTAGCACACATAGAATCAGTAGAACATAAGGCTTCATTTGACACCTCACATGGCCCCCTTTGTACAAACTTTGGGGGCAAACGCTGCCCCCACCCCACCCCATCCCGCTGTGGGCACAGCAGTAACATGACAATGCCATTAGCCTTCTTGGCAACAAGGGCCCCCTGTTGACTCATCTCCAGCTTCTGTTCCCCTCTTACAGACTCTAGCACATCCCCTGGTCTCAACTTGCTGGAGTAGCATCACCAATCCTCTGTCACCCAAACCTTTTCCTCGGAGCCGTTCTGGGAGCTGGGGGAGGACAGACGCTCCAAGGCAGGTGGGCACCCCACATGTTTCTACTGTGGCAGTAGGGGATTCGCTCACCATTTCCTGCCCCATGAATGTTTGCACAGAGCATGACGCTGTCGGAGCCCCGCCCATGATGGTGCCAAGATCTGTCAGCAGCGGTAACACTCCAGTGGCTGCGAGCGAAGAGGAAGGGCTAATAATAAACCCCAAATGAACATTCTCTGACCTAGGTTCATCTACAGAGTCAAAGAAAAGCCAGGGGAAAGATTGGGAAACAGAGCTAAAAAAGTCCCAGAAATAGTGATCTGTTCCTCCCCCCCAGGTGGGGGGCTAGCGGGCTGGGGTATGGTAGCACACGAGTCATCCCCATGTGGTGCTGTGTGGGGCCATTCCCCCAGGTGCCCCCCCCCAACCCTAACCATGTGAGCCAACCCTTCCTCTTTGCAGTCTCAGGTGCTGGGCACTGATGACTACGAGACCATAGAGCAAGTGGAAAATTATGAACATTTAGCCGCAGGGGGAGATACAGTTTACGAGAACATTGACGATTTGCAGACACATTTGCTGTCTGACCAGGAATCCGTCTACTCCAATGTCTAACCCTAGAGCGGGAGGGGCAGAGCTGACAGTGCTTCTAAATCTCTCTTCTATTTAAGCACGTGCTTGTATCTCTAGGGGTAATAGTAGCTATAACTGTGGGGGTGAGCGGTGGGATGGCTGGTGACATGATGGGGGCAGTGGGATACACCTGGAACCAACACATCAACAACTGAGTTAAGAAGCATAGTCACTGGCAGCAACATGATGTGTTATAGAGATGTGTTATAGACATCTGTTGTGTTATAGAGAAGGGAATGCTAAGAAGAGGATTGCTAATCTCCTGAGTTAAAAAAATCTCCCAAAAATCCTGGAAGGGAAAAATCTCAGGGCCTGGAAAGGTACAAAGGCCCCATTAGGGCAGGGGTAAAGGGGGTGACTTGAAAAGCTGGTTTATGAAAGAACTAATCACACTTGCTATGAGGTGCAATTTTATTGTCAGGTTTAATAGTGTTAACCCCTGGGACTCCCTGCTGCTGTATATTAGTTACCTAATTGCTGCTGCAGCACTTAAACGGGCAATATTTCACCCACTCTTCCTTTCTAAATCTTGAGATCCATCCCTGCTGCTTTGTGCAAAACTGGCAGTGAATTTTGTTGTGTTTTTCAAAATATAGGTATCTGTTTTTACACTTTCAGTGTGTTCACAGTGGTTTGATTATATTATAATACTGGGGTTAACCTGTGGGACTCCCTTCCATTGGGTGGTAGCAGGGTTACCCCTGGAACTCTCTGCCACTGGCTAGTAACAAGACTTCCTGCATGGGCTATCAATAGGGCTTGCCTGTGTTCCTCCCTGCCTGTGGGAATTAGTGGGATTAACCCCAGGGATTCCCTGCTTCTTGTTATTAGTAGATTTATCTCCTGAGGTCATATCAGAGTGAACCCATGGAACTCAGAGCTGCAGGGTGGCTGTTATAGTTAAATTCCAGGCCAGTCTCATGAGGAACAGCGGAATGGGGAACAGGGTCTATTCCCCTACCAGCAGTACCAGCTCTGATCTGGCCCAGGGTGGGGGACTGGCTGGCTTGGTGGGGCAGGGATTGGGATATGGGTTCTCTCCCCTCTGGGGGAGCATTGGCTGTGGAATTGGCGCTGCCAGTGGGGCAGACTGGGGCAGTTGAGGTGGGGTTGAAATGGAACCTTCCCCCCATCCCCTGGGTGCTCCCATGGGGACACCCCAGAACAAAAGGCGCCGTCTGCGGCCAGCATGGGACAGAGTTAACCCTTCGAGGGAGGATTTGCTACAGAGAGCTGGGGTGGGGATGTCACTAGGCTGGAAGGAGGGGCTATTTAAAACCCAGCTGCCCTGGTGACCCTACGGCAGTGCGCAGACTAGAGCAACTGTGCAGCACTTCACCCTGTCCTTCCCTCTGGGCTCCCGGCAGCCAGCGGTTATGGGTTGTTCCAGGCACCTGTCCATGCTGGCCACCTGCAGCTGCTGGAACAATCCTCTGGGGACTTGTCATCCTGGTTAAAGCCATCATAGCTCAGTCTCCAAGCCCCTGTCAGGGAGTTCCGCAGGTTAACAGTCAGGCTGGGTGTGTGGATGTGTATGAAGAAGCACCTCCTCAAGTTTACACTGAACCTGCTGCCTCTTCATTTCATCAGGTGCCTCCTGGCTCACGTCTTATGTGCAGGGCCAAACCTTTACTCACTGGTGTTCTCTGCTCCCGTCCTGCTCTGAGAATCAGAGAATCCCAGAGTGGGCAGAGACCTCAAGAGTCAAGTCCACTACCCTGCCCAAGGCAGGACCAACCCCAAGTAAATCATCCCAGCCAGGGCTTTGTCCAGCCGGGACTTAAACACCTCTAGGGATGGAGATTCCACCTCCTCCATAGGGAACCCATTTCAGTGCTTCCACCGCCAGCTAGGGAAATAGTTTGTCCTAATATCCCACCTAGACCTCCCCTCCCGCAACTTAGGACCATTGCTCCTCGTTCTGCCACCTGCCTCCCCTGAGAACAGCCTCTCTCCAGCCTCTTTGGAACCTCCCTTCAGGAACTGGAAGTCTGCTACCAAATCCCCCCTCACTCTTCTCTTCTTCAGATTAAACAAGCCCAAATCCCTCAGTCTCTCCTCATAGGTCATTTGCTCCAGCCCCCTAATCATTTTGGTCACTCTCTGCTGGACTCTCTCCAATGTGTCCACATCCTTTCTGTAGTGGGGGGGCCCAGAACTGGACACAATACTCCAGATGTGGCTGGACCAGAGCCGAATAAAGGGGAATAATCTCTTCCCTAGATCTGCTGGCAATGCTCCTCCTAATGCACCCTAATATGCCATTAGCCTGCCTGGCTACAAGGGCCCCCTCTTGACTCATCTCCAGCTTCTGTTCCCCTCTAAGGGACTCCGGCAGGTCCCCGGGTCTCTGCTCATGGTGGACGTGTCGCCAACTCTCTGTCACCCGCGCTGCTTCCTTGGAGCCGTTCTGGGAGCTGGGGGAGGACAGACCCACCGGTCGCACTCCAAGGGCAGGTGGGCGCCTCGCACATTTCTACTGCGGCCTTAGGCAATTCGCTTACCATTTCCTGCCCCATGAGCGTTTGCACTGAGAATGACGCTGTCAGAGCCCCACCATGATGGTGCCAAGATCTGTCAGCAGCGGTAACACTCCAGTGGCTGCGAGCGAAGAGGAAGGGCTAATAATAAACCACAACTGAACGTTCTCTGACCTAGGTTGAGCTAGAGAGTCAAAGAAAAGCCAGGGGAAGACTCTGGAAACAGAAATAGTGATCTATACCTCACCCCCAGGTGGGGGGATAGCAGGCTGGGGTGTGACTGTGGGGCACAAGTGGGGCACACTGACATGCACACAGAGTGTGGGCCACCCGAGTGACAACGTGCCCCTCCTATGTTCATCCATGTTCATAAAACTATGATAACGCTAGGACAGTGTGAGCCCTATGGGGTATCATATGAAAACTCATAATCTGCTGAACATTATGGTCCTGGTGAAATACAGGGAGCAACCCTTTATGACGTTTGAAGATTCTACGGTATAGCTGTTGCTGTAATTCTGGGTAACACCTATACAATTTTCTCAGAGACAAAGGCACATGGGGCCCAGCCCTGTGTTACGGAGCCATTGTCCAGCAAGGCAGAAGGGGCAGAGGGAGGGTATTTATGGGAAATGTACATCTCCTCAGCGAAAGCTCAAATCCCACCACCTTCCCAGGCTGCTTGTCACTTGCTCCCCAGCTGAGGTGTGTGTGGGGCTGCTCAAGGAGAAGAACGGTGGGAAAACGAGACAGTGGATCCATTTTAGCTCTCACATTCTTGCCAAGAGACACCAGAGAGCCGAGGCTCTTGGGAAGGAGGCTCCAGGCCGGGCCCGTGGGGCCAGCTGGCTGGGCTGTGTACTGCAGCTCGCGAGGAGACAAATCATTTGTTTTGCTGTTTGTTTAGCTTGTGCCCTGAGTCGTGGGTCAGAGTTTCCTCCAGCCCGGTGTGAGGGGGCCACAGGGCTTGGGCGGCTCATTGGCCTTTGTTGAGCTGACGGACTTTGTCTGAGCTCCCACGGTGCTGGGCAGTGGGGGTGGGCAGTTTGCTGGTGATGCAGCATCGTGGGGGATGGGAGGGACACGGCTGGTCCCCAGCCCTGCTCGCATCCTGTCCAGTGTCACCCCCATCAAACGGGCAGTTCGCAGCAGTGGGTGTGAAATCAGAGCAGGGGTGTGAATGCCACGGTGCTGAGCACACAGGCTGTGGGGGACGGACACAGACAGCGCTGGCTGCCCCCGGCTCTGCATGTGCGTGGGTGGGGCAGGTGGCATGCCAGCAGGAGGGGCCCAGGGGCCTGCGCTGTGTGGGGCTGGGTGGGGTTGGCAGGATGTGGTTTCCCCAAGGGAAGTGGGAGTCTCAGTTTCTGTGGTGTAGCACCCGCAGAGCAGTGAGCTGGGTGCAGAATCGCCTGGAGCCTGGGTAAGTACAGACAGACACTGGCTGAGTCCCAGCTCCCTGCTCTGACATCCACTCCCTGCCCAGAGCACAGGCTAGAACCTGGCTCTCAGCTTCCTCTTTTCTAACCACTAGACCACACTTCCCTCCCAGCTGCCCCTTTTCTTATTGTTAGACCACACTTCCCTGCTTTGCTCATTCCTGCACCCTCTTTCTCCGCAGTACCCGCCCATCCAGGGACCTGGCACACCCTGAAAGGAGCCAATTGGGGCGCCCGTGAGGCCCGGCTGCCCCCAAAGCCGCGGAGCGAGAGGATGTGGGGGCCAGGAGCCGGCCAGACACCCCTTGCACCAGGCGAGGCCTCGGAATCCTCCTCACGCTGCTCTGCCAGGGTAAGAGCCGCAGAGGGAGCCGGGGGCAGGAATCCCTCAGTGCCGGGGACAGACCCAGGACTCCTGGCTTCAGACGCCTTCCTGCGCCAGAGCTGAAATTGTCAGAAATAGTACGGTGTGACGGACCCTGGCAGAGTGGGGGGCTGTGGGTCGGGATCCAGGGGTACAGGCATAGCTGGGGGCTATGGGTCGGGATTATGGGGCACTGGCAGAGCTGGGGGCTGTGGGTCGGGGTTATGGGGCACTAGCAGGGCTGGTCTGTTCCCCTGCAGCCCAGCTCTCCCAGGGGAAGGTCTATCAGATCCATGTGGCGCCCCATGTCACGGTGCAGCAGGGCCTCTGCGTGCTGCTCCCCTGCCATTTCACAGCCAATTTCAAGTCCCCCGGGCCTGTCTACAAATACTGGTTCCTCAGAGACTCCGACTGGTACCACAGCGTGCCCGTGGCCAGCACCAACCCGGACAGGCCCCCGCAGGCGCCCAGGGGTCGGATCCGCCTGGCTGGGGAGGCCGAGAACGACTGCTCCCTGAGCATCAGCGACGTGCGGGCTGGAGATCGGGACCGCTACTACTTCCGCTTCGAGAAGGGAGAATGGAAATACAGCTACGTGGAGATCCAGCCGCTGGTGAATGTCACAGGTGCAGCAGGGGGCCCAGTAACACTGAGTTCAGTTATGCCCAGTGGTGGGGAGTTCCATGGGTCAGTCCCAATAATACCCAGTGGCGAGGAATTCCACATATTAGTCTCAATTATACCCAGTGGCAGTGAGTGCTGGGGATTAACCCCAGTAATTCCCTGCAGGGCTGAATCTTAATGGTTTCTCCTGCCTAGAGCTGAGGGACCAGCCCGTTCTGAGGGTCCCCGAGGTGCTGAAGCCCGGGCAGCCAGTGAATGTGACCTGCCAGGCTCCGGGCACCTGCTCTGGGACCCCTCCCCAAATCATCTGGACAGAAGGGTTCGACTCCACGGCCATGAACGTCTCGGAGCCCCAGGGGAATGGCAGCGTCTCCTACAGCTCCGTGCTCCTCTTCACGCCCACCCTGGCACATGATGGGAAGGAACTCGGCTGCACCGTCACGTTCCCCGCGGTCGGGGTGTCCACGCACCGAGCCCTCCGGCTCCACGTCGGCTGTGAGTCACCCCATGTAGCTTCAGCAGAGGTGTGGGGGCTAGCGGTTATGGGGGGACAGGCAGGACTCCTGGATTCTATGCTTGGCTCCGTGAAGGGAGTGGGGACTAGTGGTTATAGGGGAGTAGGCAGGACTCCTGGGTTCTATGCCTGGCAATGCGAGGGGAGTGGAAACTAGTGGTTACGGGGGACAGGCAGGACTCTTGGGTTCTATGCTTGGCAATGCAAAGGGAATGGGGGTTAGTGGTTGTGGAGGGGGTGGAGCTGAGAGCCAGAAGGGCAGTCGGGTCCCAGGAGGAAAATTCCCCACATGCCCTGTGTCCTGTTGCAGATGCACCGGAGCTGCTGCCAGGGGGGAACTGCACGGTGCGGGGCAGCGGGCCTGGGGGGGCGGCCACGTGTTACTGCACAGCTGAGGGGAACCCCCCACCCCGCCTCCAGTGGCACCTGCCCAGCCGCACCCTCCCTGGGAACTTCGAAGGCTCTGAGCTGCGGGCCAAGTCCTGGGCACGAGGCCCGGCCATGAGCGGGGAGCTGAGGGGCCCGGCCGGGGCCCTTACCAACGTGTCCTGCGCTGCCACCAATGCCCACGGGCAGAGCCAGGCCGAGCTGCCCCTCGTGTATGCAGGTACCGGGGACCGTGGGAGCAGGTGTGGGGTACCCTGCTACTGTAATTACTCACATATATGACCCACTCTGGGTGTATGCTGCATGGCTGGGGGAGATTTTTGGTGGAGCCTGGCATGGGATCTCCTGCTACCATAATTACGCTCATAAACAGTCATGTCTGCTAGTACCGTAATTACTCTTATACAATCATGTGCCCTAGTACAATTGCCATTTATTTAATATAGCCTGAGCGTGTGGGTGGGGTTACCGTATATTCTCATAACCGAATAGTAGCCACCCCCCTAATTTATCCCAAGGCCAGGGCGTAATGGACCGGGCCGGGTCTGGTCACAGCTGAGGTCGTCCGCTCAGGGCAAATTGCTCAAAACTCGGGGCTCCTTACAGCCCCTGACTGGAGACCTTCCCCAAACAGGCCACAAACCGGTCACACTGAGAGCTCCAGGTGCCAATCTGACCAGCCAAAAGCCTCATGAGCAAAACCCCTCTGACACCCCAGCTCCCTCTATGGGCGCAGTCAGCCCAGGTGAGGGGTTATAGAACCCAATCTCACCTACCCCAAACGGGTTCTCCTGGTCCCAAGAAACCAGTCACAGTTTCCAATGAATTTACACTCTGGATCTTACCCACAAGATCACTCTAGGCCAATCCTTTAGAATCTAAAATCGAAAGGTTTATTACTAAAAGAAAGAAAAGCATGAGAGTAAGGCTGATAAGGACAATACGTTACATGCATCCAATCACCCAGTTCTTGATACCGGCTCTCAACAGAGATGTTATAAACTCCAATCTTAAAAGTCTCTGGTCTACATCCTATGTCAGGACGGGTCCACGACCCTTGCCAGCTCGCTGTCCCTCGCAAGGCTGCATCTGGGATCAGGAGCTGAACTCAAGACAAAATTGAGGGTGCCACATGGCACTTATATACTTCTTCTGGCATCTTCCCAGCCAGAGCAGGTCAGCTGGTCAAGTGACCTATCCCTATTTCACATGCTGGCAGCCATTATGCCCTGGCTGGTTTGCAGGTATCCAGATTTGCAGACACGTTCTTCAGTTGTGTATTGGCACCTGGAGATTAATTGTCCCGGGAGACTTTGCTAATTAGCACAGTCACTGGCTGAACATTCTTTGCCTGTTGCTCTGTCTTAGACAGAGAATTTTCCAACATAAGCACAGAGTACTTATTTATAACTCCATGTACAGATATCGCAGAAGTACATGAATAGCAAACATAGAATCAGTAGAACACAAGCTTTCATGTGACACCTCACACGGCCCCCCCTTTGTACTGACTTTTGGGGCAAACACCACCACCCCCCCCCGTGGGTGCAGCAATGATCTTTAAAATCCAATAATGTGACACAGGGGAACCTAGAAACTTCTGAGTAGCTTGTGTGCCCTTACCGTATTTGCAGATATATGCACGCCATGATACAAGGCACCCACGTAATGTAGCTGAGAGGAAGAGACAATTGCACCCTCCCCCTTTGCATGGGCAGGCTGTTGTAATTACTCACAAATACATGCTACCCCTCATACCCTGCTTGATGCCAATAATCCCACTTCTTACACCAGCTGTGTCCATCTCTCTCGTCAGGGGACGATCATTTGCAGCTCATAGTCTCCAGTGGAGTCATCGGTGGTGCTCTGCTCCTCTCGGGGCTGGTGATCGTGGTCTATAAAATAGCCAGAGCCAGGTGAGGGCACTGAGCCAGGGGCTTGGAGTGGCTTAGTCATAAAAAGGCTGCATGGGCCACAGGCCCCACTCAGCACTAGGGGCTGCAGGAGGCTCAAAATAGGAAGGGGAATGAGTGGAGGGCAGACAGGCCCAGAGAACTGGGGGGGGGGGGGAAGATGGGACGGGGATTAATTAGCGCACAGGGAGATACCCGTGGAAAATAGGCCACTGGGAGGGGATTGGACACTGCTCTCCTGTAGTTTGAGACTCCGCTAAGAAAGAATTCCTCAATGGGACTCCCTGCCGCTGGGTATTAGCAGAGTCAACCTGTGGGACTCCCTGCCACTAGATATTATCAGCATTAACACATGGGACTCCCTGCCGCTGGGTATTAGCAGAGTCAACCTGTGGGACTCCCTGCCACTAGATATTATCAGCATTAACACATGGGACTCCCTGCCACTGGGGCTTGATTGTGGTAAACTCTGGGACTGACTGCTGCCGGGTGGACTCATCGGCAGCTCCAGGGCTGTGGGAACCAAGCTAAAGCTGTTCCCTCCTGCAGGAAAGATGGAGAGAAAGGACCCTCAAGCTATGGCGACGGTGGCAACAGGGAGCAGCAGCCATCCCCTATGGGGGAGAAGCCCAGCAGGGTGAAGAAAAAGGAGCAGTTCAACCTGTACAAGGCCAAAGCAGGGGGAGAGGTGGGGAACGCCAGGGCTGCATGCTTCCCCCATCTGCCTTGGGGCTAAGCCAGAAGGGACCTGCTTCTTCCCTGGATGGGTGGGGGCTCTCCCCGGCAGGCAGGGTTGGTCCCAGTGCCCCAGCAGAGCACTAGGGGGTGCTGTGCTGCAGTTGTTTTCCTTGAGATACTGGCCAGAGCCTCTGACTGCTCCTAACCAGACATTTCCCCAGTTTGTCAGAGCTCACCGGTCGTAGATCCCGATGTGCAGGCCTGATGCCCAGATAGTTAACTGCATTTGGCTTCCGAACAGCCATGCTGATACCCTAGATACATTCGTCTTCCTTCCTGCCCCTAGCTGCTCGTGCTCTTTCCTCCTGCGGTGATGTGTGGGGCTGTTCCCCAGCTGCCCCACCCCAGAGGTAGCTGCACTTCAGTCACCGTGCGAACCAACCCTTCCTCTTCGCAGCCTCCGGAGCTGAGCTCTGACGACTATGAGAACATGGAACAAGTGGAAAACAGTGAGAATGTAGCAGGAGGAGGAGACGGAGTCTACGTGAACACTGATGGTTTACAGACACATTTGCCATTTGACCAGATCTACTCCAATGTCTCACCCTAGAGCGGGAGCGGGCATGCTCACAGTGCTTCTAATTATCTTTTCTATTTCAACAAGTGCTTGTATTGCTATGGGTAATTATAGCTAGTGAGTGGGAGTGAGCAGTGGGATAGTTGGCAGTGACATGGTGGGGGAAGTGGGATATGCCTAGAACCAACATATGTCAGCAACTGAGATAAGAAGTAGAGTTACTGCCTCTTTACGGTACCAGGAATGGTTCAGTCACCATGTGGAGCAGCAAAAGACCCCCCCATACCCACCACCCCGAGGCCATGTGCCAGCTTTCCTGATGTCTGATAACCAGGCCCCACTCCCAGATGCCCAAATAGGTTTGGTGCCATTTATGACATAATAGCTGGCACCCAAATGGGTGGTGCCCCAGTGTCAGCTAGTCCTTGTGCTAGGTCCCCTTAACGCCTTAGTGAGTGAAGTGCAGGTAGAACCCTGGAACACTCAGAAGAGAGGGGTTTGCTACCAACTCTGATTTCTTAAGCATTCAACTCCCCCCCACCCGCCCCCCCGCCCTGCTAAAATCCTGAAATCAGAAAATCTCAGGACCCTAGGGCTGTGTCTACACTGGCGCGATCTCGCGCAAAAGCGGCCGCTCTTGTGCAAAAACTTGCTGCCTGTCTACACTGGCTGCGTGTTCTTAACTGACGTTCTAATGTATAAAATCAGGGCTTCTTGCGCCAGAACTCTGACGCTCCCACTCAGGAATAAGCCCTCTTGCGCAAGAGCTCTTCCAGAAGAGGCCAGTGTAGACAGGCAACATGAATTTCTTGCGCAAGAAAGCCTTATGGTTAAAATGTCCATCAGAGCTTTTTTGCGCAAGAGAGCATCTACACTGGCATGGATGCTCTTGCGCAAAAGCACATCTCTTGCTCAAAAGCACATGCCAGTGTAGACGCTCTCTTCTGCAAGAGTTTTTGCAGAAGAACTCTTCCGCAAAAGAGTTTTTGCGTGAGAACGTGCCAGTGTAGACGTAGCCTAAAGGTTCAAAGGTCCCATCAGGGCAGGATGAAAAGGGGGGATGTCAAACACAATAGATTGTGATGGAACTGATCACACCTGTCACCGGCTGTAATTTTACTGCTTAGTTTACTAGTGTTAACCCCTGGAATTCCCTGCCATTGTATGTTGGTGAGATTAACCCAGGCCTGGGCAAAATACGGCCCATGGGCCAGATCCAGCCCATGAAGCCACCAGATCTGGCCTGCAGACGCTGCAGGGAGCCCCAGACAGGTTCCCTGCTTACCTCACCCCACCCACACACTGCTCAGAAACGTGGCTGTGGGCAGGTTTTCTTTAAAAACTGTGCATCTGGAGGGGAGGAGGGAAAGATTTAGGAGCTGCTCCTACCCCCAGCACAATCCCACTGGCTGGTTTGGGGGTCCCACCCGTATTCTGCCCAGGCCTGGGTTCACCTCACTAATATACAATGGCCGAGAGTTCCAGGGGTTAACACGATTAAACTGAGCAGTAAAATTGCAGCCGGTGACAGGTGTGATCCGTTCCTTCACAAGCTGTAGTTTGATGAAGGTTGCAGTTGTGCCCTGGGGTACTGGACTGGTTTGGGGGCCAGTGGGAGCTGCCTGCTTCAATAACAGGCAACTATGAAGCACATGGCTGAAGCCTGTGCAGGGGCAGGGCAGTTAGCCCTGTTCCCCTAAGCCCCATGGCAACACAACTTCACAGCCCCACCCAGCCACAGGCTCAGGGCTCTCTGCACAGAGCTGACTGACTGGGCAGGGCTGATTAATCATCTAGGAAGCTGGGCTGCCCCACAGCCGAGAGGGACACTGGCTGGCAGGGAGGCTGATTCAGGAACAGCTGCTGGCTGGTAAGTCTCCTGGCCACAGCCTGCCTCTGGCACCCCAGCCCCTCCCCTCTGCCCTCAGTCTTGCCCCCTACTCCACATACCTAAATCCTCTGCCCCCTTCCTGCACCCATATCCCCTCTCAGATCTGGCACCCCAGTCCCCCTGCCCCAGATCACAGTCCCCTCCTGTCTTAGCTCACAACCCAAATCCCTGCACCCCCTCCTGTACCCCAATTCCCCGCCCTAGGTCACAATCCAACCCCTGCACCCCGTCTAGTGCCCCAGGTCACAACTGCCTCCTTCACCCAAACTCCCTCCTTTACCCCAAGTGCCCTTCTGCACCCAACCTCCATCCCAGATCCCGCACTTCCTCCGTTAATATCATGGAACAGTGCAACCTTCGACCACTTTCCAAATTCTTGGAGTGCCCCCCCATCAAAAATTATTGCCCACCCCTGGGTTACCCGCTGTGAATCACTGTTGTAGCCCTTAGAGGAGTGATATTTCACTCCACTCTTCCTTTCTAAATCTTGAGATCCATCCCTGATGCTTTGCCCCAAAACGGTCATGGATTTTACTGTACATTTATCAAAATACCTCTATCTATTTTTGTAATTTCAGTGTGTTCACGGTGGTTTGATTATATTCTAATACTGAGGTTAACCTACAGGATCCCCTGCCTCTGGGTGTCCGCAGGGATAACCCCTGGAACTCCCTGCCACTGGCTATTAACAAGACTTCCTGCCATGGTGTATCAATAGGACTTGTCTCCATTCCTCCCTACCCCTGGGAATTAGAGGGGTTAACCGTTGGGATTCCCTGCTTCTTGCTATTAGTGGAGTTAGCCCGCAGGACTGCCTGCCACTGGGGATCAATAGATTTATCTCCTGGGGTCATATCAGTGTTAACCCAAGGAACTCACATGATTTCGCATTTTTAAAGCTACGATCGGCTGAATGTCCATATTCACTTTCTGTGCATTGGTCTTCCCTGTGTGAGGAGTTAGAAATGTGAAGTGTGAATCTGGGTCTAAATCTAGACATTGGCGTGTGAGCCAGTAGTGACACTGGAGAACTGAATGGCCCAGTGCTCAAGGTCACAGTCTATCAATGGGCTTGTTTTTCTTGTAAGCCTGGATTGTGACTGGTCCTACAAAGACCTGTGGCCAGGCCACCTGATGCTGGAACCTATTCTGGGTCTGGTACCTTCCCACTCAAGATGAGACAAGTTTGGACTGAACACAAAGAATTCCTACCCTGGGCAAAGGGCTAGAAAGGGGGGAATAGGGGCAGTGGCCAGATGCCAGGAGACCCCCAATTTACCCCCCAAGACACCAGCTGAGAATATCTAAGATTGAAGAGTGGGCAGGATTGGGCCCAAGCCAGGTGGCTGCCCAGCTTGTGAGAGAAGACGTTTGGAACAACTCTCAGGGTGAGAATTTGCATGTCACAAGTAACTTCCCTTGATCTGAGCGTTTCACTTGCAACCACTTAGGTCTGACTTTTTATACTTAATAATACCCTTTGTTCTTTATCAGGCCCTTTGTAAATAATTGTTTATAAGGGCAACAAAAATGATGAGGGGTTTGGAGCGGGTCCCATATGAAGAGAGATTAAAAAGACTTGGACTTTTCAGTTTGGAAAAGAGGAGACTAAGGGCGGATATGATAGAGGTCTATAGAATCATGACTGGTGTGGAAAAAGTGAATAAGGAAAAGTTATTTACTTATTCCCACAGTATAAGAACTAGGGGTCACCAAATGAAATTAATAGGCAGCAGGTTTAAAACAAACAAAAGGAAGTTTTTCTTCACTCAGCGCACAGTCAACCTGTGGAACTCCTTGCCAGAGGATGTGGTGAAAGCTAGAACTTTAACAGAATTGTCGTGGCTGGGGGGAGGGGATGAACCAGGACTCCTGGGTCCAATTCAGTAACCATGATGACAGACTCGTGACTTTAAAAGCCACGTTTAATGCCCAATAACAAAAAAGGCAGAAGAAAAGGTCAATAAATAAGGCGGGTGGGCAGCGGCGGAGCTGGGGGGAGCAGGCCCGGCGCTTGGGGCAGGAGCTCTTGGTGCCCCCTAGTGCTGATGGGGTCTGTCTAGGTCCGTCCGTCCATCCGGGTCAGGTGCAGTAGCAGAACCCGCAGCCCTGGTTGTGGCAGCACTTAGATGGGGAAGTGGCTGTTGTGGCGCTTGGGCCATTGCAGCAGGCCTGGAGGGCAAGAGCAAGGTCAGGGCTCCTGGGTTCTCCAACAGCTCGGGGAGTGGAGTGGGGCCTAGTGGTTAGAGCAGGGTTGCTGGGAGCCAGGACTTCTGGGTTATCTCCCTGGCTCTGGGAGGGGAATGAGGTCTAGTGGTTAGATCCCATTCCTCTCCCCCAGGGAGAGAACCCAGGAGTCCCCACTGGATTTGGGGTGGATCATGCTCCATTCTCTCTCCCAATCTCTCTGTATTTGGACACAGCCACCCCCCTCCCAGCCTCGGCTCCCCAGCTGGGTGTCCGGTTACAGTGTCCTTGAGGTGTTTTGACAGCACCGGAGCAGAACCCACCCCCCGGTGGGGACAGGGGCCTGGGGAGTGGGTGGGGAGCAATTCTGGCAGGCGGCTTGGCCAGCCTGGCTGTCGCCCGGCGCCGGCGCCACTGCTGCTTGGCCGGGGCTTGGCTCCGGCGCGGCCCGTCCCCGAGAGGTGTCGCAAGGCCCCAGGCGCTGTTTGCGCAGCGCGTGCCCGGCCTGCAGAGACAGCAACCCCCCAAGTCCTGGGTCCCCCCCAGTCCCTGCCCTCAGGCCTCATCAGTGCCCCCCAGAGGGGACCCTCCCCATCCCTGAGTCAGCCAGTCCTCAACCCTTGGGCTACAGGGGAGCCCCCCAGAGGAAACAGGCCTTGTGTCCCGCCCCAGCCCCCTCAGCCAGCCAGCAACCTCCCCTACGCAGCCAGGTCTGAGCCCCCCAGCGGAGATAGGCCCCGGGTCCCTTCCCACAACCCCTAAGCCAGGTCTGAGCCCCCAGAGGGGATAGGCCCTGGGTCCCTTTCCACAACCCCTAAGCCAGGTCTGAGCCCCCCATTAGAGAAAAGCCCCAGGTCCGTTCCCACAACCCCTAAGCCAGGTCTGAGCCCCCCCAGAGAGGACAGGCCCTGGGTCCCTCCCCCAACTCCTAAGCTAGGTCTGAGCTCCCCAGCGGGGACAAGCCCCGGGTCCTTTCCCCAGCCCCCTAAGCCAGGTCTGAGCCCCTCAGAGGGGACATACCTTGTGTCTCACCCTCAGCCCTCTAAGCCAGCCAGCCCCTCCCCTCTGCAGCCAGATGTGAGCTCCCCAGAGGGGACAGGCCCTGGGTCCCACTCCTGACCCCCAGAGCCTGCCTAGTCCTTGGGGCTGGATTGGAGCTCCCCAGAGGGGACAGGCCGTGTGTCCCATCCCCAGCCCCCTAGGCCAGCCAGTGCCTACCCCTGGCAGCTGGCTCAAGCCCCCTCCAAGGTGCATTCTGCCGCTGGCTCTGCTGCCAAGGGCCACGGGCTGGGGTGGTGCGCGGGGAAGCGGGGGAGGTGGGCTGGCGCCGTGGGGTCTGCCGCAGGGCGCCGGCACGTCCAGGCAGGCAGCAGGCACCCAGTTGACCTCGTGCAAGGACAGCAAACAAAGTGAGATAGGGCTGGGAGCAAACAGCCCCCCGGAGCCAGGCGCTGCCCCGCCCGGGATGCGAGAGCATCGAAATGATGCTCTGGCTGGGTCTGGGCAGTGCCTGGCACAATGGGGCCCTGATCCCAGCTGGGCAGGGCCTGTCTCTGGCTGGGTCTGGGCAGCGCCCGGCACAGCAGGGGTGGCCCCAGGTTGGGGGTTGGTTGGGCACAGCAAGTGGGATGACCGGAAGCCAGAAAAATGGGCACTGGCTGGATAATATGTTAACTCACCTGCAGGATAATTGCTGTGCTAGTAATTAATAGATCCATTGGGAATCACTGTTGGAATTAACATTAACTCTTTTATACTCATCAATTAATGGGGAAGTTAATAATGTAAAATACTATCTTAATCAATATACTAGCTATGAAACAAATATAGTCAATAGCTTCACTAATAATAGCTATCAAGGTGATGAATACATTAGCAATGAATAGATTAGTTGTATCTCCATGTGTTTATTGTATTTAATAAGCTAGATGGTTACTTAATCCAGTAGATGATTAATACATTGATTAATATTTTATTTAACTACTTGTTTAGTAAATACACTAGCCAATTAAGAGATAAAAGTTAATGAGTATTGTTTAATATGTTAGCTAATTAATATACTACCAATATGTGCCTTGCTAATTAATTTATTATCTTAATCAAAGTAGCATATGATAAATTCATATAATATAGAATACACCATAGAGTGTATCAAAATGTAAGTTAATATCATAGCAAGTTAATTAGTATACCTTAATTAATGCTGTAGACAATTAATAAAATAGACAACTGATTATTATATTGTCCAATTATGATTTCTATGTTAATTAATTGCGTGATTTCTTTTGAGAATACTAGAAATAAATTACAGAAATAATTTCATAAATTAGATTACAAAAGTCACTTTCTGGAATCAGTAAAATTCTCACTTTTTAAAGTGAATGTTTATTTTTTAAGGCAATCACTAGAAAAAATGTATTTAAATATTTTAATAAATTCAATTTTTAAAATCCCTACTTATTTTTTAAAAAGTTGCAAAATGAAACTGCTTACCAAAGAAAATTCAAATGTTTCTGGTTCAACTATTTTATTAGCTAATATTTAATGTTTTAAAAATTCATGTTTTTTTCTATGTAGTAATACTGATTATTTTTTAAAATACTAGAAAAATGCAGTTAAAATAATTTCAAATGTCACTGCCTATCAATTAAAATAATCTCCTGTGTTTAATCAATTTCCATGCACTAATTAGTTAAAGATTAAACTATTGCAATAATGTAATATATTTTCACACCCTTTTTCTTCAAAGATTTCCAAAGAATTTCCTTTTCTCCGACCAATAAAATAATTATGTTTAAACTAATTAATGAAACAAACTACTGAAATACTTTATGAAATTAAATTAAAACTCCCACCCCTAAAACATCTTCAAATTAGTTTACTTTAGGCATAAAATTCCTAGAATCAGCTAACTGAAAACAATTTGCTACACTGACTTTTTAAAAAGTCACAGTCTTTGCTTATTAATTTAATTAGTTTAGTTCCTTTTGGCAAACAAACAAAACAAAGTAATTTAAGACATATACATTTAAATAAGCTATTTACATTTGGTAGTTTTTGAAACAATAAGTCATTTTACACAGGTAGCAAAATTTCTCTTTCATTTGAACGTTCTGTTAATAGTTTGTGGGATTAGTAAAGGCCAGTTATTGAAATAAAGGAATAAATCAATGTTTGACTGCTGGGTCTGATGCTGCTACTATTCTCAATGCCTTTTGTGTTGTGAAGCTGGGTCTGTAACGTGTGACTTTTTTCTTTGTAATAGTGATTATTAAAAACACCACGAAGCCACTCTGAGCTTCGGAGAGAACATTGCTCTGTCTTTGTTTTTAAATTCTGCTTTTGCAGAGACGTCCTGTTTAATCACTAAATCTTCAGGCTTCACGGAACTGATGCAAGCGACATGAAATATCCCTCCCTGGAAATTGTTTATTTCCAGTAACCCGCCGGGAAGGCGAGCGCGGCTCTTACAGTCAGGGCGACGCTCACCTTTACCAAAAAAAAAATCAATGTGGGTTTTGTTTGAACTTTGGCACTGTTTCTACTAATCATCTGAGCCATGGCTCGCGGCAAGATCCATGAACCCCGGGGGGTACACGCCATCATCCAGGGGTACATCAGCTGACGTAGCTATTTGCCTGCTTTTACTCCAGGCAACGTGAAAAGCACTCACGCAGTCATTCCAAATGCACGTTTCGTGCAATGGTGCGTTGATAGTGCGCTATGGGCTAGACACCGAAATGCACTATTTCCATTCCAGCAGATCGATTTGGTCACGCAAGGGTCCCACTGAGGAAGCCAGCGCTCTGTCTGTGGCTGCCTTGCTGTGATGTGGCACAGTCTTAGGCTTGACTCTGTACGTGAGGTGTGTTTAAGGGCCAGGAATCTTGGGGGTATGCAAGTCAAACCCAGCTCCTGCACAGAGGCAGTCTGGAGAGCCGGAGATGTGAGTGGTGCCGGTCACTGGGGTCTCTCGGTGCCGTTCCGCAGAGCGGTGGTTGGCTGACACCAGCTGGGAATCTGGCCATGAATTCCAGTGAAGCTACAGGTGGCTGGGGGGTATAGCCCTGAGTGGCTACAAGTTGAACCTCCCAAATCCAGGACTCTGTGGTCCAGCAACATCAGTGGGTCGAAAGGGCCACGGATGTTACTGGACCAAGAGCCCCAGAGACCAGGAGTGGGAGCCAGCCAGGAGAACACAGGGGCTAGGGAGTCCCAGCTGGGCCCGAAGCAGCTGGGCTGGGAAACCCCAGCATCAGTGGGGCCAGAGCAGCCAGGAAGCCCCCGCCCCAGCCAGCGCCCCCCAGCATCTGTGTCCAAACTCAGAGTAGAGTGACTCAGGTCTACCACAGCAGGGACTCCCTCCCCCCAGCAACGAAACCCTTTCACACTTGTTACCTACCAGCCCTGTGCTCTTGGGGAGCCAGAGAGTGACATTCATGGAAAACCATCCCCCCCCCCTTCCCCTAGGCCTCTGCTGGAATCAGACAAAGTCATGAAAAGACCAGGGAAGACCCACCTAAACGAATTAAGGAAACACCCCAGCCTCATCTGCATTCAAGATAGAACTCATTAGCATACAGAATGGAGACCAGCTCTTCCAAGGCAGGAATCACAGTGAACTATGGGATACCGAAAGCAGAGAAGCACTGCCTGATGGGAAATCTCTACTCCAGATGCTAATGAACCCAGGCCTGCTCACAACCAAATTAGTCATTATCAGACCAATTCTAGTAACGATCCTGTTGACACCCAAAATACTGAAACTGCCTAGTTGCATTGTGAGCTCCTTCAAGGAATGTCACCCATAACCAGGGGTGACTGATCATCTCTGTTGTCTTGCCTCTTTCTCTTTGAACTATTGTCCTATCCCTATAAAAACTCCTACCTTTGCCCAAGAAAAACTGTTCTGATACCTGGATTTAAACTGCATCAATTCCATTGAGACTTCATCATCTCCTATCTGATCGGGCTGGGGGCTCTGCTCTGCTTGTCTCCTGCCCTCTGGACCCCCAGCTCCCATCACCATCTGGGAATCCAGATCAGTGCAAGCTCCATGGAATGGTGAGATTTCTCTCTCCTTTCCCCCTCCCCCCCCCCCCCCCCCAACTACCTATCTCTAAGCCTAGCCTCCTGACTCTGCCCTATGTAAACTGTTATATGGTTAACTAGCCCTAACATTTGTAATCAGTTCCAATTTAGATTTAATATGGTAACTGTTTTGTGTGCTTGGTTCCCTATATATATAATAAATAACTTTCATTGTTAAGCTGGTTGCTTCTCTTTCTTTCTTTCTTTCTCTTTCACTCACTCTGTGGCTAAATCCCTGTAATATTATCTTTCTCATATAACTTTGTATTAAGATCTTGTCCTTTTAGATATATCTTTAAGTGTTTTTATAGAATCTCTGTAACATTTCTCCTATAACTTTGTATTAAGAGAAACTTTCCTTTTTATATATATAGATCTTGTAAGAAAAAATGTCTTTTGAGCTCTCCCCTTTCCTTGATTGTCCTGTTGAAATGAGTGAGGTGTGAATGGAGAATGAAAGGGGGGCACCTCCAGCAGCAGTTGCAAGGGTGGAGAAGGTCTGGGAGCCAGATCCAAGACAATACCTGTAAAGTGAGCTCATTAAGGAGACTGGACATACAGCTGCCTTGGGAGTCAAGCAGCAAGTGCCTGCCCTTGGAAGAACTCTCTCTGAAGCAGCATTAAGAAAGGCAAGGTGATGACTAATTGGCTGCATGAGAGGGATAAATATGAGGCATCTTGCAGCGGGACCCCGGGTTTTTGTCTTGTCAACATGGGAGCATCGATCCGGATTGGCAGAAGCCCGGCTCTACCCCTCCCCCAGCTAACTCACCTGGCCAGTGCAGTTAGGGGGAGCAACTTTTAGTAACAACAAGACGGAGTGTGCTTGTGTGTGTGTGAGAGTACATGAGTGTAATGTGTCATATGCATATGATAAGTATTGATTGATCTATGTATGTTCAATAAATGTGGCATGTTGCCTTATCCCCCTGAAAAAGATCCCGGGTGCTTCTTTTAAGCACAACATTTTGGTGGAGAATGCGAAAGGGGGAAGATACCACGAGCATTTACAGGGTAATGAAAGAAAGTATTGAGAAGTATTGAAAAATATTGAGAAGTATTGGAAATTGATCGATCATTAAGGTATGCATACCCCCGGCTGTAGAAGGGGGAGTCCTTGCTTCCCCCTCACTGGGTGAGGGTGTTAAGAGAAACTGGTGTCTAGACTGGCCAGCTTTTCCGGAAAATCAGCCGCTTTTCCGGAAAAGCTTGCCAGCTGTCTACACTGGCCGCTTGAATTTCCGCAAGAACACTGATGATCTCATGTATGATCGTCAGTGTTCTTGCGGAAATACTATGCTGCTCCCATTCGGGCAAAAGTCCTTTTTGCGCAAAGTTTTGCGCAAAAGGGCCAGTGTAGACAACGTGGTATTGTTTTGCGCAAAAAGCCCCGACGGCTAAAATGGCGATTGGGGCTTTCTTGCGCAAAAGCGCGTCTAGATTGGCCAGGGATGCTTTTCCGCAAAAAGTGCTTTTGCGGAAAAGCGTCCGTGCCAATCTAGACGCTCTTTTCCACACATGCTTTTAACAGAAAACTTTTCCGTTAAAAGCATTTGCAGAAAATCATGCCAGTCTAGACGCAGCCGTGAAGAATTGTTTTCAGGTATGTATACCCTCAGCCGTAGAGTCCTGAGAATTGGGGAGATTTAGTATCCCTGCCCCAGTCCACAAATGGGTATAGTAATTGGTATAAGATACCCTCGCCCAGCCGTAGAGTCCCGAGACAAGGATGGAGCTTAGAGCCTCCAGTCATATGGTGGATTTGCAACATTGTGTGTTGGAGATATTTGCTTATAGCACAGTATGCTGGGAATATTTAATTAGTAATATTGTGGGAGGCTTTTACTTTGGGATACTTTGTAACATTGTGGGTTGGACTATTCTTAATGTTTAGAAAAAGGGAATGTAGCTGTAGCCCTTAAAAGATGGGGGAAATTGAATTATGTAAAAGAGATTCCTTTTAAATATATCCTGCATAAATCTGGGAATAACCCATGGATGAAACAGGCTCTTGCTGACATCCACAGAATTTAAAACCTAGGGGGGAAAAATAGCTAAATACTGAAAAAGGAAAAGAAAAAGCAGACACAGTTTGGCTCCTATGAAACCTGTAATGAGGTGTTCCTCAAATTGACTGAATATAAGAATGCAAATATGAAACTGCAAAATTTAAAAGGCTCTGCTGCAGAAGTGGAGAGGTAGAAATGCATGTCCTTCAGTACCCAGACACAGCTAGATTCCCTTAAGGATGGGTACTGAGAGTTAAAGCAACTCTCAGATTTTTCAGGAATATGCTTAAGAAAAAGGACCAGGAGGTATGGGGCTTAGTGAACAAGGCCACCCTCCTTGCTAAACTGGTAATGGGACAAAGCCTGAGTCTGTGGAAAGGAGCCACTTTCCATTTAGCAAGAAAAACAGGATCAGGTCCAGACAAGCAGGCAGGTAAAAGATAGATTGAAGGCCTTGTGGTAGAACTGAGAAAAAGCAGTAAGTACAGGTACTGGAAATCTAAATCCTTAAAACAATCCTTACAAGGGTAATATCTGAAACAAGGCCAGTTTTCATTTTAAGAGATAAAAAAGTGTTTTAAGAAAAAGAAAATCACAGAGAACTTAACTCTACAGAGAATGGAGGGAATTGAGCAGTTGTGAAAATGCTAAAATGGTATAGGAAAAAAATTGTGGTTTCTTTGCAGCCAGCCATTCTGAAGGAAAAATGGGCCCCTTTCCAAAAGAATGGCTATAAATAATCCAGGCAAATCTGCCTCAGATCCATACATTTGATTATAGATACTGCTAAAAGAACTTTAAGGGGGTTTCTATTGGAACTTAACTATCCCAATGAATAAAAGGGAATGTAATCGTTGTACAGCTATGTAGAAATAGTGTAAGAAATGTTCAGAGAGAATGTTTGTGTATCTGTGTGTAAATATATATATAGTGTAAATAAGTGAGGTTTTCGAGATCCAGTAATCCTGTTTTGTAGGTTAGTGAACTGTGTTGTAGGCTTAAAACAAACTGGTTTGGTTTATTTTCAGTAAGACCATTTCAGTCCAAGTTGTTCAGTGAAAGTACAGGAAAACTCTGTGAGCATAAAAGAAACAGTTACACCCTATGCAAAGTTTAATATGGCTAAGTAATGTTATGAACAAAGATTGCACATTTTCCTGTGACATGCCATGTATATTGTAGAAGGGGTAAAAAAAAACCCCAAAACCTGCAAATAAATCAAAATGCTATGAAGGCTCCAGGAGCCACAACAGTTTGTACTTTCTTTTTCAGGTTGCTGTGTGTGAAAGCAGGACTTAAAAGTAAAAACTCAAAACGCTAAATCTCTGGCAAAAGTTATTGTGTCCCTTTTTAAGACAAAGCTACAGACAGCCTTGAATCTAAAAGCAAGCCAGAAAGTGTTCTGTGGTGCAAATGCTCTAGCTGGCAGCACAAAGAAGCTTTGCAGGTAATGGCTAAGTTTGATCAGCAAACTACCTGAGATCAGAAAGTTCAAATTGTAGCCCTCCAGAAAGAAAGGTGGGAAAAAGGAGTCAAACCTAAAAATGAGAATCTCAAGATCTAAAAACAAGCAAGAAAAAGGATTTATGTTTGCACAATGCTAAACGTTGAAAACAGATACAAAAGGGGGTCTGTATAAGCAAAGATTTAAAGATGCTATTAACAAACTGGTCTCAAAGATAAGTCGTCTAAAGGAATGCTTTTAGAAAAATGGTCATTGGAAACACAACTCGCACTGAAAATCCTCCAGAATTACAGTAATAATGCTTTTTGGCTATTCTCTACACATAAACTTAACACAGTAGAAACTTGCTAGTCTAGTCTGCTGTACAAGAATAAAACTGAAGTACGCCTCCTGAATTTGATGATTACACAATGGGGTAATTCACCCCAAAGAAGGGGGAGAAACCACTGAAACCTGTTTTGCCTACAAAACAAAAATATGTATCTATAGGAGTAATTGTAAGCAAAGAGAGGAATGAAAGCATATTTGTAAAAGTATGTAAATAATAATGTGCCACCCCCAAAGGGGTAGAAGTATGTTCTTTTTTTTGTCTTTCAGAAAATCAGGACAAGCTGGTACCAGCTGAACCCCCTACAACACCATGGATGTATTGTTGCAACAAAGATTGTTTTTGTTTTATGTTTGTCTAATGTATGTCTGTCTTACTAGCTCGTATACTGTGTTAAAAATGATACTGCATTAGGCAGGAAAGGTTTAATAAGCATTATGCATTTTGAGTGTATTTACAGAAACCAGTCTCTCAAAAGGGTAGAGACCAAGGAATTTGAATCTTGCTAATTGGAAAAAGTGGTAAAGGTTCATTTAAAAGAAAAACTATGTATGAAACACAAGGTTTATCTATTGATAAAAAACCTGAAGGAATAAACATAAAGCACAAGGTTAAACTACTAAACAAAAAGGATAGATATGTGAAAACATTGGTCAAAAAAAATCAGTGTTAACTGGAATGTTTAAATCAACTTTCAGCCTGTAAGGCCAGCTGAATGCACCTGGATGTTGCATACAATTGAAAGTTTAAGGCCATTGTAACCCCATCTGTGACTGTAAGGGGCAGTACACTGCCGGTATTTCCCCCTCTGACAATTAGGCTATTGTTAGCAGGGAGTTTATGGGATCAATACAGGAGGCATTTCTTTAATCTCCCTGTGCAGCAATGTATATGATGTAACTACATTTTACACATAAGGGTTGGTCACTCACTTGGACTTCCATCTTATTGCAAAATACTGTTTATTAAAAGTGTTGTTGGATAAAGAGAATATTTGTTGAATTACAGCCACAAGCTCAAATTGCTTCTCGGTATATTGCCATTAATTAGTTATATAAAATGTGACCCACTCAAGAATTGTTCTTGAGGGGTCAAAATGGGGACAATGTGGATAAATCCCTGTAATATTATCATTCTCATATAACTTTGTATTAAGATCTTGTCCTTTTAGATATGTCTTTAAGTGTTCTTCTAGAATCTCTAACATTTCTCCTATAACTTTGTATTAAGAGAAACTTTCCTTTTTTATATATATAGATCTTGTAAGAAAAAATGTCTTTTGAGCTCTCCCCTTTCCTTGATTGTCCTGGTGAAATGAATGAGGTGAGAATGGAGAATGAAAGGGGGGCACCTCCAGCAGCAGTTGTAAGGGTGGAGAAGGTCTGGGAGCCAGATCCAAGACAATACCTGGATCATTAAGGAGACTGGACATACAGCTGCCTTGGGAGTCAAGCAGCAAGTGCCTGCCCTTGGAAGAACTCTCTCTGAAGCAGCATTAAGAAAGGCAAGGTGATGACTAATTGGCTGCATGAGAGGGATAATTATGAGGCATCTTGCAGAGGGACCCCGGGTTTTTGTCTTGTCAACATGGGAGCATTGATCCGGATTGGCAGAAGCCCGGCTCCACCCCTCCCCCAGCTAACTCACCTGGCCAGTGCAGTTAGGGGGAGCAACTTTTAGTAACAACAAGATGGAGTGTGCTTGTGTGTGTGAGTGCGTGAGTGTGAGTGCATGAGTGTCATATGCATGTGATAAGTATTGACTGATCTATGGATGTTCAATAAATGTGGTGTGTTGCCTTATCCCCCTGAAAAAGATCCCGGGTGCTTCTTTTAAGCACAACAACTCTTCCTCAAGGGGTGTTGTTCTGGCTTCCCCATTTGCTCTGCAGCAATGCTTCTTGTACCCAAGCTAAAGATCCCTGCAGTGCCCAAAATCCTGTGGGGTTTGCTCATCGTGTGGTTTACCAGTGAATGACTGTGGTGTGAAAGTGGGGATAGGGGGTGCTGAACCTGGGGGCTTATGAGGATGGCAGCTTAAAGTGCTGTTTAATCCAGCTCACTGAGTCCAAAGGCACATGAGGGGGCAGTGTGGCATTGCTGTTAAACCCAGCCAGCTGAGTCCAGGGACATGTGAGGGGTCAGCTCATGAGTGCTGATTCCCCAGTCCGCTCAGACGTGCTCTGGCAGTGGGTGTGAGTGTCTGGGTGTGTTGCTAAGGTGGGAAGGACCCGTCCTGAGGAACCTAGTTCCTGCAGGAGAGCTCCAGTGGGAGGGGGAATTGGCAGCAGGGAGAATTCAGCTCCATATGAGAGCACAAGTAAGCGCAAGCAGCACACGGGTAGAATTGTTAACCTTCCCCCAGTCCCATAAGAGTAACCCTGATAAATGAGCAACCCCAGAGTACCGGGCAAATCTGGTAACACCCTGCTGTAAGCTGTCACATCGCATGTTAGGGCTGGGTTTTGCAGGGGGCTCTCAGTGAATGGCAGTGGGAAGTGGCAGCATCTCCTGTGGGAATCACGAGGGAAATCTCTAGAAAACTGATCACTGAGACTGAGGGAAGCCAGCGCCCGACTGGAATCAAACTCCCTGATGCTTTTTGTGCCTGACGGTTCGTTTACCTTTGGAACTCCTCGCCACAGGATAGTCCCCCAAAGCGATGTCCGACTTAGCGCATTGAAAACAGTAAGGCTGGGCTGCTTACCTAGATCACACAAATCCCCATGTGGAATTGCCAGAGTGAAATTGAGGGAGGGGAGTGTGGGAAGCGGGAGAAACTGGATGAGACGGGCCCTGAAGGTGCGGGCCTATGCTCAGATTCAGAGCTGGTTGCTGATTAGGACGTGCTCAGGCGTAACCAGGGCTGTGATGGAAACCAGTAAAGAGCTCCCCTGCGCCCTTCGAAATGGCCTTAGCTAATGGGCGGCCAGGATCAATCCCCCGATGGACACTCGGCTCAGTGGGGGGCCGGGAGGAAAGCTGCCAAACTTGGGCAAGTTGCAAACAAAGCTGAGGTGAGTCCCGGCCCACTTGGATCCTGGCCGGGAGGATGAAGGGACACAGAGTCTGGCCGTGAAACTTACTGTAAATGTTTTGAAATCCCACCGGGACCAATGCCAGTTGCAGGCCTGCGAGAGGGAATGTGGCTCCACTTCAGAAGTGCCACCAGCGGGGGGCATGGCTGGCCCCATTGACGCCAGGGGCGTCATGGCCCTTTGACACCAGCAGGGATCTAGCCCCACTGATTCCAGCAGCGTAATGGCCCATTGACTCTACTGGGGGAGCCAGCCAATGGTATGTCAGCATTTCTAGCCCCACTGCAATAACCTTATTGACGTGCTGTGGATGGTTTCCCTCTCCTCACCTGTCCTTTCCTGGCACACAGGGGATTGGCTGTGTCCTGGCGGGGGCGGGGGCAGTGGGGCTATAAATGCAGCCCTGTGTCCAGGCACAGCTCAGCAGCTGGACCAACCCTTTGCAGACAGAGCAGTGAGCTGGGCAGCAGAGACAGGACGAAACCAGGCAGAAAAACACCACGATGAGGCTTCAGCTCACCTGCTTGATTCTCATCCTCATCCTCTTCTCCGTCCAGAATGCCTGCGGCTTCCAGGGCCAGGTAAACACTTTTTGGCCTTTTTTTTTTTTGGTATGATGGTTGTACTGACGGTTGTGCCAGGTGCTGCCCCAGCTGGGAACAGGACCCTGTTGTGCCGGGCACTACCCAGACCCAGCCAGAGACAGGTCCTGCCCCAGCTGGGATCAGGGCCCCCTTGTGCCAGACAGGATTATCAGTCCCTTTTTCCAGGGATGGGGAAACTGAGGCACGGAGCTACAGAGTAACTGGCTCTGGGTCACATGGGCACAGTGCTACAGAGCCAGGAACAGAACCTGGGAGTCTGACCTGGGGATGTAAAATCCCATTTAATTCGGTAACTGGTTAAACATTAAGTTTAACCAATTAAATGGAGGGCTCGGCTGGAGTCCCCCCGCCCCCTCCTGCAGCAGCTGGAGGCTGCTTTGGCCAGGCTGCATCATCCCTGCCCCCAGTGGGGTCCGTGTCTGATCCCAGCACTGGCTTGGTTTGGTTTAGTATTAAGCTGATACAACAAATAGTGACACACATACGCACAGACAACACCGCCCTGGCCCTGCGCCCAGGCCCTGGCCCTGCGCCGATGAAAGCCAACAGGACGTGTGTGGGGTTGACACATGTGGAGTTGTATTGGTGTTGGGGGGGGCGGGAATGACCCTTTCTTTTGCTCCACAAAATGTCCAGCTTGGTTTCTAACCCGAATCTCCGTTTCCCCGCGGTGAATGTCTGCATTGTGGAATAAACTCCCTGCTCTTTGCTGGGCAGAGGCCCGGGAGCCCGACCGGGGCACGAAATGGGGCTCAGAGTGTTTCTCCACCGTCTTTGCAAGGACACCTTTTTAAAGCTGTTTTGCTATTTTCCTGGCCTTTCCAGGAGGGTTGGGGTCAGATGGTGGCCTTACACTGTGTGCGTCAGAATGGAGCATTCTGAGGGGCAGAAAGAGGGGGAGCAAGCTAGAGGAAGAACTGGAGCCAGAAACCCAGAGTCCTGAATCCCAGGCCCTTCCCCTCCCCGCACTCCCTGCCAGAGGCAGGGCAAAACCGAGGTCCCCTGGCTCCCAACTCCCCTGGCTCCAGCCCTCTGCACCTAGCACACAGCTAAGGGCTGTTTCTGTCTCTGCAGACAGCCGAGCCTGCTGCTGTAACGCAACACGTGGAACCCAGAGAAGAAACCCGGGGCCTTCAGGTAAGAACTGGATGGGGGCTCTCCCCTGGCAGGCAGGATGGGCTCCAGTGTGGCACTAGGGGGTGCTGTGCTGCAGGGAGCAGGGTGGGCTGCCCCAAAAGCTGCAGTACAATCCTTGTTACCTACAACCTTCCGGATGAACTAAATGCCAGACACTAGGGGCTCTGAGCCAGAGTGCTTCCTCAGGGGCAGCACTGGGGCTAGAAACCCAGCTGTCATGCGTCACAGTGCCTGCCGCTCTAACCACCAGGCCCCACTCCCCTCCCAGAGCCAGGGAGAGAACCCAGGAGTTCTGTCTGCCAGCCCCCCTGCTCTAACCATTAGGCCCCACTCCACTCCTGGAGCTGTGGAAAACCCAGGAGTCCTGACCTTGCTCTTGCCTTCCAGGCCCTGCTGCGACGGCCCAAACGCCACAACAGCCACTTCCCCATCTGCACCTTCTGCTGCAAGTGCTGCCGCAACCCGGGCTGCGGGTTCTGCTGCCGCACCTGACCTGGATGGATGGACCTGGACAGACCCCAGCAGTGCTAGGGGGCACCGGGAGCTCCCACCCCAAGCACCTTGCCTGGCCAGGCCTGCTGGCCCCCCACCTGCCTTATTTATTGACCCTTTCTTCTGTTTTTTGTTATTGGTCATTAAATGTGGGTTTTAAAGTCATGAGCCTGTCATCATGGTTACTGAATTGGGCCCAGGAGTCCTGGCACCCAGCTCCTCCCCTGCTCTGACCCACTAGACCCCACTCCCCTCCTAGGGACAGAACCTAGGAGTCCTGCTTCGTCCCCTCCCCCTAGCCAGACAACACTGGATGTGCCACTCCTCCACCCCCCCAGGCATGTGGGGTTTCTGTGGGGCTGTTCCCCAGCTGCCCCACCCCAGAGGTGGCTGCATCTCAGCATCAAGCATTATTTCTCATGAGCTTCTTCCCAACACACTGTAGCTCTCAGGCTTGGGCAGTGAATGTCCTGCCACAGCTGAGCAGGTTAAAGAGTGAGGGGTGAAACCGAGGCAACATAAAACTTCAGTCAGAGAGGATCTGGGGCTGGCTGGTATTTCGCTGCAGCAGTGAAAGGGTTAACACGGGCAGCTGCACATAATGACTCAGTCTGGGGCAGTAGCTGCCTCTCCGGTGTGTTAGAGGAGCCCACAGAAGCCCCAGGATGAGATCAGAGGCTGGTAGGGGGGCACTGCCTGGACACAGTGAGAGGTAGGCCCTGCTCTGGCTGAGATCGGGGCCCTATGGTGCTGGATGCTGCTGGAAACTGAGGCACAAAGCGGGGCAGGGAGTTTCTTACAGGAATTCCAAAGCAGAGCTTGGCATCCGGAAACCCAGATTAGAGCCTTAGTCACAAAGCCTTTTATCCCACCGCTCCCACCAGCACACTTCCCCCCTCTCCTGCTCCAGCCTTAGATGCTGGCCTAAATATTTTCTTTGGGAATGATTCCCTGTCACCCCTATGCCCTGACCAACTTCCTCTTCCTCTACCTTCTCAAGGGCTCCTCCCCCAGTGCCATCCTGTGTGGGAGAAACCAAGTTAGCTGGGCGGCCGTGCCCATGGGCAGGGGAACCAATGAAGTGTGCTGGGGGGGGGGAGATCCCAGCAGAATGTAATTCTGGAAGCAGGGTATGGGGGGGGTCCCAGAGCCCATGTAGAGTGGGAGGAGGGAACCTGGGGGGAGGGAAAGCTGGGAGAGAGGCTGGGGGGCTCAGGGTCTGGATAACCTGCTGGAGGCCAGGAATCCACCTGTCTGGGGGAAGGATCTGTAGAGGCTGGACGTGTAACCCACACGCGGGTTGGGTGTGGAGCTGACCCGTCTTGTGGCACTGAGATCACATGCAGAGAGAATGAGTCTGCTCCACAGCCCCAGCTACCAGCCAGCGGCTCTTAGCTCATGTTCAGAGGCTCCCGCACTGAGGTCCCAGGTTCGAGTCCACCTGTGGATGACGGAAAAGACCTGCTTGATTTCAGTCCCTCGGCCCCAGTGGGCCCCTGCCTGGGTGAAACATACACCACCCAGTCACCTGCAGCAGGTCTGTCCCCAGCAGTGGGATTGCTCTGAGGGGGCCGTTGGGAATGCCCTACGAGGAGCCGGCTTTGGTGCAGAAGTTGACAGGTGAAGGCCCTTCTGTTGATGCTGCAGAGAGGAAATGTTTGTGGTGCCGGTTGACTCTCCCCAATCTGCAGCAGCATCTCCTGGACTGATCCGCCTCCCCGGGCTGGCTCCAGAGCCTGGCCTCTGGAAACCCTCAGCAGAGCCGGCAGGAGCAGCTAACTGAGATCAGTGCAGGGGGGAGAGTTTGAGCCCTGAGGGGAACAGCACCCGACAAAGGGAGCTGCAATTTCGGCCCATCCTTTGCCCTCCCTGGGGGTCCACCTGCCCTGTGTGCTTGGGGAAGGGGGAGGGATTCTGCTCCTGCTGCGGCCAGGCACCATGGCCCAGCCTGGACAATTCCATCGCTCAGCACAATTGGCTGTCCAGAATGAAGCTGCTTTCTGCCCAACCACGAGGGGAACCGCACAGTCCCTGCAGCACCAGGCCCCAGGAACGTGCTGCAGCTGGCAAGCGTGTTAACAGACTCGTGGGATCCTGCCCCTCCATGCCGCCCATGAAAGCTCCGGCCCTAATGAGTGTGTTGGTCTTAGGGTGCCACCAGATCCTTGTTGTCGGTGCTGAAACAGACAAAGGCCACCTCTCCGAAATGCCCCAGCCAGGCCGATCGGCCAACAGGAGCTTTAATCTCCATGCGAAAGGGGCAGAGGGGTTGGCAGGGCCTTAGGGCTTGTTGCTGGGGGGTTTACGGGCTCTTTTAGGTCACCAGTCTGAAAAGGGTCCTGAGTGAAGTGTCGTTAGACAGGGGTGTGATAGGTTGGATCACCGGCTTGGGATTCTCTGGTCCCCCCCAGCCCAGGCAAAGAGTTGGGGTAACTGCCCGCCAGAAGAGCAACACAGACAGTGAACCAGCTTGCTCCAGCACAGCTCAGTTATAAGGCTGTTGACACAGGAACACAACCCCAAAGGGACCAAACCCCAAATAAATCTGAGTTCCCTGTGTAAAAGCTTTACACAGAGAAGGCTCATAAGCTCAGCCCCCTTTATCAATCAAAGGGAGATACGCACAGTGGTTGCTCCCCTCAGGTAACATCAGAACATATGAACAGCCAGACTGGGTCAGACCAAAGGTCAATCTAGCCCACTGTCCTGTCTGCCCACAGTGGCCTGTGCCAGATGCCCTGGAGGGAGTGAACAGAACAGGGAATCACCATGTGATCCCTCCCCTGTCACCCACTTCCAGAAAAACAGAGGCTAGGGACACCACTGCTACCCATCCTGGCTAAAACCCATGATGGACCTAACCTCCATGAATCTTGCTAGCTCTTTTTTAAACCCTGTTAAAGTCCAGGTCTTTACAACATCCTCTGGCAAGGAGTTCCACAGGTTGACTGCACTGCATGAAGAAAAACTTCCTTTTGTTTGTTTTAAACCTGCTGCCTATTGATTTCATTTGGTGACCCCTCATTCTTTTATTGTGGGAACAAGTAAATCACTTTTCCTCATTCACTTTCTCCAGGCCAGTCATGATTGTATAGACCTCTATCATATCCCCCTGAGTCTGCTCTTTTCTAAGCTGAAAAGTCCAAGTCTTTTTAATCTCTCGTCATATGAGACCCGCTTCAAAGCCCTCATCATTTTTGTTGTCCTTATAAACAATTGTTTACAAAGGGCCTGATAAAGAACAAAGGGTTTTATTAAGTTTAAAAAGTCAGACCTAAGTGGTTGCAAGTGAAACGCTCAGATCAAGGGAAATCATTTGTGACATGCAAATTCTCACCCTGAGACTTGTTCCAATCATCTTCTCTCACCAGCTGGGAAACCACCTGGCTTGGGCCCAATCTTGCCCACTCGTCAATCTTAGCATATGTCTACACTAGCTCAGTAGTTAGAGCTAGGTAGGCAAATGAGGGCAACCGGAGTTGCACATGAAGCCCGGGATTTAAATATCCTGGGCTTCATTTGCATCTTCCTGGGCGCCGCCATTTTTAAATCCCCCTTAGTCCGAATTCCGTGCCCGCGGCTACACGCGGCACGGAGTAGGTAGTTCGAATTAGGACTACCTAATTGACAGACTGTGACCTTGAGCACCAGGCCATTGAGTTCTCCAGTGCCACTACTGGCTCACTCACCAATGTCTAGATTTAGACACAAATTCACACTTCACTTTTCTAACTCCTCACAGAAGAAAGATCCACGCACAGAAAGTGAATATGGACATGCAGCAGATCGTAGCTTTAAAAATGCTGCGTCATGTGATTGATTTTGCCTTCAAGTCACACCTATTCATACATCTATTTTCATAAAGCATGGGGGGGCGGTGGCTGTGAGTTCCTTGGTTTAACACTGATATGACCGCCCCCCCCCCCAGGAGATAAATCTACTGATCCCCAATGGCAGGCAGTCCAATGGCAGGCAAGAAGCAGAGAATCCCAGGGGTTAACCCCTCTAATTCCCAGAGGCAGGGAGGAGTGCAGACAAGTCCAATTGATACTGCATGGCGGGAAGTCTTGTTAATAGCTATTGGCAGGGGGTTCCAGAATTTAACGATGCTAATAGCCACTGGCAGGGAGTCCTACAGATTAAACTCAGTATTATAATATAATCAAGCCACTGTGAATGCAATGAAACTACAAAAGCAGATATGTGTATTTTGAAAAATCTTACAGTAAAATCCGTCACTGGTTTGGGGCAAAACAGTAAGGATGGCTCTCAAGATTTAAAAAGAAAGCATGGAATGATACAAGCACTTGCTTAAATAGAAGCACTGTCAGCTCTTCCACTCCCGCGCTAGGGTGAGACATTGGAGTAGATGTGGTCAGATGGCAAATGTGTCTGCCAATTGCCAATATTCTCTTAGGCTCCGTCTCCTCCTTCTGCTAAATTCTCATCATTTTCCACTTGCTCCATGTTCTCATAGTCATCACTGCTCAGCTCTGGGGCTGCAAAAAGGAAGGTTTGGTTGACATGGTGTCTTAGGTGCAGCTACCTCTGAGGTGGAGCAGCTGGGGAACAGCCCCATACAATGCCGTATGAGTGAGCTTATTAAGTGTCAAGCTGCAGCCAGGGGCAGGAAGGAAGACTAATGTATCTAGGGCAATAGCATGGCTGTTTGGAAGGCAAATACTATCTGGGAATCCGGCGAGATCAGCCAGATCCATGACTCCCAAACTCTGACAAACAGAGGAGATGTCTGGTTACCAACAGCACTGGAAGGCTCTGGCCAGTATCTCAGGGAGAACAACGGCAGCACAGTGCTCCCTAGTGCTGTGCTAGCCCTACCTGCCAGGGGCAGGCCCCCACCCATCCAGGGATTGCATGTGCAGAGGCCGCGGCCCTGGCGTTCCCCACCTCTCCCCCTGCACTGGCCTTGTACAAGTTGAACTGGTCCTCTTTCTTCGCCTTGCTGGGCTTCTCCCCATTGGGGGATGGCTGCTGCTCCCTGTTGTCTCTGTTGTCGTAGCTTGAAGGTCCCTCTTTTGTGTCTTTCCTGCAGAAGGGAAAAGCTTTAGCTCAGTTCCCACAGCCCTGGAGCTGCTAGTCCTAGAGGTTAATGCAACCAATCCCCAGTAGCAGAAAGTTCCATGGGCTAAATCTATTCCTGTTTAGTGGCAGGGAGTCCCATGGGTTAAGGATTCTATTATTTAGTGACAGAGGATCCAATGGGTTAACTTTGATAATATCTGGTGGCATGGAGTTCCACAGGCTATCCCTGCTACTACCCAGTGGCAGAGAGTCTGTAGGCTAATTCTGTCTTAGAGGAGCCACATGCTACAGGAGAGCAGCATCCAATCCCTTCCCAGTTCCCTGTTTTCCACGGGTATCTCCCTGTGTGCTAATGGATTCACTGCCCTCAGTCCTCCTTGGCCAGTTCTCTTGGTCTGTCTGCCCTCATCTGCCTCTAGCTACCTTGCAGACTATGATCACCAGCGTCAAGAGGAGTAAAATGCCGCCAGTGACTCCACTGGAGACTCTAAGCAGGAAATTACCATCACCTGAGGAGAGACACAGACACAGTTAGTGTGAGTAGTGGGATTAATGGTGTCAAGCAGGGCATGGAGAAGAATGTGTATGTGGGTAATTACAGTTAGCTACATCCTGCTCATGCATGGGGGGAAGGTGCTATTGTCCCCTCCCCTCAGAGACATTGGGCAGGGGCATGGTGTATGTCTAAGAAAATACAGTAAGAGCTCGCTACGGTAAAAGCTACCCACTGCTTCCTGGGTTCCCCTGGCCCTGAGGTAAGTTGAGGGTGGCTTCTATTTGGGTTTGAGAATATACGGTAACCCCAACCCCAAGCTCAGGCTATAAGAAATAAAAGGCAAATTATATTTGGGCTAATCTGTGTAGCAGAGTAATTACGGTACTAGCAGACATGACTGTGTATGAGCATAATTATAACAGCAGGACACCCCATGCCAGCCCCCACCACCCAGTTGCCTCAGCCCTGCAGCTTATATCCAGGCTGGGGTGTGTACGTGAGTAATTGCGGTAGCAGGGGCCCCCACACCTGCTCTCTCGGGTCCTGGTACCTGCAGGCACGAGTGGCAGCTCGGCCAGGCTCTGCCCCTAGGCATTAGTGGCCGCGCAGGACACTTTGGCCAGGGGTCCAGCCAGGCCCTGAAGCTCCCCGCTCTTGGCTTGGTCTCCCACCCAGGACTTGGCCCGTAGCTCGGGGCCCTCGGAGCCACTGCAGGTAGGGAGGGGAGTTCCCCTCGGCCGCGCAGTAACACATGGCCACCCCTCCGCCCACTGCCCTGCGCCATGTAGATCCCCCCTGTCAAGTGCTCAGGCGCGTCTCCAATGAGACACAGGGCATGTGTGGGATTTGCCACCTAGGACCCCAATGACCTCCTGGCAATTGGCTCTACCCCCTCCCCAACCACTAGACCCCACTCACCTCACTTTGCCAAGCATAGAACCCAGGAGTCCTGCCTGTCTCCGTAACCACTAGCCCCCACTCCCTTCACGGCCAATATGTGTAGAAGAGTAATTACAGTACTAGCAGACACGACTGTGTATGAGTGTAATTATGACAGGAGTACACCCCATGCCAGCTCCTACTGCCCAGCTGCACCAGCAATGCAGCATATACCCAGGCTGGGGTGTATACGTGGGTAGTTATGGTAGCAGGGGTCCGCACTCCCTCTCCCACGGGTCCCAGGTACCTGCAGGCACGAGGGGCAGCTCGGCCTGGCTCTGCCCGTGGGCGTTGGCGGCGGCGCAGGACACGTTGGTCAGGGCCCCGGCCGGGCCCCTCAGCTCCCCGCTCACGGCCGGGCCTTGCGCCCAGGACTTGGCCCACAGCTCGGGGCCCTCGAAGTCCCCGGGGAGGGTGCGGTTAGGCAGGCGCCACTGGAGGCGGGGCGGGGGGTTCCCCTCGGCCGCGCAGTAACATGTGGCTGCCCCGCCGGGCCCGCTGCTCCACACTGTGCAGTTCCCCCCTGGCAGAAGCTCCGGCGTGTCTGCAACAGGACACAGGGCATGTGGGGGATTTGCCTCCTGGGACCCCACTGACTTCCTGGCTTTCAGCTCCACCCCCTCCACAACCCTAGCCCCCACTCCCTTCATTGCCAGGCATAGAACCCAGGAGTCCTGCCTGTCTCCGTAACCAGTAGCCCCCACTCCCTTCACGGAGTGACTCACAGCCGACGTGGAGCCGGAGGGCTCGGCGCGTGGACACCCCGACCGTGGGGTACGTGACGGTGCAGCCGAGCTCTTTGCCATCATGCGCCAGGGTGGGCGTGAAGCGGAGTACGGAGCTGTAGGAGATGCTGCCATTCCCCTGGGGCTCTGAGATGTTCATGGCCATGGAGTCGAAGCCTCCTGTCCAGGTGATTTGGGGAGGGGTCCCAGAGCAGGTGCCCGGAGCCTGGCAGGTCACATTCACTGGCTGCCCGGGCTTCAGCACCTCAGGGACCCTCAGGATGGGCTGCTCCCTCAGTTCTAAGCAGGAGAAACCATTAAGATTCAGCCCTGTAGAGAATTACTGTGGTGAATCCCTGGAACTCCCTGCTGCTGGATATTATTGAAGCTAACCCATGGACCTCCTGGCCACTGGGTATTATTGGGGTAACCTTTGAACCTCCCCGCCACTGGGTATTTTTGGGACTGACTCATGGAACTCCCCGCCACTGGGCATAGCCGAACTCAGTGTTACTGGGTCCCCTGCTGCACCTGTGACGTTCACCAGCGGCTGGATCTTCACGTAGCTGTATTTCCATTCTCCCTTCACGAAGCGAAAGTAGTAGTGCCTCCTGTCTTCAGCCCTCACATCTCTGATGATCAAGGAGCAGTCATTCTCGGCCTCCCCAGCCAGGCGAATCCGACCCCTGGAGTCCTGCGGGGGCCTGTCCGGGTTGGTGCTGGCCACAGGCACCCCATGATCCTCATCGGCGCCTTTGAGGAACCAGTATTTGTAGACAGGCCCCGGGGACTCGAAATTGGCCGTGAAATGGCAGGGGAGCAGCACGCAGAGGCCCTGCTGCACCGTGACATGGGCTGCAACGTGGATCTGATAGACCTGCCGCTGGTAGAGCTGGGCTGCAGGGAAACAGACCAGCACTGCCAGTGCCCCTCAACCCCGACCCGTAAGCCTCCCCAGCTCAGCCCGTGGGCGTTGGCGGAGGCACAGGACACATTGGCCAGGGCCCCAGCTGGGCCCTGCAGCTCCCTGCTCACAGCTCGGCCTCGCGCTCAGGACTTGGCCTGCAGCTCAGGGCCCTCGAAGTCCCCGGGGAGGGTGCACTTGGGCAGACACCACTGGAGGCGGGGAGGGGGGTTCCTCTCGGCCACGCAGTAACATGTGGCCAATCCCCCGGGCTGCTGCCCCGCACCATGTAGTTCCCACCTGTCAAGAGCTCGGGCGCGTCTCCAATGGGACACAGGGCGTGTGGGGGACTTGCCTCCTAGGACCCAACTGACCTTCTGGCTCTTGGCTCCACCCCCTCCCCAACCACTAGCCCCCACTCCCCTCACATTGCCAGGCATAGAACCCAGGAGTCCTGCCTGTCGCCTGTAACCACTAGCCCCCACTCCCCTCACATTGCCAGGGATAGAACCTAGAAATCCTGCCTGTACCTTGTGACCACTAGTTCCCATTCCTCTCTCATTGACAGGCATAGAGTACAGGAATCTATAACCACTAGTCCCCACTCCCCTGCTGGACCTGCAAGGGACAACTCACAGCCGACGGCAGCCGGAGGGCTCGGCGGGTGGGCACCCCGACCACAGTTCCCCCCTGGCATCAGCTCCAGCACGTCTGCAACAGGACACGGCATGTAGGGCATTTGCTCCCTGGAACTCCACTGCTCTTCTGGCTCTCAGCTCCACCCCCTCCCCAACCACTAGCCCCCACTCCCCTCACTTTGCAAAGCATAGAACCCAGGAGTCCTGCCTGTCTCCATAACCAGTAGCCCCCACTCCCTTCACGGAGCTGCACGGGGCGACTCACAGTCAACGTGGAGCCGGAGGGCTCGGTGGGTCGACACTCCGACCGCGGGGTACGTGACGGTGCAGGCGAGCTCTGTGCCATTGTGCGCCAGGGTGGGCGTGAAGCGGAGCACGGAGCTGTAGGAGACGCTGCCGTTCCCCTGGGGCTCCGAGATGTTCATGGCCGTGGAGTCGAAGCCTCCTGTCCAGGTGATTTGGGGAGGGGTCCCAGAGCAGGTGCCTGGAGCCTGGCAGGTCACATTCACTGGCTGCCCGGGCTTCAGCACCTCTGGGACCCTCAGGACCGGCTGCTCCCTCAGCTCTAGGCAGGAGAAACCATTAAGGTTAAGCCTTGTGGGGAATTACTGTGGTGAATTCCCAGAACTCCCTGCTTCTGGATATAATTGAAGCTAACCCATGGACCTCCCTGCCACTGGGTATTATTGGGGTAACCTTTGAAACTCCCCGCCTCTGGGTATTTTGGGGACTGAGCCATGGAACTCCCCGCCACTGGGCATAGCCAAGCTCAGTATTACTGGGGCCCCTGCTGCACCTGTGACGTTCACCAGCGGCTGGATCTCCAGGTAGCTGTATTTGCTCTCTCCCTTCTCGAAGCGGAAGTAGTAGCGGTCCTGATCTTCAGCCCGCACATCAGTGATGCTCAGGGAGCAGTCGTTCTTGGCGTCCCCAGCCAGGCGGATCCGACCCCTGGGCTCTTGTGGGGCCTGTCCGGGTTGGTGCTGGCCATGGGCACACCGCTATCTTTGTCGGCGCCTTTGAGGAACCAGTATTTGTAGACAGGCCCGGGGGACTCGAAATTGGCTGTGAAATGGCAGGGAAGCAGCACGCAGAGGCCCTGCTGCACCGTGACATGGGGCGCCACCTGGATCTGATAGACCTGCCCCTCGTAGAGCTGGGCTGTTGGGGAACAGACCAGCACTACTAGTTCCCCTGGATCCTGACCCACAGCCCCCAGCTCTTCCAGTGCCCCCCAACCCTGACCCACAGCCCCCAGCTCTGCCAAGGCCCCATAATCCCAACCCAGAGCCCCCAGCTCTACCAGTGCCCCCCCAGTCGCAACCCACAGCCCCCGGCTCTTCCAGTGCCCCCCCAATCGCAACCCACAGCCCCCAGCTCTGCCAAGGCCCCATAATCCCAACCCAGAGCCCCCAGTTCTACCAGTGCCCCCCCAGTCGCAACCCACAGCCCCCGGCTCTTCCAGTGCCCCTCAATCCCGACTCCCAACCCTGAGCTCTATAAGTGCCCCTCTACCTTAACCCACATGCCCCCACTCTGCCAGGGCCCCTCACACCGTACTGAATCTGACAATTTCAGCTCTGGCGCAGGAAGGCGTCTGAAGCCAGGAGTCCTGGGTCTCTCCCCAGCGCTGAGGGATTCCTGCCCCCGGCTTTCTCTGCGGCTCTTACCCTGGCAGAGCAGCGCGAGGAGGATTCCGAGGCCTCGCCTGGTGCAAGGGGGAGTCTGGCCGGCTCCTGGCCCCCACATCCTCTCGCTCCGCGGCTTTGGGGGCAGCCTGGGATCACGGGTGCCCCGATTCACCCTTTTCAGGGGGTCCCTGCGTGTGGAGGTCCTGGGGAGGAATGAGCTGGAGGTTGTCCTAGTGGTTATAAAAGGGGCTGCTGGGAGGAGAGTGAGGGCTAGTGGTTACAGCAGGTGCACTGCATAGCCTGGGACTCCCACCTCCCTTGGGGAAACCACATCCTGCCAACCACACACAGCCCCACACAGCACAGGCCCAAGGGCCCCTCCTGCCAGTGTCCCACCTGCCCCCAACCATGTGCACACAGAGCTGGGGGCAGCCAGCACTCTCTGTGTCCATCCCCCACAGCCTGTGTGCTCAGCATTGCGTCATTCACACCCCCTCTCTGACTGCACATCCACTGCTGGGGATTGCCCGTTTGATGGGGGCTGACACTGGACAGAATGCGAGCAGGGCTGGAGACCAGCCGTGTCCCTCCCACTCCCCACGATGCTGCATCACTGGGAAACACTCCCCACTCCAGCCTCTGCCCACCCCTGTGGGAGCTCAGACAAAGTCTGTTAATTTAACAAAGACCAATGAGCCATCCCAACCCTGAGGCCCCCCCAGGCCAGGCTGGAGAAAACTCTGACCCACGGCTCAGGGCACAAGCTAAAAAAACAGCAAAGAAAACAATCTGTCTCCTCACGAGCTGCAGTACACAGCTCGGCCGGCTCTCCCCACGGCCTGGAGCCTCCTTCCCCAGCGCCTCAGCTCTCTGGTGTCTCTTAGCAGGAAGGCAAGAGCTTCAACAGATCCACTGTCTCGTTTTCCCGCCATTCTCTTCCTTGAGCAGCCCTCTCCCCCCATCTGGGGAGCAGATGACAAGCACCCTGGGAAGGTGGTGGGATTTGAGCTTTCACTGAGGAAATGTACATTTCCCATAAATACTCTCCCTCCGCCCCTTCTGCCCTGCTGGACAATGGCTCCGTAACACAGGGCTGGGCCCCATGTGCCTTTGTCTCTGAGAAAATTGTGTGTAGGTGTTACCCAGAATTACAGCAACAGCCATACCGTAGAATTTTCAAATGTCATAAAGTGTTGCTTCCTGTATTTCACCAGGACCATAACGTTCAGCGGGTTATGAGTTTTCGTATGATACCCCCCCACAGGGCTCACACCGTCCTAGCGTTATCATAGTTTTATGAACATGGGAGGGGGCAGGTTGTCACTCGGGCAGGCCACACTCTGTGCCGCATGTCAGTGTGCCCCCCTTGTGGCCCACAGTCACACCCCAGCCCACTAGCCCCCCACCTGGGGGTGAGGTACAGATCACTATTTCTGGGACTTGCTTAGATCGGTTTCCAGAGCCTTCCCCTGGCTTTTCTTTGACTCTTTAGCTCATGCTCAGTCAGAGAACATTCACTTGGGGTTTATTATTAGCCCTTCCTCTTCACTCGCAGCCACTGAGGTGTTACCCCTGCAGACAGATCTTGGCACCATCATGGGTAGGTCTCCAATAGCGTCACTGTCTGTGCAAAACACTCATGGGGCAGGAAATGGTGAGCAAATTGCGTAAGGCCGCAGTAGAAATGCGCGGGGCACCCGCCTGCTCTTGGAGTGCGGCTGGCGGGTCTGTGCTCCCCCAGCTCCCAGAACGGCTCCAAGGAAGCAGCGCGGGTGACAGAGGGTTGGCAACGCGTCCCCCATGAGCTGAGAACCTGGGGACGTGCTGGAGTCCATAAGAAGGGAAAAGACGCTGGAGTTAAGTCAACAGGGGGCCCTTGTTGTAGCCAGGCAGGCTAATGGCATATTAGGGTGCATTAGGAAGAGCATTGCCAGCAGATCTAGGGAAGTGATTGTTCCCCTTTATTCAGGGCTGGTGAGGCCACATCTGCAGTACTGTGTCCAATTCTGGGCTTTCTGGTACAGAAAGGATGTGGACACATTGGAGAGGGTCCAGCGGAGGGCAATGAAAATTATGAGGGGGCTGAAGCACATGACCTACGAGGAGAGGCTATTTCCAGCTTCTCATCCACTGGAATCCCCAGGTCCTTTTCTGCTGAACTGCTGCTTAGCCAGTCGGTCCCCAGCTTGTAACAATGCTTGGGATTCTTCCATCCCATGGGCAGGACTCTGTCCTTGTCTTTCTTGAACCTCATCAGATTTCTTTTGGCCCAATCCTCCAATTTGTCCAGGTCACTCTGGCCTCTATCCCTGCCCTACAATGTGTCTACCTCTCCCCCTAGCTTAGTGTCATCTGTGAACTTGCTGAGGGTACAATCCATCCCCTCATGTTGGTCATTAATAAAGATGTTGAACAGAACCGGCCCTAGAACTGATCCTTGGGGCACTCTACCTGAAACTGACCGCCAACCTGACATCGAGCCGTTGATCGCCACCTGTTGTGTCTGACAATCTAGCCAGCTTTCTATCCATCTTCCAGTCCATTTATCCACTCTATATTCCCTTAACTTGCTGGCAAGAATATTGTGGGAGACCATATCAAAAGCTTTGCTAACGTCAAGGCAGATCACGTCCACCGACTTCCCCTTGTCCACAAAGCCTGTTATCTCCTCATAGAAGCTAATCACATTGGTCAGACAGGACTTGCCCTTGGTGAATCCATGTTGACTATTCCTAATCACTTTCCCCTCTTCCATGTGTTTCAGAATGGATTCCTTGAGGATTTCCTCCAGGATTTTTCCAGGGACTAAGATGAGGCTGACCGATCTGTAGTTCCCTGGATTGTCCTTCTTCCCTTTTTAAAAGATGGGCACCACAGTTGCCTTTTTCCAATTGTTGGGGACCTCCCCTCATCATTTCACAGATACTGGCCCATAGCCCTGCAGTCACGTCATCCAGCTCCCTCAGCCTCCTTGGGTGCATTAGACCCAGCCCCGTGGATTTGTGTGTGTCCAGCTTTTCTAACTAGCCCTTGACGCAGGGGTGGGGAATAATTTTTGATGGGGGGGCCACTCCTAGATTTTGGAAAGTGGTCGAGGGCTGCATTCTTCCATGATATTAATGGAGGAAATACAGGGTCTGGGAGGGATGTTGGATGCAGAAGGGAGCTTGGGGTAAGGAACTGGGGTGCAGGAGGGAGACTGGAGTCTGGGAGGGAGTTGGGATGAAGCAGGCAGTTGTGACCTAGGGCAGAGGACAGGAGTGCAGGGGTTTGGGATGGGACCTAGGGTAGGAGGGGATTGGGATCTGGGGCAGGAGATTGGGGTGCCAGATCTGGGAGTGGGTATAGGTGCAAGAGGGGGCAGAGGGTTTGGTTATGTTTATGGGGGAGCGGGGGCAGAGGGTCAGGGAAGGGAGGGGTTGGGGTTCCAGAGGCAGGCTCTGGCCAGGAGACTTACCAGCCAGCAGCCAAAACCAGCCTGCCTCCTGCAGAGCTAAGGCTTTCAGAGCTTAAAACGTTTCCCAGACAGCCTGCCTACCTCTCCAGCCATGTGCTTGTGTGAATAACTGAGCTGAGGAGAGCTCAGTTCTTCATGGCTGCCTGTTATTCAATTAGGCAGCTCCCATTGGACAGAAACTGACCAATGGGATTGTGCCAGGGATGGGACAGCCACTGAAGCTTTCCCCCCTCACCTCCAGTTTTGAAGCAGAAATGGGGCCCGGCGGACATGTTTCTGAGCAGTGTGCAGGGCCAGCATGGGCGCTGCCTGCTGGCTCCCACTGCCTCTGCAGGCTGGATCCAGTGGCTTGGTGGGCCAGATCTGGCCCATGGGCCATGTTTTGCCCAGGCCTGCCTTGACCTGCTCTTTCTCCACCAAGGTCTGCCCACCTCCTCCCCATACTGCTCTGCCCTGTTGTCAGCCGGTGGTCAGGGCAGTGAGTGGTGTGTGTGAGCTATACACCCGAGACTTTAACTGCTAGGAGTGGGGTCCCTTAGCAGTGGGCAACCTGGAGGAGGTTGACGGGTGCCCCAAAGAGTTTAACGTCCGTGTCTTTACTGCTAGGATCGGGATCCTTTGCAGTGGGCAGCCAACAGGCTGACAGACGCCCCAGAGTTTAACAGGGAGAGCTTTACACCTCAGACTTTGACTGCTAGGACACAAAGTCCCGTCGCAGTGGGCAGCCTGGGGAGGCTGAGAGGTGCCCCAACGGATCTGTCCCCTGGAAGCGACATGATCCAACGCTCAAGCTCTCCCTATATCTGTCCCTTATGACCAGCTGGAGTTCTTTTGTTTGTGTTCGGTTCGGGTACAGCAGCATGGGTTCAAGTCAGAAACTCAAACCACACTTGCTTATTTGTAGGAGAAAGAAAAGAAAGAAGAAAGAAAACTTGGTTCAATATATATATTTAAACTTATAAAGTGAATGAGGGCACAATCTTATTTTCTTGTTTACAATAGAAGTGAAACAGGTTGATTAGAGAAACTTATAATAGAGTAACTAAATTAAAGTGTACACATAAGAAACACATTGCAGGTATAATTCTCACCCCTGCGTTCCAGACTTGGCGTGGCCAGCGTCTTTCTCTCAATCCCTCGGGAAGAAGTAGGGCGAGGCTGGGCGTCCCACAGACCTCGGGAGACAACATATACCTGCCAGCAGGTATAGATTGGAGCTCAAATGGGGTGGGCTACTGAACCCCTCTTTATACCCCTTGGGTCACGTAGGCTTCTTCCTGGTCTCAAGTGGCCAATTAGGAAAAATGGCTTTGAATGCCAAGTTTCCCACGGAAGGGTGCAAAGCATAATTCACACCTGGGAAACTGCAGACAATGGGCACTCTAGTATGTGATGGGCGAAGATTCCTCTCCTGGGACAGTGTAGGCGTGTCAATTACTGGTGCTAGCCATCAGGGCAGCAGGAGGGGGGGGCCCCTCCGGTTATCAGCTAGCCCATTTACTGTCTGGTTTCTGTTTATTAGAGTCAGGGACAAGCAGCACACCTGCATTCCCAGGGCATCAAAGGCTGACTGCCTTTCTCTTGCTCTCTGGGGGGGGGGAAAACAAGATGGGGTTCATGTCTGGCAACATTCCACCCCCTTGACACGCCTCACTATGTCCCAGAACGCAAGATGGCGGCGATGCCAGCGCCTTTTGCCCTCCTTGGAGGAAGCTAAAATCGCCCTATCGGCAGGGTCTGATCAGATAATTTTGGATCAAGGGATTGATTAGGATCGCTTCCCAATGCCATATATTGGACCTGTGCAGAGGAGGTAGCAGTGTACACCAAACGCTTAACAATACATAGAAGCATGCAACAAGCAATTACAACAAGGAAAATGGTTAATATAGTATTTACAATAGAGTGAAGGAATGGAGTTAACGAAAATCCTAGGTGTTGGGCTTGCCAATCTAGCCATGAGGCTTTTTCTGTCCTCAGTTACAGTGTGTAGCACCTTAATAGCGCCCTTTATAGCAAATGCATCTTGTTTAATTTGTAAGCAGCAAGAATGGTTAATTATCGCACACACTCCCCCCCTGTTGGGCTAAAACTGCATCTAAGGCTATTCACTAATGCCTTCTCCAGCTCAGCTACTCCAAGCCAAGGCAGGAATGCGCGGGTGAACTGGTGAAAAATCTGTAGAGCGTTCTATAGGGGGTTCAGGGTGAATCTTCTTGGCATCCGGTGCAGGAAACTTCCAAGATTAGTGATACCAGGAGCCATAATGTGGGGGTGTACAGTGAGTCCCCCAGGGGCAGCGTGCCCCAGTGAGCAGCGCCCTATTTAATTCAGTGGCAGATACTCGTAGGCTTTCTGCCCACAAGTGAAAAAGAGTCCTGGCTCTTTCTTCAGAATAGGGGAGTAAGGTCCCTTATACCACCCTGTTCCAGTGGGTCCTTTCTTTGGGGTATGGTGGGTAGCACAGTAACTATCATTAGCGGCTGTGCAATGCAAGGCAAACAGCAAGTCCTGTAGGACCTGATTCGCTGTAAAAAGCTCTGCCCTAGCACACTGGTTTGGGAGTAGGGTGTTACTAGTTACCAGTGTGGGGTTGTATATTTGACCGGTGTTAGGAATAATGACTGATTGTACCAGGCTTTTCCTTCCAGGTATTGGCTGAAGTTTAGGGGAATAATGGTAACATTGCTAGATAGTGGTGTGCCACCTTGGGAGATGTTATATCCCAAGCACCTTAAGGGTTTTTTGGTGGGTTGCACTGGGATAGACATCCCAGACCTTTAACCTTTCATTAAAACTTACAGTGTGGGTACACTGCTGATCCCCTAACCACCCAAGGTGGGGTCCAGTACCATTTTTGTTCCCAAAGCAGATGGGGTACACTTCCCTGGAGCTTCCTGTTATATACTCCAGAGTTTGACCCCATAGTGTAGGTTGCCATTGTCCATGCCACCCCCCAAGTTCCCTTCCCAGAGCCATTCCAAAGATCCTGGTGGTCGGGGTCGCTGTCGTTGAACCAGGCTGGTCCCCACTTGAAAACGTCGCTCTTGTTCCACCAGTCATTCAAGTTTAAAGGGACAAATTCAACTCCCAGTCCTGTGGAAAAGTTCAGCAGTGTACACGTCCAACAGTCCGTGGCGCCAGTTTGGATGGCATTCTGGAAAGGGTGTCTGGGAACAGTGGAGGCTGCTGTGGCCACAAGGAACGTTACAACGAGTCCAAACAGCATGCTGTTGCTCGGATCGGGGTCTGCCACACAACCAAGTTTGATTCTAAAAGAAAGCACAAAGTCAACCGGTCTTGGATACAATCCAAGCCTTAGTTATAGTTATTGGCATCTTGTCGGGGTTTGCAATAATCCAAACACCCTTGTCTTTATAAGACTGAAGTACACAGGTATGTGTGCCCAGGCTGGGGTGTTTGACTACAACAGTATCCCCAGGGGCATATTTGGAGTCCTTATCTGATTGTATTACTTGGGGTGTTGGGACAAGTGCTGTTAAGTGGTTTAGTCCCATGATGGTTGACAACCCCATTGCTAATCGGGTTGGGTAGGCAAAGCCAATTCCAGAGACAATCTCTACTCCAGTCAAAACATATTTCCTTCTCTGTCTGGTGGAGGGTAATGGGCCAATGTAATCAATTCGCCAGTTTGCCCATTACCAGTTTTAGCAAGGAGGGTGGCCTTGTTCACTAAGCCTCATACCTCCTGGTCCTTTTCTTAAGCATATTCCTGAAAAATCTAAGAGTTGCTTTAACTCTCAGTACCCATCCTTAAGGGAATCTAGCTCTGTCTGGGTACTGAGGGACATGCATTTCTACCTCTCCACTTCTGCAGTAGAGGCCTTTAAATTTTTGCAGTTTCATATTTGCATTCTTATATTCAGTCAATTTGAGGAACACCTCATTACAGGTTTTCCATAGAAGTCAAGCTGCAGCTGCTCCCCCTTCATTGGGGCCAAGGGTTTACATATCCACAAGTAGTTAGCCAATTTGTCTTCTAGGTCTGAAATTGTATGGACAGCAGCTAACACTAGATCAGACCAAGGGCTATGCCCAAACTTTTGCAAGATTTTGCTCAAAAGGGGTAACATCTTTTACAAATGCCAATTTCTCAGTCTTCTCTCTGGGAGCCTTCTTAAAAGACTGCTTACATTTAAACATTTTCTAGTATACCCAACCTCCTATTGGGACTAAAATAGCAATACCAATACCTCCTTTTTTTTTTCTTTCTTTCTGGGGATAAGGCAACATGTCACATTTATTGAACATACATAGATCAATCAATACTTATCATATGCATATGATACATTACACTCATGTACTCTTACACACCCACAAGCACACTCCATCTTTTTGTTACCAAAGGTTGCTCCCCCTTCTGTATCTGTTCTCACATTTAGCATTGTGCAAACATAAATCCTTTTAGATTCTCACTTATGTTTGACTTTCTGGAGGGCTACAGTTTGAACTTTCTGATCTCAGGTAGTTTGCTGATCAAACTTAGCTATTACCTGCAAAGCTTCTTTGTGCTGCCAGCTAGGGCATTTGCATCACAAAGGAAATTACAACCTGTTGTGGCTCCTGGAGCCTCCACAGCATTTTAATTTGTTTGCAGTTTTTACCCCTTCTACAATATACATGGCATGTCACAGGAAAATGTGCAGTCTTTGTTTATAACACTACTTAGCCACATTAAACTTTGCATAGGGTGTAACTCTTTCTTTATGCTTACAGTTTACCTGTACTTTCATTAAACAACTTGGACTGAAATGGTCTTACTAAAAGTAAACCAAACCAATTTGTTTTAAACCTACAAAACAAGATTACTGGACCTTGAAAACCTCACTTATTTACACTATATATATTATATACACACAGATACACATACATTCTCTCTGAATCTTTCTTACACTATTTCTACATGGCTGTACAACAATTACATTCCCTTTTTATTCATTGGGGTAGTTAAGTTCCAATAGAAACCCCTTTTACAGTTCCTTTAGCAGTATCTATAATTAAATGTACGGGTTTGAGTCAAATTTGCCTGGATTATTTACAGACATTCCTTTGGAAAAAGGGCCCATTTTTCCTTCAGAATGGCTGCAAAGAAACCACAATTTTCTATCTACACCATTTTAGCATTTGCACAACTGCTCAATTCTCTCCATTCTCTGTAGAGTTAAATTCTCTGTGGGTTTTTCCTTTTTCTTAAAACACTTTCTTATCTCTAAAAATAAAAAAAAAAAACTGGCCTTGTTTCAGATATTACTCTTGTAAGTATTGTTTTAAGGATTTAGATTTCCAGTGCATGTACTTACTGCCTTTTTCTCAGTTCTACCACAAGGCCTTCAATCTATCTGTTACCTGCCTGCTTGTCTGGGCCTGATCCTGTTTTCCTTGCTAAATGGAAAGTGGCTCCTTTCCACAGACTCAGGCTTTGTCCCATTCTTTAACTTGCAAGCAGTTCTATACTTACAGAACTGCACCCACAACTCCTCAGGATTTCCCCAATCCTTTTCTAACATTTCTCTATCCCATTTGGGTCAGCCCAACCTTCCTGGGCGAAACTCTTTCCTACCTTGCTAAAATCAGTGACTGGCTTCATGCTGCTGTATTTTGAACCGATATCACAAATCCTGCCGACTACGCCAATTCTGTCAGCCGGTGGTCAGGGCAGTGAGTGGTGTGTGTGAGCTATACACCCAAGACTTTAACTGCTAGGAGTGGGGTCCCTTAGCAGTGGGCAACCTGGAGGAGGTTGACGGGTGCCCCAAAGAGTTTAACGTCCGTGTCTTTACTGCTAGGATCGGGATCCTTTGCAGTGGGCAGCCAACAGGCTGACAGACGCCCCAGAGTTTAACAGGGAGAGCTTTACACCTCAGACTTTGACTGCTAGGACACAAAGTCCCGTCGCAGTGGGCAGCCTGGGGAGGCTGAGAGGTGCCCCAACGGATCTGTCCCCTGGAAGCGACATGATCCAACGCTCAAGCTCTCCCTATATCTGTCCCTTATGACCAGCTGGAGTTCTTTTGTTTGTGTTCGGTTCGGGTACAGCAGCATGGGTTCAAGTCAGAAACTCAAACCACACTTGCTTATTTGTAGGAGAAAGAAAAGAAAGAAGAAAGAAAACTTGGTTCAATATATATATTTAAACTTATAAAGTGAATGAGGGCACAATCTTATTTTCTTGTTTACAATAGAAGTGAAACAGGTTGATTAGAGAAACTTATAATAGAGTAACTAAATTAAAGTGTACACATAAGAAACACATTGCAGGTATAATTCTCACCCCTGCGTTCCAGACTTGGCGTGGCCAGCGTCTTTCTCTCAATCCCTCGGGAAGAAGTAGGGCGAGGCTGGGCGTCCCACAGACCTCGGGAGACAACATATACCTGCCAGCAGGTATAGATTGGAGCTCAAATGGGGTGGGCTACTGAACCCCTCTTTATACCCCTTGGGTCACGTAGGCTTCTTCCTGGTCTCAAGTGGCCAATTAGGAAAAATGGCTTTGAATGCCAAGTTTCCCACGGAAGGGTGCAAAGCATAATTCACACCTGGGAAACTGCAGACAATGGGCACTCTAGTATGTGATGGGCGAAGATTCCTCTCCTGGGACAGTGTAGGCGTGTCAATTACTGGTGCTAGCCATCAGGGCAGCAGGAGGGGGGGGCCCCTCCAGTTATCAGCTAGCCCATTTACTGTCTGGTTTCTGTTTATTAGAGTCAGGGACAAGCAGCACACCTGCATTCCCAGGGCATCAAAGGCTGACTGCCTTTCTCTTGCTCTCTGGGGGGGGGGAAAACAAGATGGGGTTCATGTCTGGCAACACCTGTGCAGACTGGGAGATGCCCTGGTCTGTGATAACAAAAGCCAAAAAAGTCTTGAGTGCTTCAGCCAGGAGGGCAACTGAACTCAGGGAAAGTCCCCCAAGGAGAGGCAGGATGCAGCAAAATAAAATAGTGGGGGGCACTGACACCGTGGGGCGGCACAGATGGGACCCTGGGGGGCACTGACACTATGGGGAGGAGCTGACACCCACCCAGTGGGCAAAGGAAGGCCGTATGTACACAACTAACTTGGATCCCTGCATAACGGTCAGACATGCAGAGCCGTGCGGCCGGCCGCCCGTGCAAGGAAGGCTCAGGCCTAACAGCACTCAACGGCCAGTGCCAAAGTGAATGGAGAGGGGAAAAAATACGAGGAAGGAAAATGGAGCCCTTTGAGCCTCAAATCAGTCACAAAAATCGAAACTCTTCCGTTCGGGATGCTGACGACTTGCCTTCTAGCTGCTCTGTATTGGGTTCCAGCAGGAGCTTTTAAGGAGTTCATTAAGGGGGTAATGAAGGCTAGTGGTTAGAGCAGGGCCCGGGGCTTTGGTCCTGCCTTGGGCAGGGGGCTGGACTTGATGACCTCCTGAGGTCTCTTCCAGCTCTATGATTCTATGATTCTACTGGGATTGTGGGGTAACTTTAAGGGCAGCCCTTTACTTCTGTTGCTCACACCTCTGGCTGTCCAAGGCGAAGAACTCTCAGAAGCTAGAGCTTGCGAGCTCCATTAAATGTTCTTCCGGCACCATGAGCCCTGGGGACACAAGGGGTGGGCAGCGAGTGTGGGGCTAGGTGGGCAGGCAGTAGGTAAAAGCAAAAGGGTGGTGAGAGATGGGGAGAGCCAGGGGATCAGGGCCCTGTTGTGCCAGGTGCTGCCCAGACCCAGCCAGAGACAGGCCCTGCCCTGGGGTTAGATTAGCAGGACCAGTGATGGTTAGAAGCAGCAGGGCTGTTTCTGCAGCCAGGTTTTCCAACGTGGAAGTTCACCCAGAGACAGGGATCAGACAGGGAGGAACAGGGATTGGGATCCACAAGCACCACCCACAAAATAAGCTCTACCCACCACAGCGTGTGCACAAAATACCATTGTGTGGCTCCCAGCACTGGGACCCAGGGCCAGTGGGGGGAGGGGGAGAGCTGTGTTCCCCACAAGCACCACCCGTTTTGTGGCTGGAAAAGGAGCAGCTGCTTACTTCAGGTCAGATGAGGAATGAAAGGTCTGATGGCAGTTTTGTCACCCTGAGCCCTGGCTGGCCCCTGATTCAGATAAGGAGCAGCTCACACCTCCCCGGACAGCTGTCTCAGGCTGTGGGCAGACTCAGGCAGGTACTTCTACCCCGCTCAGTCAGGCTGTTCACACCTCCCCGGACAGCTGTCTCAGGCTGTGGGCAGACTCAGGCAGGTACTTCTACCCCGCTCAGTCAGGCTGTTCACACCTCCCCGGACAGCTGTCTCAGGCTGTGGGCAGACTCAGGCAGGTACTTCTACCCCGCTCAGTCAGGCTGTTCACACCTCCCCGGACAGCTGTCTCAGGCTGCGGGCGGACTCAGGCAGGTACTTCTACCCCGTTCAGTCAGGCTGTTCACACCTCCCCGGACAGCTGTCTCAGGCTGCGGGCAGACTCAGGCAGGTACTTCTACCCCGCTCAGTCAGGCTGTTCACACCTCCCCGGACAGCTGTCTCAGGCTGTGGGCAGACTCAGGCAGGTACTTCTACACTGCTCAGTCAGGCTGTTCTCACCTCCCCGGACAGCTGTCTCAGGCTGCGGGCAGACTCAGGCAGGTACTTCTACCCCGCTCAGTCAGGCTGTTCACACCTCCCCGGACAGCTGTCTCAGGCTGTGGGCAGACTCAGGCAGGTACTTCTACCCCGCTCAGTCAGGCTGTTCACACCTCCCCGGACAGCTGTCTCAGGCTGTGGGCAGACTCAGGCAGGTACTTCTACCCCGCTCAGTCAGGCTGTTCACACCTCCCCGGACAGCTGTCTCAGGCTGCGGGCAGACTCAGGCAGGTACTTCTACACCGTTCAGTCAGGCTGTTCACACCTCCCCGGACAGCTGTCTCAGGCTGCGGGCAGACTCAGGCAGGTACTTCTACACCGTTCAGTCAGGCTGTTCTCCCGACAGTGAACGCAGATTCCAGAGAGTGTGGCCCTAGTGTCTGCGGGGCGATGGGGGGATCGGGGGGAATTGTAAAGAGCTGCAAGCACAGACCAGCCCCACCCCTTCGAACCCCTCACATCCCAAGAACAGCCCTGGGGGTGGGGGTGGGGATGTGAAATCAGTGGCTTGGGCTGACCTGGCACCTCATTTCCATGGGACCAGCGGCTCCCTGGGTGCGCCCTGCACAGGCGGTGGCCCGGGAAGAGGGGGTCACAGCGGGCTGGGACAGAGGCCGGCCAGGGGAGGGGGAGGGGATCTCCCCGAGGAGCCGGGCTCGCGTTGCCCAGCAAGTGCAGGGGGAGACGGTTGCTCACACACAGCAGGGGTGGAGGCCGGTGGGGGGGTGGGATGGGGTGGGGGAAGGGCTGTGGCCGCTAAAGGAGGGGTTGGCATGTGACCTGGCCTGACCAGCCCAGCAATGAGAGGGGAGGTGTGTGTGGACTACCCCACAGCGCTGGGGTGGGGCAAATACCCTTGTAGAGGGCGCCCGGGGCGGGTCCAACAGGCTGTGGGGGCTGGGAAATTGGGCCCTAGGCCACCCCCCTCTAGGGGGCACCACCTCCAGGAACTCCAGAAACTTAAATCCACCTCCCCCCCCCCCAGCAGCCCCCAGCAAGGCCCAGTGAGTACAGCAGGGGGCCAATCAGCCGCCCAGGCCTGCAGAGCCCGAGTGCCACAGACCCAGCACCGAGCCTGAGCCCAGGTGCGTGTGCGCCCCAGTGCAACCCCTCCCCCCATGCCTGCGTCAATCGCCCAGAGGGCCGGGGGTGTGGGAGGGTCTGACTCTGGGGGTCCCGTTCAGCCCCACAGGCAGCCGGGCTGATGGCAGGTCCCACCTGCTTTCCTGCTCCCCCCCCCGGCCCTGTTCACCCAGAACTGCCACGGCCAGACAGGCCCTTTGCCCTCAAATTACCTTCCGCCTGGCCCACAACTGCAGTGTCAACAGGTGAGTGGAGGCACGTTCCTGGCCCACTCTGGTGCCTCAGTTTCCCTCGTGTACAACAGGGATCCCAGCTCCGGCCTGCCCTTGGGAAGCGCCGCGAGTGCTGCTCTTGGAGAGTGACCAAGGCGGGTAGTAAAGTGACAGGTGCAGCTTGACCGCTGCTGTTTTCTCTGGCCAGAGGCCTGGGGGAAATGGGTCAAATCCTGGGGAGTTACCACGGGCGGGCTCCAGGAAGTAAGGGAGGGGAAAGGAAGTGGCCCCGCTTGGCTCCAAGACCAGCACAGAGGAGGTAAGACGTCAGGAGAAATTCCAGAGAACTGGACTCGCCCATCTCCGCTTCCAGTGGGGAAAACCAATCACGCTGCTGGGCTGCCTGGCTGGAGGAGTGACAACAAGGTGAGGGGTACCTGCACCGTGACTGAGTTTGCCGAGAGCTTCAAACAGCGGCCCGGAGAGGTGCTCCCAGAGGGCCTGGATTTGGAAGCATGAGGGATGGAAACAGGCAACTTCCCAGAGACATGGCAAGTTTGTGCCAGGGCAGAATTCGGTCCCATGGTGCGGCATAAGGGCGTTGACAATAATGCAGGAGCTGATGAGCAGGTGGCAAATCAGGAGCGTGGACAGCAGCAGAACAGCTGCCTGGAACAGACAGACAGACAGCGGCTGGATGGACACAAAGGAAGACTCGCTCAGACTTTTCCATTTTTATTGCATTGCCATTTTAAACAGGCTTAAAACAAACAAAAGGAAGTTTTCTTCACTCAGTGCAAAACCTGTGGAACTCCTTGCCAGAGAATTTTGTGAAGATCAGGATTTTAACACAGTTCAAAAAGAGCTAGATAAAATTCATGGAGGTTAGGTCCATCAGTGGCTATTAGCCAGGATGGGTAGGAATGGCGTCCCTGGCCTCAGTTGCTCTGGGGGTGGGTGACATGGGGAGGGATCACATGATGGTTCCCTGTTCTGTTCCATCCCTCTGGGGCATTGGCCACTGTGGGCAGACAGGACACTGGGCTGGACTGATCATTGGTCTGACCCCATCTGGCCACTCTTATGTTTAAACTCTCCCATGAGGCCCCGCCTCTTTGAAAAAGGCAAAGGAACCATCAAACAAATAACCCTCTGCCAGAAACCACAGTAAGTGGGAAAACCGAAAAACAGGTTTTATAAACCAAAAAGGTCATTTGCCCCCCCAGCCACCACTCAAATGCCGGAAGAGACAGCCATGTTACCGCCTCCTCACCCACAGCAAAGCCCGGGGCTAAGCAAGTGATTTAGCTTTGTGCATGGTCCACTTACAGCTGGGCTAGCAAAAGGGGAACTGGTCCTAGGGGCTCTGAGTTACTCCAGTTCCACACCCCGGCCAGAAACACCTCCTGCACCCAGCCAGCTGGGGCCTGCCACCCAACACCGCAACACCTCCTGCACCCAGCCAGCCGGGGACCTGCCACCCAACACCGCCTGCACCCAGCCAGCCAGGGCCTGCCACCCAACACCGCAATAATGCTTGCACCCAGCCAGCCAGCCAAGAGACTGACACACAACACTGCACAGTGCTTTCAGCCAGAGGCCTGCCACACACCACCACAACACCGCCTGCACCCAGCCAGCCAGGGGCCTGCCACACACTGTATTTTGCTTTTCTCAACTGTAGGTACAAAACGTGCTTCACGGACATCTTCCCCATTCGAGTCACTCTGCAGAGAGCCTGGCTCCTCTCAACCCGTCCGGGGGACTCGGCTTCTCCTCAAAGTCGTACTCGTCCCCCCTGGCGAAGCGACTGACCAGGCCGAGTCGCTTGCTGGGGTAGGGGCCCGTGTCGATGACGTTTCACCTGGGGGGATCCCCAGTGGCGGATATAGGGCAGGGTGAGCAGGGCGGCTGCCACTGGCCAGGCAGGATACCGTGAATTTTCCATTGGGCCGGCTGGCGGCTGCTGGAGGAGGTGGGGGATTTTGACAGGGCACTGTAGCCCTGCACTTTAAATTCCCCAGTGCCGGCCAGTATGGGCCATGTGGGGCCAAGGAAGCACATGCGCGGCGTGCTGAAACACCGTGCAACAGCTGAGAGGGGAGATTGCCCGGGTGTGGCGTGACATCACAGCCCAGGACTTTAAAACCGCGCAGCCCAGAGTTGCACCGAGTGGTCTGGCACGTGGTCTGGAGCCTGGGCCGGGGCCGCGGCCGCCCTGCAAATGGAAGGCAGAAGATGGGTGGCAGAGGAAGGGGCTTGTGCTGAGGGGAGGGGGGCAGGTCAGGAGAAAGGGGAAGGCACCAAGGGGCAGGGTGGAGAAGAGACAGGGGCCAAGTGGAGACAATGAGGAAAAGGGCAGGAGGGGAGGTGTCAGTGGGAGGGGGACAGGGTGATGCTGTGAGAGGAGAGGAGAAGGGCATTGGGGGCTAAAGGGGGGAGGGGGAGGTGCTGGGAGAAGGCTTGAAAGGAGGGGTGGGCATGAGGAAGGTGGGGATGGAGCAAGGCATGTGAGAGGGCACAGAGGGGCCTGGGGGCAGAGGGTGGTGAGGGGGTGGGCATTAGGGAAAAGGAGGGAAAAGGGCGCAGGGGCAGTGAGGGAAGGGGGAGGCACCAGGAGGGTGCAGGGGTGAGGGAAGGTGCAGATGCCAGGGGATTCTGGGGGTGAAGCAGAAGGGCAGAGACCCGCAGGGGAGGGACCAGCACCAGAGGCAGGGCAGGTGTGTAGAGGGAGGTGTTAGGAGAGGGGATGAGGAGGGGTAGCTCACATGATCAGAGTGGGGCTACTGGAGGAGTGGGTACAGGGGGGATGCCTTTTTTCTATTCTTCAAAGGGGGGCCCTGCAAAATTGTGCTGCCCTGGGCCCCGCAAAACTCTCATCCGCCCCTGGGGATCCCCAAAGCCACGCGCTCGCCCCCCAGAGAGGAGCATCCTGCCTTCCAGTGGCTAAATGCAATGTCACTTTCCGTTGCCCTGGCCGGTGTTGGGAGCTGGGTTGAGGGGACCTGTGGCCAGACGCAAACCGCAGTCAGGGCATTTCTGGCCCCCACCCACCTCCAGCGCCAGAGGGGCCACCCGCAGTGCCACTCCCGCGGCAACCTGGAGACTTTCCACAGGTCGTCTAAACAGCCTCAAGGCACTGCTGCGCCAGCCGCCCTCCCCCGGTAGGGAGCTGGTGCTGGGGCCCTTCTGGGAAGTTAAGCGTTCCTGCCGCACGCCCGCCGAGCTCCCCACTGGAGTCAATCCAGAGTCAACCTCTCCTTGTTGGAGTGACTCCAGGCCTGGCAGAGAAGTGGAGTAACCCCTCCCCAGTCATCCCTGCACTGCAGCGTAAATCCAGAGTCACTCCCTTGAGTGCAGCTCGCGCTGGCTTTCCCAGCAGGATCCAGGGCTGGGCTCAGATTAATTAATGAACCTGCTGGGAAACACCCCCTTGAAATGGTTCCCAGCTCTGCCAACCACCCCACTGCCTTAGACACACCCTCCCTACCATGCCCCTCAGTGCAAACCAACACCCAGGCCAGACAATCCCCCCCCAGCATTCCCAAGGGGAGAAACCTCTGAATGGCTGAGTGACAGTCCCCAGATCCATGTGGGGCAGGAGTGGAAGGGGCAGTTAAGTAACTTAGCGGCTCCTCCAAACTCTCCCAGGCCACCTGCTTGATGGGGCGGGGGGAGTGGGACATTTCTTTTAGGGTCAAGATTGATTCCAGAGAATAAAAAATTCACAATAAATTAAATGAAAACAGATTGTGGGGTCTGTACCAAAGTGTCTGGCCTTCTAGATTTGGCCCACGGTCTGCCTAGTGCTCCCCCTGGAGCTAGGGGCGGGTGGATCCCACAACAGAGCTGGGGTTTCCTGGATCATTCGTTGGAACCAAAGTTGCAAGAAAATCAGATTTGATCCATTTCTCGGTTAAAAAAAAACTTTCAAAGAAGTTGGGGTGTTGTTATTTTCAAAACAAAATAAGTTAGTTCTGCTTCTCAGGGCACAATGTGCCATTTTCAAGTAATTGAGAATAAAAATAAAGTTGAGGTCACACGAGGAACTGCTAAGTAGCAGTTCTGCAGGAAAGGACCCGGGAATGACAATGGATGAGAAGCTGGATATGAGTCAACAGGGTGCCCTTGTAGCCCAGAAGGCAAACAGCATATTAGGGTGCATTAGAAGGAGCATTGCCAGCAGATCTAGAGAAGCAATTGTTTCCCTTTATCTGGCTCTGGTGAGGCTACAGCTGGAGTATTGTGTCCAGTTCTGGGTCCCTCACAACACAAAGGATGTGGACGCATCGGAGAGGGTCCATTGGAGGGTGACCAAAATGATGAGGGGGCTGAAGCGCGTGACCAATGAGGAGAGATTGAAGGATTTGGGTTTGTTTAGGCTGCAGAAAAGAAGAGTGAGGGGGGATTTGATAGCAGCCTTCAACTCCCTGAAGGGGGGTTCCAAAGAGGATGGAGAGAGGCTGTTCCCAGTAGTGATGGATGCAGAATGAGGAGCAATGGTCTCAAGTTACAGTGGGGGAGGTCTAGGTTGGATATTAGGAAACACTATTTCCCTAGGTGGGTGGGGAAGCGCTGGGATGGGTTCCCTAGGGAGGGGGTGGAATCTCCATCCCTAGAGCAGTTTAAGTCCCAGCTGGACAAAGCCCTGGCTGGGTTGATCCAGTTGGGGTTGGTCCTGCCTTGGGCAGGGGGCTGGACCTGATGTCTCCTGAGATCTCTGCCAGCTCCAGGATTCTAACAAAACGGCTCCACGTGACCGAAGCAAGACGTGCCCATGCCCCCACCAGGAAGCATTTTCATTTCCGCTTGGGGAAAGTGTCAGATTAAGGGAGCTGGGCCCCCAAGTGGCAGATCTGAAGATAACCCTGCAATCTCCCAAGGTGAAGCCTTGGGAGCCCCCTTGCCTCGGCCGCACGAGGGGCCGGGGAGATGCCCGGGGCGAGATGGATGGGTCCTAGAGGCTGGTTTAGGGGCTCTGCTCTCCCAACAGGTCTCCTTGGGGGCAACTTAAGACAGGGCAGAGACAATGCAGCAGGGGGCGACGGTCTTGCATGCACCTGAGACACCCCATCTTGCAAGGGACAGCCCCAGTGCAACTCTCACACCCTCCAGCAGGGGGCAGAGGTCTGCCCCCTCATGTGACTCAGCTGAAAGCTACTTTCTCCAGCCAATGGCATGTACCCCACCCCCTCCATCTTCCCCCTTTGCCTCCCCCCCCCCACAGCAATGCTCCATCTCTCTGCAAACCCCACCCCCCCCCACCCTTCTGCACATCTGTCCCTCACCCATCAGCTCTGGGCACGCCCCATTTACCCCCTCTCCCTTCCCTCCCCACCCCACAAAGCCACAAGGAAATCATCCCATACAATATTACATCTGCACAGTTTTTTCCTCTTTTATATATAAACAGAATTAATTTCCTACTTTCCAACATTCAAACTCTGCAATTCAACTCATTCCACTTAGTTTTTTTTTTTTTGCTTTTCCTTAAATCTGATTCGCCTTTTTCTTTTTCTTTCCTTGATTCATTCATTCTTCCATTCTGTGGGGATCAGGGACCAGGACAGAAAGGTTACACGTATTTCCAACTCTATCTGAAAGTCTTGCTTCTCTTTTTTTCCTGTTTTTTTTTTTTTTTTTTTTGCAGGTATATAAAAAAAACCCAAAGCTAAAAGCTCGCTATTATAAACTTTTTTTGTTGATTTTTGTGTATTTTTGGTTTTTTTAGAGCCATGCTGATTAAAAAAAAAAAAAAAAAAACAAAAAACAAACACAAAGCCAAAAAATGTGGTGCTTGCAGAAGAGAAATCAAGCCCAACTGAAAAATCGGAAGAAAAGGGAACTGAAGAGATTTCCTGATTTTGACCCAAATATTGCAAGATCGATTGCTGATTTTTTTGTTAAAAAATTATATATATATATATATATATATATGTGTATGTATATATATATGCAAAAACCCTCCACAGAAAACAACCATTTAGTCGACCTCAGTCAATATTAAACTCTCTGGGCTCGAGCTATGATACAGACGTACCTCTATACAAATGCATTTGGAACTAAAAAATAAAATATAGATTAATTACAAAAAAAATGGTGTAAGGGTTTGCACTCCGACTTCCCTCTGCTAAAAACATAATTACAATAGAGGGAGGGATGAAGAGGAGATCAGACAAGTGGCCAGGTGCGGCAGCCATGACTTTCGGGAGCGAACTGGCTGGCGATTTCGCATGTCTCTGCTTTTGTTTCCGGCTGCTCAGCAGGAGATGCCTTGGGAGGTTTTATTGGAAGACCCAAGAAGCCCGATTTCCATGGAAGAGGCAGCTGGGATTTCAAAGGCAGGGAAAAAATAAAATAAGAGCTGGAAACCCACTAGCCAGGTACTGAATTGCTTATGCAGTTGCCAGCTGGTGAAACATGAGCGGATTAGATCCCGCCAGGATCACGCCGGCTGGCTAGAACTTGCCGAACTGGGGTAGGGGTTTGGGAGGGGGGGGTCCCATTCCTGCCCCTCAAAGTTGCTACATTTGGGAAGGGGTGTGATTTTTCAGAGGCTTGCTGCCTGGAGAGGAAACACCCCCCCGCCCCCGGGTGTCCAAAACGGATGGCAGTCACAGAATCCTCCCAACGCCACAGAGCGACCTGCCGGGAGACACGGGTGGCCGGCCCCACGCAGCCTCCTCCTCCTCACCAAGCAAAATACGTGCCGTAGCCTGAAGAAAAGGAACGACAGGAAAATGCCACCGCGTGGCTACGACTCGAAGCTGGAAGAGGGAGGATTCGAACCTGTGGCTGGGCCGGGGGAGGGGAAACATGCCCCGGAGCCGCTATCCTGTGTTAAAAACCTACTATAAAAAAAACGCCGTTTGCTTGCTTGAATCTTAATATTTCCTACGCGTGGGGGGCAGGCGGGGAGCGGCCGAGAGGGGGCAAAGGGGAAGGGGGCCCGGCCAAGCAGGGGCTGTGCGGCTGCCCCCCAGTCCCTCCCCCGAGTTGAGTTTGGCCACGTGGAGGTAACACAGGGAGGTCTCTGCACCAGACGAAGGGTGGGCGGGGGGGAGGGGGGGGGCCGGAAGGAGGCGGGGGATCCTGTGCGAAGGAGCAGGTGGCAGGGTCACTGCCCCGGGGTGTCGCCCACAGTTTCGATGCCGTGCTGCTGCAGCTGCGCGCGGAGGAGGGCGTTCTCGTTCTTCAGCTCCTCGATCTGGGCAGGAGAGAGGGAAACCAAAGAATCAACCTCGGAGCTGGGCAGGGTTTGGGGGGGGGGGGAGGTGGGGGGAAAACGGGACGACCCTCTCCCTCAGCCGGCAAGGCAGGCCCTGATGCCCCTGTGAGGCACCAGGGGGCACTGGGCTGCAGGGAGAGGAGCAGGGGCTGCAGGGGGCGGGGCGGGGGCTCTCCTCAGCCAGTCAGGGTTGGCCTTGATGCACAAACCATCCCAGACTTCTCCTTGGCATCAGAGATGTTAATACTGGTCAGATACCGGGGAATGGGTAGAGACAGGGAGGGTGCGGGGTGGTATCAGGGGACGGGCCGCGACAAAGAGGGCGGGGGATGCGTGTGTGTGGGGGGGCGGGTAGCAGGGGACAGGCTGAGACGGGGAGGGCAAGGGATGTGTGCGGGGGAGCAGGGGGGAGCGGGTAGCAGCGGAAGGGATGGATGTGTGTGTGGAGGGGGGGAGAGACGGGCTGAGATGGGGAGGGCAGGGGATGGGCGCCTCCCTGGCTACCTGCTGCCGTAGGAGGTCGTTGTCCATCTGCAGTCGCTCAGCTTCCTTGAAGGTCTCCTGCATGCGCTGGTTGGTCTGGCGCAGCTCCCGGATGTAGTCGCAAGCCTTGGACAGGATGCCGCCTTTGCTCTGCACGGGCAGATGGACAGACAGGAGGATCCTTCAATCCTTCAGCACACAATGCCCTGAAACCCCTTTGGCCCCATCACCTGCCCTATACCCCACAATCCCTCAAAATCACCCCGCAGCCCCCCCAAACCCACCCCTGCCTCTGCTACCATGGAAACCCCTCTAGCCACGCCCCCCCCACTGGCCCCGGAACTCCCCCCACGACCTCAGCGCTAAGGATGGAAAATCCCGTTGAAAACGTTAACGTTAGCTGGCTGAACGACATGGTTAACCGGCTGGTTCACTGGTTACCCTGCCGGCCAGCAGGGAGGCATTCCCAGAATGTGTGTGTGTGGGGGCGGGGGTGCTCGGGGGGTTCCAGGGACGTGGGTGCAGGGAGGGGCTGATGTTGGGAGAGATTTTAGAGCACTGGCTTACTGGCCGGCTTACTGGGGCAACCGACTACCCCTTTACATCCCTACTCAGCGCCCTCCCCAACGAACCAGCCCTCCCACTTGCCTGCCCCACCCCAATGCCCCCCAAAACCTCCTCCACCCCTGAAATCCCCACAATTTCCCCCAACATCCTTGGAATGCCTCCTCACTGACCCCCCCCCCCCCATTGAATCTACCCGCCCCCAACAGGTAGGGACAAAGCCAAAGTTTGGGGGCAACTCCCCCTGCACTAAGGTTTTCATCGCTCCCCTCTGCTGCTGTCTCCCACCTTCACCCCACGGGGCTCTCGGGCTCTGTTACTGTAGGGTCTTCTCAGGCCTTGGGGCATCACTCTAAGGTTTTGGGAGCCCTGGAGGAGTATGTTATTGTAGGGTCTCCTGGAAGCAGGGCACCCGAGGCAGCAGTTTGTTACTGGAGGGTCTCTCAGATGTGCCAGGGCCCCTCAGCGAGAGATGGCTTTGCAGAGCGGGTGGGAGGAGTGGACGCTGCCTGCAGCGAGTTTTCCCATTCCCCACCTCCAGGGAAGGCTGGAATCCTTCATCCCGCCCTCTGGTTTTTTGGGAGACCCTACAAACACAAAACCAGTGCACAGCCTTGGCCAGCCTCCCCCCCAGCCCCTGCCATCCCCTGCCCCTCACCGCGCCCGTCTTGCTGTTGTCAGTGTTGCAGTCTGGAATGATTTTTGATAGCTGGACAATCCAGTTGTTAATTTTGTCTCGCCTCCTCCTCTCCACTAGGGGGTGAAAGAGAAATGCACACGGGTTATGCGCAGCACCCCCACCTGGCACCTCCGCCCAGCCTCTGGGCAGGTCCCAGCAGGGCTGGAGATGCCGGGAAAACAGGGAAGGAGGCCAGAAAATGAACAAAAGAAAAACAAATTTGAGTTTTTGGCCAAAATGCTGAAAAGCTCCTGCAAGGGCCTTCTGGGAGTTGTAGTCCAGATGCTGCCAGCTTCAGCCCACTGTACTGAGCCATCTCTCTGGCAAGACTACACCTCCCATAATGCACCAGTCCTACCTCTTGGTCAGATGTGATCAGGGCAGTTACATGGCCATAGTGCATCTTGGGAGATATAATCTCACAGGGGAGCACAACCAACCAAAATGCATGAGTCACCACAGTGCATCATGGGAAATGTAGTTTCACCAAACAGCACAACTCAGAGGCCAGCAGGCATGAGGCCACCTGGTGAAATTTAAGTACAATTGGTAGGAAAAAACCCCCTACCTAAAACCAGGTTTCCATGGGACACCTTCTTCCTCAACAAACCTGAAATCCTACTGAGATGGATGACATTTTGTTTAAAAATACTAGGGGGCTGCATCCCCCCTCTGGGGGTAGGTGTCTGGCTGGAGGGGGAGGGTGCAGGAGCAGGCTGGGGGGGGGGGGCGCGCATCTCAGCCAAGGGTGTGTGAGGGAGGGCTGGGAGCACCAGGGGGGAGGGGAGGCAAGATTTGGAAAAAAAGAAAATCTTTCAACTAGCTAAGTTTAAACTGTTATAATATCAAAAAATGTTGAAACTAAGTGTTAAAAACAGAAAGTGGTCCGTATTGACACCAAACCGCACTTTAGAAAATATGTTTGGCCAAAAAAAACCAAAAAAACCCCATGAACATTTTGGCTTTTTGGCCAGATTGGCAGCAAAAATGTTAATGTCTCCAAGGCTAAGTCTACACTGAAGGTGTTTGCCAGCAAAGAGTATGCTAATGAAGTGCTCATTAGCATTTGCTGCGCTGTCATTTGCATATTCTCCGCCGCTGCTTTTTGCACAACAAGCAGCTGCGTAGATGGCGCCGTTTTGTGCAAAAAACCCCTTTTGCGCAAGAGCCTCAAAAAATAAGGTATAACAATCTTGAACAAAAGGGTTTTTTTGGCGCAAAACGGCCCTGTCTACACTGCTTGTTTTTGCGCAAAAAGTATTGGCAGAGAATATGAAAATGACAGCACGACAAATGCTAATGAGAGCTTCATTAGCATACTTTCTGCCGGCAAAAACCTGCAGTTTAGACATAGCTCAAATGTTTTGCCGGATGGAAAGTCAGTTTTCAGAGCATTGAAATATTCAGCATTTCTGCTTTCACCCAAACCCGGGCAGTTTTCAGACTCAGCAATTGTTGGCAGGAAAAAAAAAATTCAGAATTTCCTATAGGGAGAAAAAACAGTTTTGCTGTTTTGTTGCCTCAAAAAAATTGGTTTTCCATCCAACGCCATTCCAATAGCCCGCCAGGTCCCCTTGCTAGAGACACACTGACTGCTCCCGAGCCTAAGAGTTTCAGAACCCCAATCTCAGCCCTGAGATGATTTGCACAGAGAGATGTGTCCCCTTTTCTCCACCCGCGCACACCGGTCAATTTCACGTTCCCTCTCATTGCTTGCACTTCAAGTCCGGGATGGGCAACGACTCCCAAACCCAGACTCTCTGCCCAGGGCGAGCTGCTCTGGGGTACTGGCCAACTGCTCTGATACACATCCCAGCGCAGGGCCCTGCGGGGGCCGGAAGATCCTATTCAAAGGACGAGACGTTTCTCCTGCAGCCGAGTGGCCGTGCAGCTTCAGGGATGACGGACGTAGAGCCACACGCAATCAGCTTGTCTGGCAAGGGTCAGAAGGGCATGAACTGCGAGGAGGGGGCTGTGTGTGGGGGGGGAGTCCCGGGATCCCTGGAGTGAAACGGCGCCATGGGGCCAGTGACCAGCGGGGTCTCAGCCGCCACCCACCTTCGTTGTGCTGGGCTCGCCGCCTCTCGTCGCGGGGCGTCCGCGTCCCATCCATCTTCCTGGGGTGGCGCCAGAGGGAGGAAGACGTTATTAGGGGCAAAAAATATTTGTCTTGACACCAGATTGCTGTGCTGAGTCCAGGACGCACCGAGTATGGATCTTTCGGCTCTTGCCTCGCACACATGCACTGAGCAGGGGGCAGCGTGCACACAGAGCAGATCCAGTAGGGGGCAGCGCACACAACACGCCCCCCCCCCCAGATCCAGCAGGGAGGAAGCAGCATGCACACGCACGCGCGCGCGCACACACACACACACACACGCACACAGAGCAGATGCAGCAGGGGGCAGTACACACACACATACCCAAAAGGGGGGAGTGGTGTGTCTCAACTCCTTTCCAAGCCCCCCTTTCCTCCCCCAAGTCACACACTCAGTCCTGGGACCTAGCGCCCCCCTGGTCACCCGCTGGCTCCTCTGCAGGGGGCTCTAACCCCTTGAGGCTGATGCCCCATGTGGGTAATACCAGGGGCAGGGGAGGGGAGGGGGGTTACCCAGGGCCTGTTGGCTCTTGGCGAGCTGCTGCGCGAGGCAGGTGGCGGAGGGGGGCAGAGCTGCAGGGCACACCTGGGTGGGGAGGGGGGCGGGGGCTGGTACAGGCTTTCCCTTAGCTGGGGAGGTGGCTGGAGCAGGAGCTGGCCAGGGGAATCCCCAGGAGCGAGGCAGGAACCCAGGAGCCAAGACAGGTGGGGGGAGTCGGGCAATCCCCTGGTGCAGCCCCTCCCCCCAGCAACCAGCCCCATGGGGGGCCCTCCCCACATAGCGGAAGCTGAGCAAGTTGTGGATTTTCAGGGCCACCCCCCTCCCCCCCAACTCCACAGGCTACGTACGGGGAGTACGGGTGGGTGCGGGGAGCGATGGTGCGTTGTGTCCCAGTTTGCAGCACCTCCTGGGGGGTCATCATCACGTAGAACTGGCCTGGGAGGGATGACAGAGGGGTCAGATGGACGCAGAAAGGGACACCTGGAAACCAGAACTCTGGGGCTCTATCCCCTGTGCTGGGAGGGGAGTGGGGTCTAGTGGCTAGAGCAGGAAGCGGGCCGGCTGGGAGCCAGGATTCGAGGGGCCAGGAGACGGAGGGGGGAGGCTGGTCCCGCAGACGGGCTAGATGCTGCGGGAGCCGGACCCAGCCGTGACGAGGCATTAACGAGGTCACTGAAACCAAGAGGACTGGCCAACTGGGAACAGCCACTGGTGCCAGGATCCCGTCAGGCTGGCGTCCCCCCCCCCCCGAGTGGCTCTGCAGCAGGTGTACTGGGAAGAGGAAACCGGTCGCCTGTTTGGGGCATTTCCTTGAGGACCCAGAAGCCAGCCCAGAGGCGGGGAGATGCCGCAGCCACCTGCTCGGGGCTGGGCTCACACGGCAGAGGCAGAACCCCGGCTCCACACCCAGGAGTTTCTGCTCCAAGGGGCTGGGCAGAAAAGCCTCAAGCTGGGAGCAAGCGAAACTGATGCCGCCTGGGTCTGCCCAGAGCCTGTGCCTGTCACTGGGAGAAGAAGGGGGCCGCCCCATGTGCAACTGATACAGATGCTCCTGAGGGCACCACATCCGCCCCCTCCCATGTCCCCAAAGGCCCCCCCCCAGCTCTGCTAACCCTTTTGAGGCCCCTCAACAGCCAGCCCAGCTGTGCTACTCCAAGCCAGGCCAGCCCCTCCCAGCGAGGCACCCTCACCCCCGCCCCCGCGGTGGCAAAGGCCTGGCCCCGAGGAGCAAGCAGACCCCCTGGGGCTCTCACCTCCAGCTTGTGCCAGGGACTGATCCGTGGTCTGGACCGACACCGCTGTGGCATCCCCGACCGTGGAGGCGGGGAAATACGCGAAGCGGGCCTCCCCGCTGACCGCGTCTGCCGCCGGGCTCCCGCCATTGCTGAACGGGTTCTGGATCACAGCCTGAGGGAGAGGAGAGGTTAGAGCAAGGGGGGAGCCGGGAGCCAGAACTCCTGGGTTCTATCCCAGCTCTGGGAGGGGAGGGGAGTGGAGTGGAGTGTAGTGGTTAGACCATGGTGGCTGACAGTAGGACTCCTGGGTTCTATCCCCGGCTCTGGGAGGGTCGTGGGATCCAGACTGATTTCCTCCCCGCCCTCTGATCAGACCGGCCAGCCCATCTAGCCCAGCATCAAGTCTCCAGTACTGGGCAGAACAGGCTTCTTCAGACAAAGGCGCCTTCTAGTGGCCAATCACCTGCCACAGCACAGATTTCTTCCTGATCCCACCAGCTGGGACTGCTGCCCTGCAGCCCAGACCCCTCGGTGCCCCAGTGAGGCTGGGGTAGATCCAGCCTGCAGGGTGCGGGGAAGCCAGGAGGGGCGCTGTGCTGCAGGAGGCAGGTGGGCACCGCTACTGCTGGCCTGAAATCAGGGCCAGGATCTAGATTCCAGGACACTGGTGTCATCCTGAGAAAGGTTCATTCCCTGCTGCTGATTAAAAATCCAGCCTGGATTAATCCCCCCCCCCCCCCCGACTGGCTCTCGCTCGGCCTGTCCCAACCGGGTTAACGGGCCATCTGCTCTCCCCCAGGGAGGCGCTGACAGACCCGGATCTGGTCCCCTCTGAGGCATCTCTGGAGAAACTCCCCTGATTGGAGCTCCCTCCATGCCTGGCCCTCAGGCAGGATTTCTGGCCCTCGGATTGGCCCCGCCGCTCTACCCTGATTCCCCCATGTCCTGTTTGACATGTGGCCCCCCAGAGCTGGGTGCAGTCTCCAGTCAGGGTCTCCCCAATGCCACCCGCAGCTCCTACTCGCTATGCCCTGCGTCTCCAGACCCCTCTTCACTCCAGCATTGCCCAGGGAGCTCTTGAGCTGTTGGTGCCCCCAGGACCTTCCCAAAGTGGCCACAGAGGCCAGCCTGTAGCCAGACAACAAATAACCCCCGTCCCCCAAGCTCCTCGCAGTGCCTGAGCGGAAATGCCCACCCCCTTCCCCCCCCCCAGCAGCCAGCACCATTTGCCTCACGTCACCGGTGGGGAAACTGAGGCACGGAATAGGGGGATTTGGCAAAGTTACCCAGCAAACCAGTGCTCTGTTCAGCAAGCCGGCTCGCCCTTCACAGCCTTGTGATGGGGACGCACCCCCCTGGTCCGGGGTGCAGAGCACGGGCCCCTGGGAAGGGCCGGGGAAAACGGTGAAGTCAGCCACAGTGTGAGGGGGAAGGAGTTTGCCTAAGAGGAGACGCACTTGGGGACTCTATGGACGGAGTGAGTGATTAGCCCTGCCCACAGCAGAGGGGTCCCAGTCGCCCCTGGAGCTGGCCCCCGAGGAGCATCAGGCCCAGAAACCTCTGGGGTTCCAGGACAGAGTCAACACGGCGGCTTCCTGCCACAGAGAAACGCCCTTGAGTTTGGAGCAAGACCTGCCTGAGATCAACCAAATTTCAGCACTGACAAGAGCACCCGCAAGGCAGTGCTGCCTAGTGGATAGACCAGGGCGAGGCTTGGGAAATCTAGGTTCTGTTCTCACCCCTGACACCCCCCCACCTCAGTTTCCCCATCTGTGCAAGGCGGGGGGTAATGCTCAAAGTACCCAGAAGGAGGTGCTATTATCAGCCCCCATGCTGGCCCGGCCACCCACCACGCCAGGCGCTGTACACGCGCCCCCACCACGCCGACAGCCCGTGCCAAGCAGCTGGCAATCCCATGGGTGGTGCATTTGGCTGCAGTGAAGAGGCACTGTGTGTGCTCCGTGGGCAGCCCTTGCCCCACATGCCCTGAGCTGCAGGCAACACCTGGCCCCGACCACCTCTGAGCGAGTGCACGTGGGCACGAAGGCGCCTTTGCAAGGCCAGGCTAACCCATAACCACCAGCATGCGGGGGAGGGGAGCCAACCCCCAGCTCCAGCTCCCAAGGAGGGAAACACTGGCTGGGGGCAACCGACACCCGGGCCCAATTCCCTGCTCTGCTGCGCCTTTCCAATGGGCTCGGATCCCAGCTGGGCAGCGCCTGGCACAACAGGGCCCTGACCCTGGCTTGGCAGAGCCTATCTCTGGCTGGGTCTGGGCAGCGCCTGGCACAACGGGGCCCTGATCCCAGAAGGGCCCACAGCTGCTACCCTAGACACCTAACCCAGCTGGCTTTTGCCAGGTGATTTATCAGACGTGCGGAGCTGTTTGTGCACAATTCATCTGGGCTTCCCCAAAGGGGCAGCATGAGGAGGCTCCTGGACTGAGTCTCTGGGCTCCTGAGCTCCTTTTCTGGCCCCTGCCACCCGCTTGCGGGGTGACCCCGGCACGTCACCTCACTGCCCCGTGCCTCAGTTTCCCCAAACGCTCTAATAGGCCTGGGGATTCCAGCCTCCTTTGGAAAGCGCCGTGAGGCCAATGGAAGTGTCGCAAGAGCCCGCTCCTGTCCAGATCCCAGTCCTTTCCACCGCGCCCCGATGGGAACCAGGTGCAGCCCGTGCCACACCTGGGCAACAGCCTGCTGGCCTCCAGCGAAGGCTGCTGTCGAGACCACACTGACAGCCCCCGTCGCATCTGTCTGTCCATCCAGCTGACTGTCCGTCACCTGGACCACTCTGTATGTCACCTGGGAGGATGAGAAGGAGAGAGCATTTTGGACAGAGAAATGGGAACAGAATCCCCAGATGGTGCAGCGCCCCCTAGTGCTGGGGGAAGAATCCTGCCCCCCCCCCTGCAGCACAGCACCCCCCAGTGCCAGGGGAGAGACTCCTCCCTCCAGCGCAGCGCCCCCTAGTGCCGGGGCAGCCCCCGCCCCGCAGCTCTGACCTGTCCTCCATTGTTCTCTGTGCGGAACTGGTACTGGATATTGTGGTCCGCAAAGGCGGCCTGCTGGACACTGGCTATGGCCACGGCCGTCTGCTCCTCCGCGCTGGTGACGTCCCCTGCAAGGCCGGAGAGAGCAGAGCTGTGGTGCACACAGGAGCCCACCAGGGGAGGGGCACTCCCTGCTCTGGGGGGGCAGTGCTGGGGGAGAGGGCGGGGCTGGGAACTCCTGCGTTCTCTGGGGCGTGGGGGCCAGTGGCTGGGGGCGACTCGAATCCCACCCCACTGGCTTAAAGGGACCAAGCAGGTGCTCCAGGCTCCCACAGACAGCCCAGGGCCACCTGCTCCCTCCCTCACCTTCCTGCAGCTCGACGCCTTCCTCAGCTTCTTGTCCTTTCTCGTGGCTGGAAGACAGAAGGAGACAACACCCAGCGTGAGCTGCTGTGCCCTGGTTCCCACCCCTCTGCTCTAACCACTAGGCCCCTACTCCCCTCCCAGAGCTGGGGAGAGAACCCTAGGAGTTCTGGAGCTAACCACTAGGCCCCACTCCCTTTCCCTGCTCTCCAAGAGGACGCCAGAGGGAGCAGCAGCCCCAGGGAGCTGCTTGTGCTAGAGGAGGCCGTTAATTCACTCTGCGACTGTGCGCCGGGCCGTGTGGCTCTTGGCCACCTCAGGATGCGAAGACCAGACACAGCCATGCCGCCAAGCCACCGGACTGAGCAGAAACCGAACAGGACCCAGCTGACAACATTTTAACCGTCCCCTGCACCCAGCTCGTGGCTGGAGAAGGCTTCATTTGCCAAGGATACCTGGACTCCTGCAAAGAGCTAATCCTGCCCCCACCTCCTCCCCCTTCCCTTCTAACCTGCTCCGGGGCTCTCCTCGCCTTCCTGTCCTACACTCGGCACCGTTGCTGTGTGCTGTGGAAGCGCCTCACCCCAGATGCAGCTGCATTTGCGGCCGGATCAGTTTCGCCCGACCTCTTTTGCCAGCACTCGCTACCCTCTCCAGAGAGGTGGCGAGCAGGAAGAGTGACGAGCTGCCGCCTGAGGAGCTAGAGTAGGAACTGGGTTTGAGTCCTAGTCTGTCAGACTCCCTGCCCCAAGCTCAGAGACTGTCTCTAAGTGCCTGAGGGTGGGGGGGGGGCACCCCCATCTTGGCTGGGGCAGGATTTGCCTCACGCAGTGGGTCTGACACTGACGACACTCCCTGTAGGTCTTACCATAAACACAAAGAAGCCTGAAATCCAACCCAGATACTTCCCAAACGTTTCCAGCTCCAGTGCACATGGCAATTTTCTCGGCTTTCCCGCCGCAGAAGGCTCAGGCAGTTGCCTTTGCCATCGGGTATTAGAAGGGGTTGAAATCTGACCCTGCCCAAGTCCTAACTGGAGGCCAGCGTGGAACATAACTGCCCAGGATGCTCCTGCGCACAGGACTCGGATGACGCGGAGATTTACTTAGCCGCTTATGCCAGGCTGGAGCCCTTGGGTTGTTTCCTTTCCACCTGGTCAGTTTCTTGTGTGCCTGCTAGCCCCAGGGTAAACCAGGGGCCTTCGACTTACACCCCTGAAACCTCACCTCACTGGCCATCCTCTTTCACACTAGGGGCTACAGCTATCAGATGGAGGCAACGGGTGGGCACTTGGCAACGCGGCTGCCTCACAACGTGCCCGGACTGTGTTTGCAGCTTTGTTTTTGTAGGGTCGCTCCTGACTCAGTGACCCTGAGGTGTGAGTCACTCCCGCGTGCCTAGGTCAGGAATGGCAGGAGTCAGCGACTTCCTCTGCATGGCTGGAGCAGGTGACGCCAAAGGCACTTGCGCTTTGAGATCCACTGGTCCCCTGGTTCTAGCCCTGCAGAGGAGGGAAGCGGGGGATGGGGGAGCGGGCGTTACACACTGATTAACGCCCTGCGAAACATCACCCTATGAAATGCTAAAGCCCCAGGTCAGCATGCAGAAGGGCCCCAACATGGACCGGGCTCTGGCGCTGCTCCGGAACAGCCTGGCTCAGGGAACAGCCGCTAAGGACCATCGCATTTCATCTGGCCCCACGGCGGGGCTCAGAGAGGCAGGGAGTGGGGTCTTTCCCCTCCCCAATCGACTGGCAGCCATCAGGACTGGCTATGGGGGAGTGGAGGAAAGCGAAATCAGGGGATACATCTGGACCCTGTTTTTAGTGATAGTAAACGAGCCAGACCCTGACGTGTGGCCCCGCCCGGCCTTCACACTGACAAGGAGCCATGCAGAAATCTGCAGAGTTATTCTGGAATTACACCCGATGTTGTGTTCACCGACACCCAGTGGAACACCCTCCTCTCCCCCCCCGCTCAGAGAGTCCGCCCCTCCTGCCGGACATCCCAGACACTGCAGCCGGTGACTCCACGTCTGTCATCCACCAGACCCAGGGTGGCACCTCTCAGGGTGGTGTCAGGACTCAGATACTGGGCTAGGACACCAGGGCCTTGGGTCCCATTCTCAGGTCCACCGCACGCTCCCTGGAATGCCCCTGCCTCCACTTCCCCCTCCCCTGAATGGGGGGCAAACCCTCCTGGCCTTGTAGGAGAGTCTGTGAGAGGCGCATAAACACTGAGACTCCAAAGCAGAATCAAGTCGGAGAAATTGATTGGTTGGGATTGGTCCTGCCTTGGGCAGGGGGCTGGACTTGATGACCTCTGGAGGTCTCTTCCAGCCCTGGGATTCTAAGAAATGCAACACCCCCCCCCCCCCCAATCCCTAAACATGTCTGTTGGTAAAAACTGGGGCCCTGAAATACTGTCATTGGAAAATGCAATTGTGGTGCCTTGTGGGAGTTAGTCTCCTGGAGAGGTTGGACTACATCTCCCATCATGCACCAGGCTTCCCTGCTTGGGTTAGCCCTGACCCAAGCTGCGGCAGGGCCTGTCTCTGGCTGGGTCTGGGCAGCGCCCGGCACCCTGATCCCAGCTGGGGAAGGAGTGGCTGCTTCAGTAGCCAGGGAATGGGTCACTCCCCGAGTTAATTACAGTTGGGGTGGCAGGGAGAGCACCCCAGATCTCCCTAGCAGCCAGCGTTGCCAGCTGTGCCCAGGGGCGGCACCTTCAGCAGGCTCTGGGCGTGCTCAGTGCCCACGGGTGCAGGGACCCATCTACTCTGACAATTGCCAGATGTGTCAGCATCTTGTACTCTGCAGCACAGCGCCCCCTAGTGTTGCCCTGGGGTACTGGGGCAGCCCCCTGCTTGACCCCTGCAGCACAGCGCCCCCTAGTGCTGCAACAGGGCACTGGGGGCCAGTCTCCTGCCTGACTCAGACTTTAAGGTCAGAAGGGACCATTATGATCATCTAGTCTGACCCCCTGCACAATGCAGGCCATAGAATCTCACCCACTCTCTCCTAGAATAATCTTCTCACCTATATCTCAGATATTGAAGTCCTCAAATAGTTTAAGGACCCCAAGATGCAGAGAATCCTCCAGCAAGTGATCCGTGCCCCATGCGACAGAGGAAGGCGAAAAACCTCCAGGGCCTCTGCCAATCTACCCTGCAGGAAAATTCCTTCCCAACCCCAAATATGGCGATCAGCTGAACCCTGAGCATGTGGGCAAGACTCACCGGCTAGACAACCAGGGCCAATCCCAACTAGATCAACCCAGTCAGGGCTTTGTCAAGCCGAGACTTAAATACCTCTAGAGATGGAGACTCCACTACTTCTCTAGGCAACCCATCCCAGTGTTTCACCACTCTCCTAGTGAAATAGTTTTTCCTAATATCCAATCTGGACCTCTCCCACCACAACTTGAGACCATTGCTTCCTTGTTCTGCCATCTGTCACTACTGAGAACAGCCTCTCTCCATCCTCTTTGGAACCTCCCTTCAGGAAGTTGAAGGCTGCTACCAAATCCGCCCTCGCTCTTTGCTTCTGCAGACTAAACAGACCCAACTCACTCAGCCTCTCCTCGTAGGACATATGCTCCAGCCCCCTAATCATTTTGGTTGCCCTCCGCTGGATCCTCTCCAATGCGTCCACATCCTTTTTGTAGTGGGGGGCCCAGAACTGGACACAATACTCCAGATGTGGCCTCACCAGAGCCGAATAAAGGGGAATAATGACATCTCTGGATCTGCTGGCAATGCTCCTCTTAATGCAACCTAATATGCCATTAGCCTTCTTGGCTACAAGGGCACACTGTTGACTCATCTCCAGCTTCTCATCCACTGTAACCCCCAGGTCCTTTTCTGCAGAACTACTACTTAGCTGGTTGGTCCCCAGCCTGTAACTATGCTTGGGATTCTTCCGTCCCAAGTGCAGGACTCTGCCCTTGTCCTTGTTGAACCTCATCAGATTTCTTGTGGCCCAATCCTCCAATTTGTCTAAGTCACTCTGGACTCTATCCCTGCCCTCCAGCATATCTACCTCTCCCCCTAGCTTAGTGTCATCCGCAAACTTGCTGAGGGTGCAATCCATCCCCTCATCCAGGTCATTAATAAAGATATTGAACAAAACCGGTCCTAGAACCGAACCTTGGGGCACTCCGCTAGAAACCGACCGCCATCCTGACATTGAGCCGTTGATCACTACCCGCTGGGCCCGGCCTTCTAGCCAGCTTTCTATCCATCTTACCGTCCATTTATCCAATCCACATTCCCTTAACTTGCTGGCAAGAATATTGTTGGAGACCATATCAAAAGCCTTGCACAGCACAGCGCCCCCTACTGCTGCACCAGGGCAATGGGGCCAGCCCCCTGCCTGATGCCCTGCCCCTGCAGCACAGCTCCCCCCAGCACTGCCAGCTCCCTTCACGGGCATGGGCTCCGTGGGTGCACAGGGGCTGCTGCTTTGGTGGCCTGGGGCTGGCCACCCATCAGCTGCTCAGCTTTGGCCCTCTGCCTACCCTGCCCCAGCTCTACCCTGAAGGCAGGAGGGGGCAGCGAAGGGCCAGTAGCAAATAGCAGGCAGGCAGCTCTGGGGGAAGAAGCAGGCATGGGAAGAGGCAGACGGGGGCAAACCCAACCGTCAGCACCTCCCACAGGCCCAAGCAAGTCCCTGGCTCTGAAGCGTATTAACCAAGTTTCCTCCCAGAGACCCCTCAATTCCTGGCCCGTCCCCACAGTGAGCGACACCCTCTCCAGCGCTTAGAGAGCAAGGCTGGGGAATTGATTCAGCTGCTTTACAGCGCAGGAAGCAGAGAGAGGGAGCTGATCAGAGGACCGGGGTGTGTGCGTGAGCAGGGGTGTCCCCTCGTGGGTCTTGCTCCATCCCAATCTCAGCCACTAATACACAGAGCCTGGAGGCGTGAATGACCTTCAGAGTCTGCCAGATACAGGGCCAAGCCCCAGCTGTCAGCCATAGCTCCACCCAAGTCAATGGGGCCAGACCCCAGCTGGGTCAATGGGCCTTAGCTCCTCTGGAGCCAATGGAGCAGATCCCACCTGGGTCAATGGGCCATAGCTCCACTGGGGTCCATTGAGTTGGCTCAGAGTGTATGATTCCCCGCCCACGGCAGTGAGTGTTTATCGCCTCCAGCTACCCCCCTCTTTCACACTGATCCCAAACAAGCATTTGCACCCAGAGCCCAGGTCTGCCCCTGGACAGAATACAGGCTACCACAGGCCTGCCCTAACCCTGCCCCCACCACGGTCACCTCCCCCCCAGTCTGCTCCCTGCAATCCCGCCCCAAAATATGTGAGAGGGAGGGAACCATCCCTGCCTGTCCTTAACCCAGGTCCAAGCACAGATTCCCACACCTGTCAGAGCCTATGGCTGCCTCCTCCTCCCCAAGGCTGCCACCAACTGCAGGGGACAGATATGGAGCATGGGCCTCCCAACCCCCCCCCCCATGACCCCCGGCTGCCCCATCCCCATACTTCCCACCTCCCCAAGGCCATCAGACCATCCCTCCCCTCCCCCCTTTATCTCTCTGCTCCCCCCCCCCAAGTCTCCCAACCCCACTCCCCTTGGCACAGAGGGCCCCTAGAAGATGCCCCCTAATTGCAGCCTACCACCTCCAGCACACCGCACCCCCCCCACACACACACACACACACACACACACACGTCTGTCTCTCTGCTGCCTGCTTTCTCCTAGACCCAGGGCCCATGGACATCTCCTTCCTAGAGCTCTGCACTGTCCTTCCACCACCTAGGCCAAAACCCTCACCTATAGTGATGCCCTCTTCCCGCCACGGCCCCGACCCCCCACTGCGAGGCTTCGGGGGGGGGGGGGAAAGAGGGGGAATCCTGGGACTAACTACTTGGTGGGTGCCCTCCCCCACCAAGACACAGGACCCTTCCCTGCAATGGTCACAGGACCCTTCTCTGCTCCGCCCCACCAAGACACAAGAGCCGGCCCCCTCCCTGCCCCACTTTCCCAGTCCCCCCCCCCCACACACACACACTGAGCCACTAGGACCCCAACAGCCACGTCTGTCTCCGCCCCGCCCCCTCCCCACCAATTCACTCCGCTCACAGACCTGAGAGCTCCCTCCTTCCCCACCCGCTCAGAGCCCATCTGCTCCCCCCTCCACCAGCGTGAGACCCTCCCTCCACGCACCCTGCCTGTGCCCCGGCAGGTCCCTCCCCAGCAGCCCAGCCCCCGCCTGCCCCCAGCACAGACCCGCTCAGATCCCAGCCCGGCCTCCCACATCCCCCTCCCGACACCAGCTCTCTGACCCCGGACTCCTCGGGGCCCAAGCCACACAGATCACAGGGCCCCATCCGCGCCTTCCCCAGCACCCCCCAACTCCCTGCCCCCCTACCCACAGCGCGCCCCCGACTCCCTGCCCCCCACATCTTCCCTACCCCACCCTCCACGTCGCCCTAGGTCATGGCCCCCCAGATCCGCTCCCTGGCCCCCCATCCAAGCTTCCCTCCCCACCCCAGCCCGCTTCCCCCTTCCCCTCGGGCTCTCTCTGCCTCGTCCTCCATTTTGTTCTCCCCCTCTCCGCGCCGCGGCTGCAGGAGGATCATGGCTGGCTCCCTCCCCTCCCCCCACCCTGCCCCTCCGCAGGCCCAGCGAGGGGGTGGGAAGAAATCAGGTCCCCCAGAGAGGGGGTGGGGAATTTCCTCCCTTCTCCCCCTTACCTGGAAGCAGCGGAGGCGGTGGCTGTGTCCAGGCCGGGATCCAGCATGTCCATGGGGGGAGAGGGGGGGAGGGGAAGGGGAAGGGGGAAGGAGAGGGGTGGGGAGGCCCCTCAGCACCAGGCCGGGGCGGGGGGGGGAAGGAGAAGAGGGAGAGGAAGGGGGGCGGGTGAGTTTAAATCTCACGCCGGATGGAGGCAGAGGGGACGCGGAGGAGACACGGGAGCTGAGGCGCTGATCACGGGGACAAACACTCGGGTCATGTGAGGAGGAGAGCGAGAGCGATCCTCTCCCCCCCTCCCCTTCCCCCTCTTCCCCTCCCTTCTTCCCCAGCTGGGAGCCCGGGACACGTGAGGGGGGAGCCGGCGGAGCCGCCGATCGAGCGCGGCCTGGACCCGGGGGAAGCGTCGCGGGCGGCGGCGGCAGCAGCGGATGGAACGTTGCAACAATCCGGGGAGGAGAGTGGGGGAGGGGATAGAACGTTGCGACGGTCGAGGGGGAGGGGTGGAACGTCGCGAGCGGATGGAACGTTGGGGAGCCCCTCGGGCCGAGCGTCGCGAGCTGCCAGCAGGGTGGGGGTGGCAGGAAGGTTGGGGCCCCCCGGTCCGCAGATGGAATGTTGCAACAGTCTAGCGGGAGGGGCGGGAACGTGGCCAGCAGCCCAGGTCGCGGGTGGGGAGCCCCGGATCCAGCGTTGCCATTGGCCGGCGTGGGAAGGGGGTGCGTGGAGCGGGGGCTGGAAGTTGGGGACTCCCGGTGGAACGTGGCGACACTGTACGGGATGGGGGCAGGGCAACAGGACGCGGGTTGAGGGGCGGGAGGGAGCCTGGGACGTTGCGCTGGGGAGCGGAGGACACGTGGGGGACCCCCCCTGTCGCCGGAGGGGTGGGGGATGGAATGTGGGATACCCCGATGGAACGCTGCGACAATCGGTGGTGGCGGGAATAGAACGTTGGGGGGCGAAGGAGCGTTGGCGATGGAATATTGCCCCGATCGCACGTTACTCCAATCCGGGGGCGGGGGGAGGAGACAGAAGGTTGCGTCGGTCCGTGGCGGGAGAATGTGTGTTTGTGTGTGTGTGTGGGGGGTGGGGGGGGGGGTGTTGCGGAACGTGGGAAGCCCCAATGAGTCGCTGTGAGAAAATAGCGGCGTCGGGGAGGGGGGAGAGAACTACCCACGCGGGATCGATGGCTCGGAGCCTCCCCCCGCGCCTGCGCGGTCGCTCAAGGGGGGCGCCAGCTGCTGCTGGTTCCTCCCCTCTCCCCCCCCCCCCGGAAAAAAACAGGAAGGAGAAGGGATCAGTGCCTGTTTGACCAGCCCTTGCGCCTACCCTGCATGCAGGGCCTGTTCGATGTCTGGGCAGAACAGCCCTTTTCCCCTCCTGGGTCAGATCTGACCCCAGGGCAGCAGCAGGGGGCGCTGTGCTGCAAGGAGCCTGGTGAGGGGCAGTCTCCTGGGGGAGTCAGGGCTGGCCCCTGTGCCCAGGCTGGTGCTGGGGCCACTTGGGGATGAAATGACATTTTCCCCTCTTAGTCTCTCTAGCTAAACTGTGGCATGAATCATTCCATCCTGCTTCCAATCTGCCCGGATCCAGCTGTCCTCACTTCCTGTCCTAAACTGCCTTCCCGCTTTCCCTTTGCTGGCTTAAAGTTACCGACGCCAGCGTTCTGTGCCATGCAGATCTACCCACAGGAGCTCCCGGGCCTGGCTACCCTCCCAAGCCAGCCACCCAGCTGGAGTGGTGCCATTCTTCCAGCACACAGCTCTTCCAAACCAGCTCCCTACAGGCCCATCCTGCTTCTCCCATCACTTTGGAAAGGAAGATGGTGACCCAGCAACCTCAGCGTTACAGCCAGTGGCTGGACGTTACAGCCAGAAGGATTCCAGGCAGAAAGAAGGCATTGGGTGTTCTCTGTGAGGGAGATGAATCGTTGAAACAAAATCCGCAGGGAAGCATTGGTTACTCTGTCGCTGCTTGGACTGAGTGCCTCTCGAGATGTTAGTGGGCTCAGTGCAGGGGCCAGGGGAGCTCACTGGTTTGGATCCCAGTGGTCAGATGAAATGATGTAACGGTCCCAGTCTGACGTCGTATTTCGTTGGCAAATGCGAGGGATTTACAATTGTCAGGGATGTATCATCGAAGCACTGACTGCGAGGGGGGAATACCATGCCTGGGGAAATGGAGGCACAAGGTGATCCTGTGTTTTGCCAGGTTCACTCAGGGCATCACAGATCCAGGAATTGAGCTCATAGCTTCTGCGCCCCACTCCTGCCACCAGGCCGCCCTTCCCAGTGACTCCTTGTGGTTGTTCCCAGCTGAGAGGCCAGCGATGGAGGAGGCTGGAGACTGTGATATGTGTCGTCCCAGGCCAGGAAGGAGGCAGTTACAGGGGCATAAAAGCTCATGAGCAGGACTTGGAGTTTGGGGTTGATTCCTAGCTCTGCTAGAAAGGTTGGCAAGTGGATCATTTCTGAGTGCCTTCGTCCCTCCTCTCCTAAATGAGGAGAATAATTTTGCCTTTGCTTAGACAGATTGTAAACTCTTTGGAGATGGTTTCTCACTGTGTGTCTGGGCAGTGCTTGGCACAACAGGGCCCTGATCCCGGCTGGGGCAGGGCCTCAAATTAGGGATGTTAAGAAGTGAGTAATTTGCTAATCATCTAGTTGCTAAAATTTTTAGTGACTACACGATTAAGTCCCCCGCCGCGGCTCTGCATTTGAATGCGTGTAGTCAATAGCATTAATCGATAAGCTTTTGCTTATCGGTTAATCAGTTAATCGACAACACTATTGCATTCCTGCCTCACACAACGGGGCCCTGATCCCAGTGGGGGCAGGGCCTGGCACAGTGTGGCCATGATCCCAGCTGGGCAGGGCCTGTCTCTGGCTGGGTTTGGGCAGTGCCTGGCACAACGGGGCCATGATCCCAGCAATATATGAACAGTGCCCGTTTTGCCCTCTGTTGGCCATACTGGCTTGTGTTAAAGATTCTGACCTGGGCTCCTAACCCCAGCACGTCCAATCAGTGGCTAGTGCATTTCCCTGCCTTGCAGCATGTGATACTGATACTTTCCAACAGCTGCTCCATGTGCTCATTGAGAAGAGAAGGGAAGACGCAAACTGTCTCTGGAGCCAGTGCTGGCTGTTCGCCGCGAGTGAGAAGTGCGGCTGGTTTTACTCAACGTGCTGCAGCATGGGGATCTCCGCGCCAAATGTGTTTTTCCGCCCCTCGGCCCAGCCCAGGGCAGTTGTGGTGCAGAGCTCAGACTCTTAGGCTCCTTGAAGGGTCGGCTCAGTGGCACAGCTTGTCCTGCAGGGGGCGTTCTGGGGAGTGGCATGGACCGTGTGCATCCCCGTCAAGTCAGACCCGTGGGCTAGCCCAGTGTTTCTCAACCTTTTTTTATAAAGTACCCCTTTTTCCAAAAAATAAATAAGTACCCCCAATATCTACAATTTTCAGACACAATTTTTTTTCTACCTTTGCAACAAATTTGTTTAAACAACTTAATCGTAACTGGTTGGTTGGAAGAAATTGCATATGGGCAATAAACTTGCCAATGTATTTATGACTGTGCAAAAAGGATACATTAAAAAAATGAGATGAACATAAAATAAGTCCAATTTTTTTTATTCATACATATATACATATGTGTGTATGTATACTTTTATACGAACATCAATGAACAGTGATCAGTAAAATTACAAGAAAATTTATAATTAATTTAATGCGAAATTTGAGCTTGTTTGGATGAAATCAGATTTTCAAACCTAGGGTTCAAACTGCTGAGGGCCCCAATTAAATCATTTTCTGGAGACATATGATTTCTTAATTTAGTTTTTAATTCAGTCATAGCTGGAAAGCTTGCCTCACATACATAGGTTGATGCAAATGGGAGGAGTTCTGTGAGAACCATGTTACTCGGTTGTTTATATTCACCTTTCGTTTTCTGCCAGAACACTGGAATGTATCCAAGTCCCATGCCTTGCATCTTTAGTACACTGTCAGTAGAAAGCTCAAAAAGTTGCTCCTTCGTTTCTTCTGAAATCCCTGCTTTTTCAATAGCATGGTCATCAAACAGATTCAAAATCCAAAGCTTCTGCCTGTGTTCAGCTTCATCAAAGCTCAGAAAATATCATTCAAAATTTAATTCCAAATTTATCAAATGTTCCTTTATTGATGTTTTGACATGTTCATCCAAAATAATTTTATTTTCCACACAAAATTCCAAAAGATGTTGAAATGACACACAATTTCCAGATAAAGCATTATTTTTCCGGAATGCTAATTTTTTCTTGAATGCTTGTATTTTATCATGCAAGATTGAGATATTTGTATTAAAACTTTGTAACTGTAGGTTCAAGTTACTGATTTTATCAAATATGTCACAAAATTAGGCTAATCTGCAAATCCATAATTCGTCTTGAAAATAATTGTAGTCACTCAGATTTGATTTCTGTGAGAAACTGCAACTTCAGCCTTTAGCTCAAATAGATGGTTGAATAATCTTCCACGTGACAGCCATCAAATATTGGAATGAAGTAATACAGTTATATGTTCAGATCCCATATCACGGCACAGTGATCGAAAAAGACGTGAATTTAGAGCCCACAACTTTGAGATTAACTGTCTTCGGTGCAATCTCTAGCATAGGGTTTAAATCTTTATTCAGCTGTTTTAAAGCCAATGCTTCTCCGTGAATGATACAGTGAGTTCACTTTATTGAAGAGTTTATAGTTTTCAATTGAGCAATAAGACCATTTTGGCGACCTACCATTGCTGTTGCTTTGTCTGTACACACAGATATGCACCACTCCCATGATAAATACATGTTTCAAAATCTGTTCATTTAACAAGTTAAAAATTTCTTCCCCTGTTGTTTTAGTGTTGAATTCATTACAGCAGTATATTTGCTCACTTCTTTTTCATCTTCATCATCAATGTATCTGACAAACACCATTAATTGTGTGCAATTGGAAATATCTGTTGATTCGTCAAGTTGTAAAGTGAACTGTTTCTTCTGAATAATTTTTTCCAGTAATTTGTTTTATTACGTCATCTGCCATCTCATCAATTCTTCTTCTTATCCCACTCAAACAATACAATATTTTTACTTTCGATGACTTCTTTTTCACTAATTTCAGCGATTCTGATAAAAGCCGGAATAACAAGTTTCTCAGCAGTGGTATGTGGGTTCTTTGGTTTTGCTATCATTTGTGTGATTTCCTGAGAAGCTTGTAAAGCTTGTTGGGAGCTTTTTGCGTACACTTTCATAGCAGCACTAGATATATTGGTACCTTTACATTTTCATGTAAAATAATCAATTGATTTATCTTTTAATGTGGGATGCTTTGTATTAAGGTGTCGTTTCAATAGAGATGGTTTCACACAGTGGTTCGATAAAGTCTCTCAGCAAATCCTGCAAAGTGGCAAAGGGGATACACTTCCGTTTGTCGTAACCTGGAATTGTAACTGCGCGTTTTGCTTATCTTAGATGTATTTCCACTTCCAACACTGGCGCCTGGTTTTTCACTACAGGTTTTCCCGCCTCAAATGTTTGACACGGTTTCTTGTGTCCTACCTTTTATTCTTTGTTTTCACAAGAAATCAGCCCATTTTAAACCCTTCAGTTTAAACATCGCAAAATTCAAACACTCGTCAAACAGCGCCATATAGTAACCCAATGCCCTTCCCCTCCCCCAGAGGCAGGCACTCTCCAGCCTCCCCACTCCAACCCAATGCCCTCCCCCTCCCTCAGAGCCAGCCACCCCCAGCCCCCCTGCTCTAACTAACCCAATGCCCTTCCCCTCCCACAGAACCGGGGACATCATCTAGTGGGGGGGAGGGTAACGCAGTGACTCCGTGGGAGGAGCCAAACCCAGTGGCGTAGTGAGGGTGTTATGCGCCTGGGGGCAAAGTCAAAATTTGCGCTCCCCATTAAAGTTGCCTTCCACGGTGGTGCGCTCCAGTGGGAAGCTCTCCACGGGCTGCCCGGTCACTTCCAGTTCTTCCTGCCCTTGCGGCTGGCAGTCCAGTGCAGCAGTCCCAGGAACAGCAGCCCTTGCATGGTCCCCAGACCCATGGCCACCTGGAGCACCTGCGGGGAAGGAGCAGAGCAGTCGGGCGCACGGAGGGCTCTGCTCAGCTGCAGACTGGCGGGCGGGCAGTGCTTCGCAGGCTGTTCCCCCGTGTGCTGGCTGGAGCTGGGGTCCCTGGCCTGGGTCTGCTAGTCCATGATCAGTGCAGGGTCTGGCGGAGCTGCTCAGCCCTGCTCCAATGAGCAGCGCGGGTAACATCTGGGCATAATGGGCTGGGGCCGGTGACTGGGGTCTGGGCTCTGCAGTGGGACTCAGGGACTCTCGGCTTTTCTTGGCGCATGGACTCGCCTTCCTGTCCCAAACCGCACGCCTGACAGAAGGACAAGGGGAGCCTGCCGGGGGCACCACTGGTGCCGTGTGGGGTGGCAGCCAGCCAGCCCCCGCCCTGCCCTCCGCCTCTTGGAACCCAGGCAGGGGGTGGGATCCGGGCTCTGGCTCCTGTCCCCAGTCCTGTCCAGTCCAGGCGCCGAACTGTGCAGCGGGGGCAGCAGTGGCTCCCGAGCCAGGGGCGCTGGGCACCTGGGCAGGCCTTTGAGTAGGGGGACCACATCTGAACTTCCAAAAAAGACACCTGGTGCCTGCTGGTGCCACTGCAGCAGCGGCTGCTCTACTCGCATGGGAGGCCGGGCTCAGGAGCCGGCAAGCTCGCCCCTGCACACACCAGGCTCAGGGCTCTGGCCGCTGCCTTGCTGCTACTGGGGCTGCCGCTGCCCCCATGGGCTCTTGTGTGAGGGGACGCCGCATACCGGGCTCCCGCTTCCCCACTGCACCGCTGCGCTAATCCAATGCCCCGCCTCTCCCCTCCCCCAGAGGCAGGCACCCCCAGCCACCCTCACTCTAACCTAATGTCCCACCTCTCCCCTCCCCCAGAGGCAGGCACCTGCCTCAGCCACTTTTCTGCAGGGAGCAAGTGGCCCACCAGCGCTGGGCTTGCCACGTGGGACTGTGCGCTCCCAGCCCAGCGCCCCCCTAGCATGGCGCCCGGGGACAACTGCCCCCTGGCTACTCCTCTGGCCAAATCCACCACCTAACTTGGAACTGCCCTGGGTCTCACCGGATCCGCCGCCGCAGCAGCCATGCATTTCATAATGAGGAGTGCTGACCAGCACCCAGTGACTAAGGGGTTAATTAATGTCTCCTGTACCTAGCCAGGTATCCGGTGGTCAGCCAATAACAATGCAGGTAGGAATTTCAAACTGGAAGAGAGGGGTTTATCTCTCTGTTCTGTGTTTGAGAGGCAGAGCAGTTTCTTCCAAGACTAAGGGAGATGGGAGACACCTCTCTCCAAGAATGGACTTCTTACAATGTGTAAGTGGGAAAGAGTTTAGCTAGTCCGTCAGGATTTGTTGGTTTCCTTGTTTGGGAATTTGGAACTAATGTCTGAGCTATTAATTGTGTTTTCTTTCTTTGTAACTAAGTTTTAGCCCAGGGTTTCCCTGAGTATATCAATTGGTGGCTTTTTCCATCTAGCCACTTTACTGTGCTTGCAACTGTAGTTTTGTTTTGATAATAAAGGATTGTTTTCTTTTCTAATGAACCGGGATTGGTTGATTGTTGTGTCCTTAGGACTCAGTGCCTAGTTACAAGGGCTGAGCCCATTGTTGTCTGTGAATTCCCCGTTTTCCCAATTCCAAGTAAAACAGGTTGGGGCAGGGGGAGAGTTTTATCTTAGGCAGGGGATTTCCCAGGTGATCTCTTCCCTGGTTTTCTTGGAATTACTTGGGTGGTGGCAGTGGATACCCCAAACTCCAGGTATTAGAATGGGGGGGGGGGTTTTTATACCAGAGCCTGTAGAGGCAAGGTTTTGGAGAGCTCTTGTGGGCTCCCACTTCTGCATTCATCGTGCCAGAGTGGGGAACAGCCTTGACAGTCTCACCGGAGTCGATGCCGCTGCCACGTGCTTTTCCCACCAGCGCTGGGGCGCGCGCACAGAGTGGCTATTTATGTCCGGGCGCGTGGCTCCGAACGTTGGATTTGACAAGCATGTGCCGCCGGCCCCTCCCCGATCTCTTTTGAAGGGCAAAATCCTGGACATTTTTTGCAAAATGTCACTTGTGTTGACATACCCCCCAGACGTCCCTGGCGTACGCCTAAGGTACCCGTACTGCTGGTTGAGAAACACTGGGCCAGTCTAGTCCCAGTCCACCTTTCAGGGGCGCATTGCGGGGCCCACAGCCTCAGCTCCAACGGTGCCACTCTGTCACAGCCATGCTCTTGTAACCACGAGAGCTCCCTCTGCTGCCCAAGAGAACCCCAGAGGCCTGATTCCTAGCCCCCCCTCCCCCCAACATCCACTGGATATTAGCCTCATGCTACAACTGGCACAGGGATAGAAACCAGGAGCTATGACTGGCAGGCTCCCCCTGCTCTAACCACTAGCCCCTCATACTGATCACTGCACTAGGTGCTACATAAACACCAGCAAGGCAGTCCCTGCCTTCAAGCTTCCAACCCAAGCAGCTGATGGTTCCAGAGGGGAGCATGCGCTCCGCAGTGAGGCTGGCGTGGTAGACACGACTAGCCGAGGTCTCAGCTGCCCGAGCATTGGCAGGGGGTTCGTAGGAGTCGTGGAAGAGGGGAGTTTGCTGGTGGTGGATGCTGGTGAGGACTCTCCCCTCCGCCCGGAGCTGTCAAGCCATCTGCTCTCCTCCAGCCCCACATTGGAGGCTTTTCGTGAATCTGTCTCAATCTCTGTATTATTTGCTGTTTTGTGCCAGTAGCTGGGTTTGTGGGATCGAACCGTCACCTGCCTGAGCTTGTGTGACAGGCTCTGTTAGTGACCTTGCCTGGGAAGGGAGGCAGAAGCTATATGACATACAAGCAGTAGCTGCTACAACCCCAAAAACCAACTCACCAGAGAATCCACAGTCTGGCCATCAATATTTCTGAGTTTGATTTAGTGGGTCTAGTAAAGACCTGCTAAATCGAAGGCTGAGGGCGCCCCCTTTGACCACGGTACTCCTTACGAAGGGAAGTTGGTGGGAGAGTTTCTCCCACGGTGGGGCCACCCCAGAAAATCGATGTGAGGTACGCCGACTGCAGCTACACAATTGCAATGATTTTCTCTACCAGTGTAGACCCGGCCTTAGTTACATCACCTTGCTGCACTAACCCCTAGACCAGCGAAGGGCCAGATGCGGCCCATCAGGGCTCTGTTTGCTGACATTTTGCTTGCCGTTGCCCACGCGCGGGGTGGCCAGATTCTGCTGGTTTCCATCCGTGTCGTTTTCCCTATTGGCATTGCAGACGTGACACACTGGTGCAATGAGGTGGGTGCCAGTTGCACACAACACTGCGAGCCGGGGGCTTGCTCTGCAGCCAATCATAGCACTGCTATGGTTCAATCTGCATACCCCGCCCCCCACATTCTAGGTCTGCAAGCGCCGGGAGCAAAACAGCCTGTCCTGGGAGACCGTCTTTTGTCACGACAATCTTGGGGCCCGCTGAGATGAAGGGCCACTCTTGTGAGCCCCTCCCTGGCTTAGGTGGCCCGTCACTTTCCTAGACTCTGCTCCCCTCTCCCAGCTGGGAAGATGTCGCCCTTCTCCCAGGGCTCCTCTACACAGTAGGGTTAATGTCAAATTAAGTGATGCAGCTTGACCTACGTCAGTTGCGTAGCTGAAGTTGCAATAGCTGAATTGGGCAGTTGGCACTGTCTGCACAGCAGGAAGTCAAAGGTAGAGCGTTCTTCCCCCATCTTCCCTTACTCCTGGGGAAATGAGGGTTACAGGAGACGTCCTCCAGCTCGACTGTATTTTGAAATAACGGCTTGCAGCGTTGACACGCTCTTTGGTATTTCGGAATGACGCTGCTGCGTAGACATAGCCCCAGGGCTGGGATGGAACCCTGCAGCCTCCCGTGCTCTAACCACTAGTCTCCTCTCTCCTCCCCTAGTGAGGCCTGGCTTCCATGTTTTGGGGGGAAAAAACCCTCACGTCTATGTTTTGCCACAAGGTGGCGAGACAGCTGTAAAAACCAAACGGCAGCCAACTGCACTTGGCCCAGAGCCAGGACAGAGAGGATGGGGCTAGAGGGGGCCGTTCAGGGGTGACGAGGGTGGGGCCCAGGGCGGCTCGATGCTCCGTCCAGTCCCCTGGAGAGCCAGGCTGGCCTGGAGTTAAATGAGGACACCGAAGAGCTGAGTTTGAGCCGTGGCTGTGCCACGGAATCCACATCTTGCCCTCCGCGAGCCACGGCCTCCCTCTGTGCCTCAGTTTCCCCTCTGCTCTGTGGGACACAGACTGTCGCTGGTTGTGCCGCACCCAGCACAATGGGACCCTGATCCCTGCTGGGCCAGGGCCTGCTTCTTGCTGTGGGTCTGCACAGCACCTGGCCCCAGGGGGTCCCAAACCCTGTTACTCCTTTTAATACAAAACTAGCCCTCCCCTGCCCAGTAGGAGCAGAGCACCAGGGACTCCTTGGAATTACTGGCTTGGCTTAAATAGGATGAGCAACATTGTTCCCAAGAGGAAAGAGAGAATGCGCTGGAGACAGCAAACAGCCCCCGTGGGCTGAAAGGGTTAGCGGGGAGGGGTGGGGGGGGGGCGTGACCGGGCCCCATGAGGAGTCTTTGGAAGACTGCACAGTTCTCCGGCACCATGAACATCTCGGCATTTCTGGAAGCTGCAGGATAAACTTTGCTGTGCAGCTGTTATAGGGCATCCGTGTTCTACCCCAGAGGCAACTGCATTCCTACACCGGGCGAGTGAGCGGCTGATCTGCCCCTGTTCCCTCCTCCCCCCGTGTCCCACCCACGCTGCTGTATTTCTGCATTGGCCGAATCAGCACTGGGCAGCGGCTGTGCTGCTGATCCTGACCAGACAGGGGTGCATAGGTGCGGGGGCAGGGACACACACACACACACACACACACACACACACGCATCCCCCCAGGGCTCACACCTTCCAGCAGGGACAGACCCCCCCACCCCGTGCACAGGCTCCAGCAGGGATGGGGGAGGGGGACACACACTCTCCTTGTCTCTCTCTCTCTCCATCCAGCAGAGGGCAGTATCCCCCTGCTGAACAGGGCTCACCCCACTGCTGACAGGGCCACACAGGGACAGAACAAGGATGGGGACACACACACACACACACACACACTGTATCCTGCAAGGGGTGGGGCTTGCGGCTCCTCAAGGCGAGGCCGGGTAGCGGCGCACGAGGGCGTCTCACGTGGCTGCCACTTTCCACAGAGGGGAAGGTCTAAGCAGCAGGCACCTCTCCCAGCCCCACTCAACGAAAGCCCCTTTCCCCCCGTGAGCCGACTCCGTCTTGCATTGACAAGGGGCGTGAGGTTACTTGGCTCTTTTTCTGGACCCGCTTGGGTTGGTGTGAGAGGCTTCCCGGCCTCCCCAGCACTCAGCCTCGGGGTGGTTTAGCCCTCAGGGTGGCGCCGGTGCCCAGAGCTGGTGCCCACCTTTCCAGGAGGACATTGATACAAGGGAGAGGGGAGTCAGAGACGACCCCTGAGAATGATCACAGGGTCAGAAAACCTGCCTCCTGTTGTGGGCCTCGAGGCGCCCTGGCTTTGCGGTGAAGCTGAATGAGGAGGGGGTGTGGGGCGATTTGATCCATCTGCCGGTCGCCACGTGGCGGGCCAGGGTCTGTGAATGGGCTCTGACCCAGCCGGGAGAGATCCAGTGGCTGACGGTTGAAGCTAAACACCCTCAGCTTGGAAATAAAGTGTCAGTTTGTAACCATGCGAGTAATTAGTCCCCAGGACAATTTTTCAATCTGGTTAGCCCCTGCCACTATATCTACCTGCTCAGCTGCAGATATGGGCGATCGCAGCTCCCATTGGCCGGGAACGGTGAGCTGCGGCCAATAGGAGCTGTGATCCCCGTACCCGCAGAAGCACAGGTAAATATGGTGGTGCGGGGGCCCCCAGGGGAGTGGATCTGGGGGCCCCGCAGATCCCACCAGATCCTGACAGACTGGATCCGGCCTGCGGGCCGGTGTTTGCCCACCCCTGGGTCACAATGGTCCCGTCTGGCCTTAGGAGTCTCTGAATTGATCTAACCGGAGCTGTAGGGAACTGACTTTCGGTGTCCCTGATTCAGTGTGGCCTTTGTAGGGTGGATGGACATGGTGCTGCGACACCAAACCCTTGTGCTGGTTGGCAGAAGGGACCATGGTAGGGTTGCCAGGTGTCCGGTATTGGCCTGGACAGTCCAGATTTCGCGGCCTCTGTCCGGTAAAAAACCCAGAAAATACCAGACATGCAAAATGTCTGGTATTTTTTGTTTTTCTCGGATGGAAGGCCGCTTGGGACATTCTTCCCCTGCCATGTTTGACGGGGGCGATGAAAGCATGGGGATTTAAAGGCACAGTGACTCTTTTTTTGTGTGGTTTTTTTTTTTTTGCTCAACAACTTTGGTCCCCTGTTTTTGTTTTTTTTTGCTCAACCAATTTTTTTCCCGCCATGTTCGGTATTTTTTTGTGAAAGTATCTGGCAGCCCTAGCCCACAGTGGGGAAGTGGGAGGGGATGTAGGATTTTACAGGGGTGCTTGGGACAAATACATGCTGAGTAATTCACCGAAGGATGGCATGTGAGATCTCTGCCAGGAGCCAGCAGGCATCGCCAGTGGGCAACGTGTGTTGGATCGTGCTTCGGAAGCTAGGGGCGCAGCCGGGGAGGAATGCCTGGACGCGTTGGGAGTGGCAGGCTCTGTTCAGGCAGGGCGGGGGGGGGGGTTTGCTTTCTCTCTTGGGCTGATCCCCGAATACCGTGCCCCTTGGAATGGACACCGAGTCTCACGAAGTCCCCAGCTAATGGAGATCGTGAAACCAACAAGCGTGCGTGACGCTTACAGGAAGGCGTGCACGGGGGGAGAGCGGTTGGGTTTGAACAAAGATCAAAGGCCTGCTTTGCCATAGCTGAGCTTGCAAAGTGGGCCGGGGCCTTCTAGGAAGCAAGCGGCATGTTTGCCTCTGAACACAAGGTCACAGCCACACAGGATGTAGATTGCGGTGAGGTGTTTGGGGAAGCAGCCCTTAGCTAGACAGAGTACTCGGTGAATCGCTGAGGCCCTAGCATGCCTCTTAGGCGTTTATTTCACAGGTAACCTTGTATATTCGGTTACTCCTCCGTGCTGCTAGTTGAAAGCTGCTCTTTGTTCAAGGCACTGGTCTTTGCTTTCCCCACTAGCAGCTCCCAGGGCTGGGATTAAGCAGAGTGCTGTTCGGAAAGTGGGGGGTGCTGGTCCTTCCGAGAAACCACCCTGGTGATGCCTGGCCAGCCTGGGAGCTGTGCAGGGGGGCTGGGGTGTACACGGGAGAAGGGCCCTGCCCATGGTGGAGTAGGGGAGCTGACCCATGGCTCGCTCATGTTAAGGGCAGAGGGTAACAGGGGGCCTTCCAGCCCTGGGTATCCCAGGAGTGCCGGGGAGGGCAGAATTTAGGAATTCGTCCTCACCCCTTCTGTGACACGGAGCCCTCTGCAGAGAGGGGCTGCTACCGTGGAGGGTAGCAATGGGTCTAGATTAGAGGTGGGAAATGGGTTCAGTGTGGAGTTTGGGGCAACACATTCACCGTATTTCCATTCTGAAATGGTGCTTCAGCTCCCTCGCTGGAAATCTCCCCACAGGCGACGGCCGGCTCCTTCCTTAGCAAGGGGAAGCTGGGGGCCATTGTACAACCACGGTGCAGCGTGGCCTCTGACCGGGGCCTCGCCCACAGAGAAGACTCAGCACATGTGTCCCCCCAACCTGCAGCTCCCCCGAGGCCCCTGGGCGGGATACTTGGGGCTTGGGACGTACCTTCTGTGACCGGCCTTCGTCTGGGTGCTGCAGCCTCCGTCTCCTGGGCCCATTTTAATCCCTGACCATGCTGCTGTTGGTGCCATGGGAAGGGCCTCTGAGTCGTACTGCCGGTAACAGGACTGGGGCCTCGGGCCCCACCGGGAGGGACGTGGCTGGCGGGTGGAAGCAGAGACACGTATGTGCCTGCCCACGTGGCCACGACAGAAGCAGCTTCTAAGATCCAAGATGAGCCCAAGTGGATTCCCTGTTACTAACTTTTGCCCCGGGACGCTCTCTGTGTCGCCGGGGCAGGGTCCATCTGGGGGAGGGTCCCTCACCAGCAGAGGGGAGGGGCTTTAGGAAACTTTCAGGCCATGCTGTAACACAGCAGTCTCCAACCTTTTTGAGCACGAGATCACTTTTTGAATTTAGGTGTAATCCAAGATCTACCTCAAATATAAACACCCTGGCCCCACCTCCTTCCCGCCCCTGCTCACTCCCTCCTCCCTCTCTTGCCCATCCTCACTCACTTTCAGTAGGGGCAGCGGTCTGGGCTGCAGGCTCTGGCCTTGGATGAAGGGATCTGGAGTGTGAGGGGCTCTGATCTGCTCTTGGGGCAGGCAGTTGGGATGCCGGAGGGGGTTCTAGGTGCAGGCTCTGGGCCGGCATTTGGATGCAGGCGTGCTCGGGGCTAGGACAAGGGCTTGGGGTACAGGAGGGGGTTCATGACTGGGGTAGGGGTTTGGATGTGGGGCCCAGCTGGGCACTGCTGGTGGCTCCTGGGTGGTGGTGCAGTGGGGCTAAGGCAGGCTCACCCCTGCTCTGGCCCACTCCCTGAAGCAGCCAGCAAACTCCCTCCCAAGTCCTGTTGTGCCCCCTCTCTGCTCTGTGGAGATAGGATACGGGGGGGGGCACCCTGACATCAGCACCCTCCTCTCCTCTCCCCTTCCCTTGCCCTGCACAGAAAGCAGGAGGCTCCCAGGGGGAGGGGCAGCTCCAAGGCAAAGGGCAGGAGATGCGCAGTGCGGGGAGGGGCAGCCGAACTGCCGACACTTGATAGCCTCTTGGCCAAACCCGTCAGGCTCCCCTGTCAGAGGCTCCAAGATCTACCGGTAGATCCCGATCGACTGGTTGGTGACCCCTGCTGTAACCGAACCCAGCCAGACCACCGACCGCGGGGCACCACTGAGGGGCCGTGTGGCCGTGGCAGGCCAGGCCGGAGTGCGCGCTCCGGAGGGGGGAGGGTCTCGGGGCCTGGGCTCCATCCTGGGCGCGAACATCGACCCTGCTCTTTTTCGCCCAGTAGTCCCACCCCTTTGGCTCTGCCCCTTTGCGATGCAGGCAGAACCCGAGTGGCTGGCGCTGGGCTTCACGCCCCTCCGAAGCATCCGCGCTGGATGTTCCCCGGAGCTGGGCATTATTGAGGGTTCACAGGGGGGCTGAGGAAGGGCCAGTGACGTCTGGACTCTTAGGAAGGGCAGCGCCGGGATCCGAGCACGTCTGGAGCATTAAGACGGGCGGATGCCAGAGTTCATAAACATCTGGAATATTATTGAGCGTTCACAAGGGCCATGTGCTGGATTCGTAAACAGCTGGAGGGTCCAGAGGGGCAGCGCTTGGGGGCACACCCCTCTGGGGCCTACTGCATGGTTCCATGGGCTCCGTTGGGGGGCAGGAGCCTGGGGGTTCCTAGCGGTGGTGAGGGGGGATTGGCGCCCCCCACCAGGGCAGGCTGGATATTCCGGAGGGCTTTGCCGTCCTGCAGGAGGAAGGCAGGTTCTCCGGAAGAGGCCTGGGGCAGGCCGGTGACCATGACAACGTCCGTCCGCGTCGGGGGAGCGGCGGTGGGTGCCCCCTGGGCAGCCTGGCTGGCATAGCTGAGGGCCAGCTGCTCCAGGCGCCGCTTCTTGAAGAAGGCCTGGGTGGTGGCGTGCAGCGGCTGCAGGAGCTGAGGCACCGGCTGACCCGGGTGCAGGAAGAAGTCAAAGCCGGAGCAGTCGGCTGGGCTGCGGGACGGCTGCGGAGATGCCTCCCCTTCCACCGGCCAGGTGAATGGGAAGGGCAGGGTGAAGTCCTCAGTCAGCACCCGGATGGCGAAGTCGTCCTCCTTGCCAAATTCCTTGTAGGCCCGCTGGATGCTGTGGAAATGCACTTCCCACTTCCTGGGGTCTCCGTCGTAGATGTCCGGGAAGGAGCCCGGCATGGTCTGGACCAGCACGGAGGGGGAGGACACGGTGGCCTCCATCAGGCTGCAGAGGAGCCCTGGGCTACGGTTTGGCAGAGCTGGCTGGGGGCAGATGGGCGGTGGGGGCAGCAGGAATTCTTGCTGGCCGCTCCCTCGTCTTCCTCCCTTGGGCTTGGAGGTGGTGGCTGGGGCAGGCGCAGCTGGGTTCCCGCCATGGCCTGCAAAACAAAGCGAGAGTCCCAGGGCGGGGAAGCAGGGAACAGGCAGCGTTGTGTGGAGTGGAGACCAACATGGGAATGGGGGAGTGGGGAGGACAGCTGGAGAGACCTGCTAGGCTGGAGAGACAGCCAAAGAGAGACAGGATGGGGTGGTGGGTCGGGAGGCAGAGAAGCTCGTGACTGGCGTGACCAGGGGGTGATGTACCTCCGCTGAGAGGGGGAGAACCATCCGGCCTGCATGTGATCCTATCCCGCCCTCTTCTCAGGCACCCCCAGAAACAACGGGGTCCCTCCCACGCCCCCTCCCCAGGTTTGCCAGTCAGTACCTTGGCTTGGAGGCAAGTAACTAAACTGGCCTGGGGTGGAGGAAGCCATTGGCTTCATGGGACAGCAGAACCCCCGAGGACTTGTTTACCGTGTCGCCTGGGCGATGCTGGGGCTGCGTGGTGACGTCACACAGGAGAAAGGCGAGGCGCGCGCCCAGCAAGCGAAGGGCTGCCCTAGCTAAGGCGCAACTTGCCCCCTTCTTGCTGCACGGCACTGGAGCTCCCTGCAGAGGGGCAGACTTTTCCCAAAGGGCTGCCCAGAGTCCCACCTCCAGGCTGTGCAGATGGCGCTTCGCAGGCAGGTATCCCCAGGCAGGGGCAGCGAGAGTCCGGTGCATCGTCTCCCGCACGAGCGTTTCGCACGTGCAACCAGCCCGCCCGCAGACTTGGGAAGACTTCGGCATCCCTTTTACACACCAGCTGTTTGGTGGTAACTCTGCTCCCGATACGGTCTCTCCACTTCGAAGCTTTCAGCGTAACAGGCACCCAGATGAAACCTCCCCCCCTCGGATCCTCCTTCTGACACGAGGTCTCGGTCTTCGTAACACGTGTCACTTGGATTCTCCGCCGCTTGGGAAGCATGACAGCCCTTGTCCAGACACCAGCCTGTAATGCGGCAGGACTCTCTGTCATGGCGCCTCCTGCTGGTCACTCAGGGAATCAGCTCTTCCACCCTGGAGCGCCCCCTTCCCGCCGGTGTCTCACCTGCTGTTACTTTTTTTCCTCCATTTTGTGATAGGACCCATGTCCCTCCCAGACAGTGGCGCCCTTCCTCTGGGTACTGCCCTGACGCAGGGCCCCCACTCTCTGGGGTCCTCTCTCCCAGGGAGCCCCCAACCCTCTAGACCAGGGCAACTCAACTTTGGAAGCTCCGGGGGCCACAATGATACTCACAGCACATGCCGAGGGCTGCAACTTAGGTGTGGTTGCATAGATATGCAAATATATATGCAAATAGCTTCTTGCACACTGACGGGCATGAATATGAAGATTAAGGCAAAACTACACAACATGCAGGCCCCATTTAAGTCAGTTCTGCTGATATTAATAAAATGCAGCATTGACCTGATTTCCACCCATACAACGGCACTTTTAATGAGCAATGACAGTCCAGGGTTTAACTACTAAAACGCATCTCAACAGGAGACCGTTCTATTGACTCCTTTTTTGTTTTGCCCCCCCCCCCCGCAGGCTGCATGTTGAGCCTCACAGAAACCCAAACCCAAACTGCACCTCGGGCCACAAACAAACGGGGCATGGGCCACGTGTTGAGTAGCCCTGCTCTAGAATCGTAGAATCCCAGGGCGGGCAGAGACCTCTGGAGTCATCGAGTCCAGCCCCCTGTTCAAAACAGGACCGACCCCAACTCAATCATCCCAGCCAGAGCTTGGTCCAGCTGGGATTTACACACCTCTAGGGATGGAGATTCCACCCCTCCCTAGGGAACCCATCCCAGTGCTTCCCCACCCACCTAGGGAAATAGGTTGTCCTAATCTCCAACCTAGACCTCCTCCACACACACCTTGCCTCAGTGACCCCCCACCTGTTGTCATCTAGCCCCGGCCTGGGGGCAAACGGCCGTCTGACATGGCCACTCATTGACAAGGGGGGGTGACCCTGCTGTCTTCTCCTGCCCTGGCTGTGTCCCTTAATACCCTCAGGCCTTGCCTCGGGCCCTGCAGCCTCCCCAGGCATGCTTTGTGTCAGGAAGCCCCAGCTTCCCAGGTCCCTCCTGCTCCCCAGCTGGAGCAAGAGTGAATCAGTCTCTCCTGCCCTCCAGGAGTCCTGCAGCCCTCAGCTGGGCCCTAATTGGCAGTATTTGCCTCAGCTGTGGGCTCCACTCTCAACCCTCTCCAAGGCTGTGTCTACACGGGAGGGTTCTTGCGCCAGAAATATGCAAATGAGGCTAAGCGTGGAATATCGCCGAGCCTCATTTGCATACCTAATGAGCTGCCATTTTTTGCAGAAGAGGCTCTTGCGCCAGAAGGAGCGTCTACACTGCCCCTTCTCATGCAAGAAAACCCCTCTTACACGATGCCGCTACGCTGATCATTTTCAGGAATAACGGCATTGCGCAAGAGGGTTTTTCTTGCGCAAGAAGGGGCAGTGTAGCCACTCCTTCTGACGCAAGAACCTCTTCTGCAAATGGCAGCTCATCAGGTATGCAAATGAGGCTCAGGGATATTCCACGCTTAGCCTCATTTGCATATTTCTGGCGCAAGGAACCCGCCAGTGTAGACATAGCCCAAGGGCTGGGTTTTAACCCTTAAAGGGTCAGTGCGGGGCAGATGCCTTGTCAGCAAATCCAAGTCTAAGGACTGGGCATCCTACATCCCAGCCCAGGGATTAATCACAGGTGAGGAAGATGTCCCAACTTTGACTGGCATCTGACTTTCCCTGTTCAGTGAGATCCAACAGGTATCCCTGCGGTGCCCTCCACAGGCGGGTGGTGGGAAGTGTCCCTGGTTTGTGTCTCTCCCAGTTGATCTTCGTGAAGTCGAGAGCCCTTGGGCGTGTCAGACGCCTCTGCAGGAGGGCTGGGCTCTGATTGCAGCCCGTTCCACTCTCCTGCCGCCTGGGCCATTTGAGGCAAGTAAACTCGACCTCTAGCCAGCTCTGGTGCTTCCTTCTGTTCCCACCAGCTGTGTGGCTCCGTGTGGCCCCATGCCAAGGAGTGTAGGGAATCACTAGCTACCCAGATCCCTGCTTTCCTGCGTCTTGCTGTGCTGTTCCCGTCGGACCCCGAAAACGTTGGCTCTTCCCGTACGCACAGCCAGGTCTGACATTTGCCCGTCTCCTCCCCCCTGATGGGACCGAGGGCCAGACACCAAGAGGTGAATCAGAGGCGCTGTCGGCTTAGTGCATCCCGGCAGCACCTTCCCAGCCGTGGGAACCGAATGGTGGGCATTAGCTCTTCCGGGCTGTGGCTCTGGGGCCCGGCACTCACGGACCTGCTGGCCTCCTCATAAGGCAGAGTCTCGGCAAACGCTGCAGCATGAACCGCGGCGTCTTCGCCAGCATTATTCTCCTGAGGCCCAGTGGGAGTTCTGTGCAGCTACACGGCTGCTTTGCCAGCTTCTCTCCTCACACAAGTCCTCCGGCAGCCCGCTTGCTGGTGAGAGATGCTGTGTCCAGGGAGGCAAAAAGGGGTCTCAGTAAGAACATCGGAACACTCAGAGTGAGTCAGGCCAAAGGTCCATCTAGCCCAATGTCCTGACTTCTGACGGTGGCCAATGCCCAGTGCCCCAGAGGGAATTAACAGAAAAAACACTCATCAAGTGATTCATCCCCCGTTGCCCATTCCCATCTTCTGACAAACAGAGGCTAGGGACACCCTCCCTGCCCAGCCTGACTAATAGCCATCAATGGACCTAACCTCCATGAATTTATCTGGTTCTTTTTTGAACTCTGTTAACATCCTGGCCTTCACAACATCCTTCGGCAAGGAGTTCCACAGATTATCTGAAGACATACTGCCTTTGGTTTGTTTTAAACTGGCCCCCTATTCATTTCCTGTGGTGGCCCCTGGTTCTTGTGTTCTGGGAAGGAGTTGATCCCTTTTCCTTATTCACTGTCTGCACACCATCCATGAGTCTATAATCCTTTCCTAGGGGCTGTTTCTCCATTGATGGTGTGGATCCTGAGTACAATCAGCCACGACTCATGCAGCAGCCTAATTAGAGCTGGTCTCGTAGTATCCCAATCCCGTTCCGTACCCAGCCGCAAGGGTTTCTCGGGCTAAGGCCTGGAATCCAGTGAGGCTGCCACCCAGGAGGTCTGCATTTGGTTTCTGGGGGCCTAGCAGTTAATAGATTTTGAGCACAGAAAGTGCCATCTAGTCTGGCTTCGTGCATGACACGGGCCAAAGAGCCACGCTGGTCACCTCTGCAGCAAGCCCACGTCTTCACTTTGGGCTGTAAGTACCTTTTAAGAAGATGCACAGCAGGTGTGAGACACGAGGCGGGTGGGGGGAGAGGCTGCGAGTCAGGACGCCTGGGTCCCACGCTCGGTGCTGCACAGGGAGTTAAAGCCCTAACTCCCAGCACTCCTGGGTTCTCTCCCTGGCTCTGGGAGGAGTTCGGGGTGCGCTGTTTAGAGCAGGGTGCGATTGAGCAGACTGACATCTGCCTGTCTGTAACACTCAGCCGAGACTGTCGAACCCCATCCCCCCCACACACTTTCTGCCACAAACGTCCCTTCCTTCTCTTTCGGAAACTCACAAGAAGAAGCTTCCTGCCCAGCACAGACTGAGGTCCTGCCGGCTGTCTGGACCCTGGCCCGGGAGGAGATTACCTCTTAGATTAATCCTAAACCACAGCCCGGCAGCCCGCAGGTAAGAAGGGATCTAACCCCTCAACCTGGCCTCCGTGCATTGGAGGCTGGATCCGCAGGGAGCCCTCACTGGCAGTGGACACCCAGCTGGCTGGTCACGTCTTGCCGACCCATCGTATTCCTAGCTGCTCAGCCTGGGAGCAGGATCCAGAGGCACATGGGACGTTTGCTGCAAGACGTTTTGTTGGAACCAGTGCTCCCGGGGATTCTGAAGTCATGAATGGGAGAGCCGAGGACCAGACAATGGGGGACCAGAGGGCGGGGGGGGGGTGAGGGGGCTGGGTGACTAGAAACGGGACGGGAGACGGGGTCAGGTGAAGGAGGCCAGGTGGGGAGATGGGAGGCAGTGAAGGGGCAACCAGAAGGCAGGTGGGGGTCAAGCAAGAGGGGAGGCAACATCTGGTGAGGGGTGGTGGGAGTTGGTGGGGCTAGGCAGGGGAAGGCGAAGGTGGGGACGGTGGTGGTTGGGTGGCTGGGAAGGAGAGAGAAGCCGGATGTCACGCGAATGGCAACACGAGTGGACCTGGGAGGGGAGTTTTCACCTGGCCATGGCCAATGGGCAGGCAGGTCTCTCTTAAAACACAGCCCAGTCCATGGAAGAGGTTGAGAAGCTCTGGTCAGCTCCACAGGCTTGTGGTTTATTTGAACCTCTCGGAGCTCTGCCGGGACCCCGGATATGGAGGGGAGTTTATACAAACATTTCCTCAGTAGGCTGAGAGGTGTTTATAAATCCTGTGGATGCCCAGCGGCCTTCCCGGGGATGGTATGGAGTAAGATACACAGGGGGCTTATTCTGATGCATATTAGCTAGTTGATTTGGGCAAAGTTGATTTGGGGCGGAGTGTTTGTGACGCGACCGCAGAGGCAGCGGCGGGCAGCAGCGAGTAACGGCACCAACGGCCTCTCACAACGGCCTTTCATCTCTCAGGAAAAGCCTTGGCTACAGAAAAGAATCCCAGTCTGAACCAAAACCAAATAACACCACTTTACTGGGAAAGAAACTTCGGACTAGTCCCTTTGTTTTAGGCCCTTTGGAATGTTTTGTTTCAACGTTGACCTTTGGAAACATTCACTTTTTTATGCAACATCACGAATTTAATTTTTAAGTAAAAATGCTGAAAAGCTTTGCTTTGTTTTCAAAAAGGAAATTGGATCAACGTCGGCCTGTTTGTCGAGGTGGTGTGATTTCAACTAAACCACTTTTGTTTTCACAGAAAAGTCTTTGTGATGAAAAATGTCCAAGAAGTTCTGTTAGGTGGTACAGTCCATAAATGGGTCCACAAACTCTAGAGGAGACAGGCAATTTGCACTTTATTTGGCCATCTTAGTGCTTTCTAGAGCTTTTAACAGAACTCAGCTAAAGTGTGGGTGTTATTTACAATTTGCTCCCCAACCTCCAACCTTTTATGTAGGTGCTGGAACTAGGGGTGCTGGGGGGCTGCACCCAGGCCTGCCAATTTGTGTGGGGGGAAGGGGCAGTAGCCCAGAGGCCCAGAGATGAGGCAGTGGCTGGAGACTCGGGCCCCTTTGAATTGCTGCTGGAGTGTGCTCAGCACAGCTCTGAGGGCTGGGGGAAGGGGGGGGAGAGAGCCATGGTCTGGGCAGAGCTAAGGGCTGACTGCCCTTGGCCCTGCCCCTTCTGGGGGCGTGGAACTGCCCCCCACACACACACCTTGCCCCAGGCCCCGCAGTGGCTGTCAGCCCTGTTGGCTGTACCCCTGGCTTGAAGGGTTTTCCACCATATTCAAGATTTATAGTTTGGGTCAATGCCCCCCACCCCCCAGATACATCATTCCAGAGCCCCCGACCATCTCTCCTGACCGAGTTAAGCTTTTCAGAAACATGATATTTGTTCTTTGTTTGGTCCATACAAGGGCTGCACTGCCTGAGCCTACCCCTAGATGGCAGCCTCTGGAGCAGTGGACATGGTGCACCTGATCTTCCTGGTGGTCTATGGCCTGGGCTTCCTCCTGGGCGTGGTGGGAAACGGCTGCATCATCTTCCTCACTGGCTTCCACACAAAGAAGACAGTCCCCGATCTGTGGTTCCTCAACTTGGCCATTGCTGACTTCATCTTCACCTCCTTCCTACCCTTCCGAGTTCTGCCCAGAGTGCTGGGCTCGCAGTGGCCCTTGGGCAACTTTCTGCGTAAGCTGACCGTTATCGTCACCTCACTCAACATGTTCATGAAAGTTTTCCTGCTCACTCTCATGAACGCCGAGCACTGTATCTCCGTGGCCTGCCCCGTGTGGCCCTGGGCCCACAGCTCACCCCGCCTGGCGTCCGTCGCCATACTGGTCGTATGGCTCCTGGCCCTTGCGTTCAGCTTGCGGTACCAGGATCTGTGGGAGTCCATGAGCTCATCTTCAGCCTGGAAAGTCACCTCTGGCGGGCTGCACCATTTCCCTGAGAGCCTCCCGCTGACAGAAAGGACGATGGGCAGCACGGTGACCCACTTCCTGGCTGGGTTCCTCATCCCATTAGCCTTGGTCATCACTTGCTATGTTCTTCTAGCTGCCACACTGAGGAGAAGCCATCTCAATCCGTCTGAGAAGCCCCACAAGGTCCTCCTTGTCTTGATGCTGGCCTTTTACCTCTGCTGGCTCCCATACCACATCTTCAATTTCCTGCGGGTCTCAGGGGATGCGCTGCCGGCAGAGATTAAAGCATCCCTGGACATCGGCATCCTCTTTGCTTATGGCATGCTCTGTCTGAGCAGCTGCCTCACTCCCCTCGCTGTCCTTTCCATGGGCCTGCACGTCCCGGCCTGCAGGAGAAATGGGGGGGCCTGCCACAGTGCTATTCACCCGGGACCAGAGCCAGGTGAATGTCACATAAAAAAGCCATATGTAGGCCTGCAGGGGTTAAATTTGTATCCCTCTAGGCTAGGGGTGGCCAAGCTCTTCTCCTCCAAAAGTGTGGCTCGTGAAGCCGCTCCTGCCCCTCCCAAATGGCCCCTACCCCTCCTGCCCCCGGCTCCCCCGGCCCCCGGCTCCCCTGTGCTCACCAGGGCGGCGATTCAAAATGACGCCCAAGATGGCAGCCGTTGATGGGAGCCTGATATGGCCAAAACCCCTAAGCTTGTTTCTTAAAGGGGTAGCCTCCCTTTTTTTTTTGCTTGACAATTCCGGTGCAGCTCTTCACATTTTTCATTTTTTCTGCCGCTATTTCGGCTGTCTTTGTTAAATGGGTTGGCCACCCCTGCTCTAGGCCAGCCATGAGCCCTGCTGGTCAAAATACCAAGTGTTCTTTATCAGACGGCCTTCATCAGCCGCAACTCCCTATGCTTGCTGGCTGAGAGCCGAGTATGGGATAAATAATATGACCTTGGTTCTCAGCCCCATGGGAACGGTGAGAGTGGCATTGGGCCAACTCGCATACACTCAGTCAACAGCTAAAGTATAATATCACTGGGAGCCCCACCCCTTTGTGAATCTCACCAGGGACCTAGACCTCGAAGGGTGCCCTGGGTCCCCTGCAGCTGGAGCCACGTCCACTGCGGCCAGGTGCGAGGTGACCTGAACGGGACTCCCCGCAGACTGAAGGGGTGTAAGCATTTCCAAGTGCCTGTTACTCTTGTATGCATTGCTCTGCCTGTGTTTATTGGCGTATTACTTTGCAGTAGCTGTGTAACCATCTGGCAGTATTAAGCCTGTAATAGTAGTGAGATTAATAAAAGCAACTATTTATCCCTAATCGACTCTGTCTTGAAGCGAATCCACAACCCTATTGGGCCCTGCCCCAGAGAGAAACGTTCCGGGGGAGCTGGGATCATTCACAAACCGAATGCTAGCACAGGCTTACGGACTTTCTTAGGAGCCTTGTGTCCCTCTCCAGCAGGGAGGTCAAACTCAATCTACCTCGGGCCAGAGTCAGTTCTCTAATCCTCCTAGCGAGCCAGTGGGTCTCCCCCTCCCTCCCGGCAGGGCCCTAATCCTCCTAGTGAGCCAGAGAGCACCCCCCTCTGGCAGGGCCCCAGGTGGGTAGGAGGGTGGTGTCTCTACACGTTTCCTTCCCACCCAACCCCATCTGCTGCCCCCAGATTTAAAACCCAACAAGGGCCCCCCACTACCAGCCCTGGCAATGCAGCGGGGCTAGAGCAGCTTCCTGCTGCTAGCCCCATGCGGCTGCCGGCACGTCCCTGTGGCCCGGGGAGGCGTGCGTAGACCCCACCCATCCAGAGCTGTCAGCTGTGACACTGTTCACTCCCTTTGTGAAACTGACTAGCGATTGGGGCTGCCACCTCCCCTGGTTTGATCACAAGCCTCCTGAAGACAAGTGGGGCTTTTGCTCCCCTGGAAAGCCCCAGCCATGTTATTAGAATGAAGCCAGATCTGGGCGCTTCATGACCGGAGGCCTCCTGCACCGTTATCAGCTGCGATCGCTGTGGCTCCGGAGCTGCTGCTGGTTTGTGGTGCAGGGCATTCGAAGAGATGCCTCCCGGCCGCCTTTTGCTTTCTGTTTTCAAGCAGACACTGTAGGTCTCGTGGTGAGTGGAGAAAATCTAGAAAACGCCCCAAGTTCAGCCCGAGACCTCAAGCCCCTGATGGCAAATACTGAGCCCCCAGGAGTGTTGTTAGCTGGGATTTCAAGAGGCCCTTCCCCTATGGAGGATTATTCTCTTGCTCTAGACTGGCTTGTCAGCCAGACTGAAGGAGGTTACAGACCCAGCTCCCGTCACTCCTTTAGGATTCTTTGCCAGTAACGACCCCAGTGTCTTCAGAGGAAGAGATTTTGTATCTCAGGGAAGAGAGAGAGTTACTGTCCAGACATATGGAGGTGGGGTGATGAGGCTGAGAAGCCAGTGGAAGGGGCTGACGCCCAAAAGAATTTATAACAGATGAAGCCTTCTCAGGTTTTTGTGCCATAAACTGTGTCCCTTGAAGCAACACTGACGTGTAGTTTCTGGGTTATTTAAGGGAGTGGTTTGTGGTCTGATGTTCAGGCCAAAAGTGTGAAACTGTTGTAGAAAGCAAGGCCGGCTCCAGGCACCAGCAAATCAAGCACTTGCTTGGGGCAGCACATTTCCAGGGGCAGCATTTCCAGGTAAGCAGCTGCCCCTGGCAATGCCCGGCCCCGCCTCGCCGATTTTAAAGGGCCGCGGGACCTCGGCTCCATTTGTGTCCCCCTGGGAGCTGGCTGCGGAGCGTGGCGCGGCCAGGCTCCACCCTGCCCCACCGGCTCCAGTCCTGCTGCGGCCTCAGCCCCCTTCACCGGCAAGAGACCGCTCCCTGCCGACCGCCTGGCTCACTGCGCCCACCCTGCTCCACCCCGCGCCCCTCTGGCTCTGCGCCGCCCGTTCCCCGCGCTGCCCCTGTGCCCCGCACCCTGCCCCCTGGTCCCCGTGCTCTCCCTGTTCCTTGCGACTCTCTGGCTCTGCGCCGCCCTTGCACCCCACACCCTGCTCCCCCCGATCCCTGTGCCCCTCTGGCTCTGCGCCGCCCCTGCACCCTGGTCCCCGCGCCCCTCTGGCTCTGTGCCACCCGTTCCTTGTGCCGCCCCTGCACCCCAGTCCCTGTGTCCCTCTGGCTCTGTGCCCCCTCTGCACCCCGCAGCCCCTTTTCCCTGTGCCCCTCTGGGTCTGTGCTCCCCATTCCCCACACTGCCCCTGGACCCCAATCCCTCTGCCCCTCCCGTTCCCCATGTCCCATTCCCCATGCCTCCCCTGCACCCCGCACCCTACTCCCCCCAATCCCTGCGTCCCTCTGGCTCTGTGCCTCCCATTCCCTGCGCCACCCCTATACCCTCCCCCCACACTGTTCCCTGCACCCCTCTGGCTCTGCGCACCCCAGCACCCCAGTCCCCCTGCTTCCCCCGGTCCCCGTGCCCCTCTGGCTCTGTGCCTCCCATTCCCCACAGTGAACCCTGCTCCCCCTGTTCCCCATGCCCCTCTGGCTCTGCACTGTCCCTGCACCCTGCTCTCCCTGTGGGTCGGGAGTGAGGGGTGCTTGTCCATAGGGAGGGGCTGGACAGGGCAGGGAAAAGGCTGTTGTGACCCAGCAGCGAGTGAAAGGGGAGGGGGAGTTTACCTGAAGTGCCTTTGCTTTTATGGAAAAAAAAATTATATTTGCTATTTATAGGGCTAAAATGCCGGGACAAAAATGAAAACAAAATAAAAAATTGCAAAGTGCAAACATGTGTAAAAGCCAACCAAAAAAAAGTGTGGGGGGGGATTTTTTTCCGTGGGACGGCAAAAAACCTAGAGCCGGCCCTGGTAGAAAGGGACCATTTTATGGAGCGCGGGGAAGCATCTCCCGACAGTTGGGAATTTTGTGCTAGGACATCTACCCTGAAAGGAAAACTTGCCGCATGTTCTCCCATCACAGCCCTGGCAGTGTGGCAAATACTCTTCTCTCCTTTTCAGGGAGGCAGCCACTCCAGTGTTCATTTTTACCACTGTTGTTGCTTTCTGGGTTTCCCCACTCAGGGAGAGGGAGCAATACTGGAGAACAGTCCTTCCCACCACAGAACAATCATTGCCTATAAAGAGCTGAGAATTCACTAATGGAAGCGGCAGACTCCGCATTTACCGGGCTACAAATCCTATCCCAGCCTGGAAGGAAATGTAACTTACTAAAAACTAAAAAACAGCTTTTTTGTGCATTTCTGTTTCTTTTATTTGAAGATTTGCAAAGCTCTCACCTCCCCCAGGCAGGTGTGGGACAGAGCTCTGTGTCCCTCCATCCCGTGTTATATCAAAAAGCAGCACAAATCAATGAACATCACAGGAATTAGCCAGAGGCCCTAGCAGTTGGATCGACGGTTTTCATTCAGCGTGTGATTGGTGGAAAGTTGTCAGGCAGCAGCATGGGAAAGTGACGTGCTCGAAGTCAGCCAGGCCGCTTTCATCAGCATTGGATGATTAACTCTGAATTCTTAGTGCTGGGGAGAGACGGCAAACAGTCATTATAGCCCCAGTAACCCACAGGGAGTAGACAAGAGCTCTCCCCCCACTCCCAGATATCACTTAGTCCCTTCCTGCCCCCAGATACAGCTGTGTGCAGCCCGTGTCCCACTTACACTAGTGTGCGTTGGACAGCAGTGCCCTTTGCAAACGGCGACTGATGGCACTGGATGGGCAGGAGCGGGAGGAGAAGGTCGGGGGAGTTTTGGGAGGGCTGGAACTGAGGCCAAGGGGTTCTTTTAGAAACCGAAACTGTCTTTTGGGGATGTGAGCGGGCACTGGGATTCACGCAGTGGTTCACACACGTCTCAGATCCCTGCCGCTTGTCAGCGCTCCCCGTGAGAGAGGGTATTCTGTCTGCCACGGGGCTGCTGTTTCAATGAGACAGCATCGTACTTCTCAGCATTACAGCCAGTGGAGGACGGGGTGACCGGGTGAAGGCAGAAGAACCTTTTGCTGCTTGAAGGGGGCAGGCCGGTGCTGTGGAGAGGAGCCCTCTGCCCCGCTGTCTCCTGGTCGATGGTGCAAGAAGCTCATGGGGATGTGGGAACAGAGCTCAGCGCAGCAGTGACATGGATGCTTTCTCCCCCTCAGTGCTGGCTTTGGGGACACAGCTACTTGGGGTCAGTTCTCCATTGGAGAAAACTGACTGTAACTGCAGGTCCCCGGGACCCCCCGTTCCTTCAGCCTGATCCCCACACCCTGTTGGAGAGATGCTGAGAAATGCAGGAGGAGGTACTCTCTTTTCTGGAAAACAGTCAGCTCCCCTTGGCCAGAGCAGGCCATCCTGTTTCCAACACCCACAGCAAGTCAGGTTCCTCAGCATGGGCTCTTTGGAGAATGGAACCCCAGGACCTCGGCGTCTGAAAGCAGGACGCTCAGCCGTCTGAATTGAATGGCAATGGCTGCTAGTTCAGAGACTCCAGAAACACCACTCAGGGCCTGGCCCGTAACATGGGACAGACAGAAACACTGGATTGGCCTGAATGACCTTTCTCTCCCTGCCCCCTCGCGGCACAGATTTTGTGAACTGTTCGAGGAACTTGCCAGCAAAGCCCTTCAGAAGGGCTGAATAAGATGTAATGACTTCCTTTAGTGAAACCTTGGATCTAAACACAGTCAGTGGTGTTCTCACCGGATCCTTTCATGTTTGTTCTATTCCTTGTGTCTAGCCTTAGGGCGGGATCAATGGGAGAAACAGAAATAAACTTTGTCGTTCATTCCCATAGGCTGCTGAGGACGCAACTAAGGGACTTAGGAGTCCAAGTCCCATATTCAACACTGATGTGAGCACTGCAGAGCCTAAGACCAGGGATATGAGGAGCTGAAGTTTACCTCACGTATGTAAAAGCAGCTTGTGAGCTTAAAACATGTAGGTGCTGGTGAGGTGCTGATGAGGACTTTGCATCCTTTACAAATCATGGGCTCAATGCAGAGATGACTGGTTGAAATTCTCTGTTTTATGCAGGTCAGACAAACTGACCAGAATGGTCCCTTCTGTCCTTGGAAAGTAAGGGCATGTCTACACTGCATTCCTCCTTCAAGAGAGGAATGCAAATGCAGACAAATGAAATTGCAAATCAAGCGAGGATTTGAATTTCCCACGCTTTATTTGCATAATGGCGGCCGCTGCTTTTCCGAAATAGCGTATTTCAAGAAAAAAAACCAGAGTTATTTTGAAAAGAAACCCTTCCTTCGAAATAACCCTTACTCCTTAAAAAATGAGGTTGAAGGGTTATTTCAAAGGAAAGGTTTCTTTTAGAAATAACCCTGTGTGGACCGTGTTTTTTTCCTTGACATACAGTATTTCGGAAAAGCAGCCGGCCGCAATTATGCATATGAAACACGGGAAATTCAAATCTGTGCTTCATTTGCTATTTTGTTTGTCTGCATTTGCATTCCTCTCTCGAAGGAGGGATGCAATGTAGACATACCCTATGAACCATGAATTGTGCTAGTGCTGTTCTCTGCTGTTAACATAAATGTGAGCCTGGTTCTTACCAGCCTCTCTCTGACTGCCAGGCAAGCAGGAAAACAACACCTCAGATGCTGACAGGTAAAGGTTTGTTTCTGCTCGCTGGTCGTTACACCGTGGCATGGACTAAAAGCGGCAGGTGAGACAAAGAGCTTCATGCCATACTCGGTGGGGGGCACATCTGCGTTGAGGCTGCTGGGCAGCAGCAAGAGGGGGCCACTTTTCTCCTTCACTGAGATTGCACCATGAAATGTACTAATGGTGACTCCTTTAGCTCAAAGGGCTCCAGTCTCAATTCCCACTATGAGAGCAGACAAGAGACCACAGGAGCTTCTGAAAGAGAGAGAACCGGAGATACTCACCGCAGATCATTTCCCTGATTAGCCCTTTAGAGAGAAGAAAGTTATTGGTTCTATTGAAGTCCTGTGCCATTGCAAGGAGGGTGGTTAGCTCCGCCCAGGACAGAAGCAGCTGACTTGCTTGTGCCTTGGGAAATGTTTGTTGCTGTACCAAAGCTCCTACTGACTCTAGTGTAGCCCCGGGTGTTTGGCACCTTTTCAAATAAAACCTCAGACATCTGTGCTTGAAGCCCACAAATGTGAGATCCTGAAATGAGGGACCACTTTTCTTCCTGGTGGCTTAAATGTGTGAGGGAAACGGCACTGTGGGCTATTGACAGTAAGTGAGGGCCTCTCTCTTTCTCCAGCACGCAAACTTCTTAGAGCCACATGAACGCACTGAATCTGAGATATGGGCTGGAGCTGCTCTTAATTTATCAGAACACAATATTAGATGTAAAGAATATATTGCATAAGAGAAGAGAACCCTGGATCCACCTTCCTGCTCACGCAGACAACCTGAACTCAGACACAGGGGATGCCAAGATACTGTCCTTGAATAGTTCCCCTTTGGGCAGAACAGGAAAGATCTCATTTCTGAGAGAAAATCATCAGTATAATAGACTTGGATGGGACTTCTGGGCAGGGACAGAGACAAAGAAGAATGGCAGCAATAGATCATTACTGTCTACCGGGCTATGCAGCAACTCCTGAAACTCCACATTTTGAAAGAAGGGAACCAATGTATTGCTCTGATTTCCCGTCATGAGGCATATGAGGATGAGCTTTAGCTGAATGTCACCCATTGTTGTTCTATCCCCACATATTTTATGGAAGTGAAACCAATTTACTTCTCAGATCTCCAATCTACTCCCTTGTACAGATGAGGTCACATATGTGACACTGTTGTGTCCTGTCTGAGGTGTGGAGATTCACAGGATTTCCAGGGATGCACAACACACATAAGGTGTTACTGCATCTGGGAAGTGGTTGTGATAAGCAGCAATCACAGGCACGCAATGTCCTGCCTACTTGTGTAATGGGAGAATTGAAACAGCAGAAAACAATTGTATTAATTCCTCAGCATCCCTGACGAGTGAGGAGTTTTGTGCTTTGCCTCACGCTTTCCTTGTGTTTCTTGGCTAATCCAGCAGAACACTGGGCTCAAGGTCCAGGCTAGGAAAGGGGTAATAAGGTAATATAAACAGTAAAGTAATTGTGAGTACTCACCAGAAGGCCATCCAAGAGCTCCTGGAAGGAAATAGAGCAGGATCAAAAAGCTCAGTTCTCTGATATCAATTCAACATAGTTGATTCCTCACCATGACAATGGCAACAACTTTACCAGCCTGCTCTGCACTAGGCACACTTTACCAGTACAGTTCTACCAGTGCACTAGTGTGCTTTAACCAGTACAGCATATTCCACTTTGCCAGCAAAGTGTCCACTACACAGCCGTTTCGGTACTTTTTCCAAAAAGGGATTTGAAAAATCAAAGGACAAAATCGAAAACATTTTGGCTTTCATTTTCATTTTTTCCATTTCAGAATAAGAGAAAATGGAAGAAACTGTTCTATTAAAATATTTGTTTGTTTTGGAAAAAAATATCTTCTCATAAAATGACAAACTTCCAGCGGTTCTACATTATTCCAGTTGCAAAAATGACCGAGCATCCTGCTTGTTGTTTTGAAAATTAACTACATTTGAAGGTAGCTATATTTGTAAGAACTGCACTCAGTAACCAAGCAATACAAAACATTAGTGCCTGCAATTACACTCAGTCCTACTTCTTGTTCAGCCAATCGCTACGAAAAAGAAGCTTGTTTACCGGAGATAATGCTGCCCACTTCTTATTTATAGTGGGACCTGTCAGTGTCACCAGGCTCAGATATTCACGTGGCACTTTTGGAGCTGGATTGGCAAAGTATTTACATAGCAGATATGTTCAACATTCATCTGCCCCTTCACGCTTCTGCTGGTGTTCCAGACACAATGTTTCATGCTGATGATGTTTGCTCAAAGAAAAGTGTTAATTAAATTTGTGACTGAACTCCTTAGGGGAGAAAAGTATGTTTCCTGCTCTGTGTTAACGCACATCCTGCCATTTGTTTCATGTTCTAGCAGTCTCGGAGGATGGCCCAACATATATTGTTCGTTTTGAGAACACTTTCACCGCAGATTTGACAAAAAGGCAAAGAAGCTACCCGTGTGAGATTGCTAAAAATCGTTCCACTCTCAATCGGAGGTTTAAGAGTCTGCAGTGGCTTCCCAGAGCTGAGCGAAATGAGATGCAGAGTGTGTTTTCAGAAGTCTTAAAAAAGAAATGTTGTAAGACAGAAGCTACAGACCCACCAAAAATGAAAATGAACTTTCTCCTGATGGAATCGGAGTCAGATGATGAGAATGAAGGTGTGTCGATCCACACAGCGTTAGATCATTATGGGGCAGAACCTGCCATCAGCATGGAAGCTCATCATCAGGAATGATTATATAGAACAATCACACTGGAAAGTGGTTTGGAGTATCCACCCCAAAAAGAGCACCCAGAAGGGGATGCAAGGCTTCCTGTAAGAACATGGCAAGAGGAGGATCAAGAAACTCCCTTCTCCCGTATCACGCCAGCGTAGCTGATTCCTCACAATGGAAATGGCAACAGCTTTTATCAGCGTGTTCTACATTCAAAACGCTTGGCCAGTACAGTTCCACCAGGACACTACTGTGCTTTTATGGTATAAAAACCAGAACCAGCCATAGAGCAGAACCAGTCATCAGCATGGAAGCATGGCCTTGGAACAGTTATGTGCAACAGCTGGAAAGCAAAGTAATTCTGAGTACTCACCCCAGGAACATATCCTGCTGGATTCACGTCATTCTGTAGGGAAACAGACCAGGAGAAAGAAATTCAGTTCTCCCATATCACTTCAGCGTCCTTGGTTCATCCCAGTGAAAATGGCAAAAGCTTTTTACAGGTCAGTTCTGCACTCGGAGCGCTGTGCCGGTACAATTCCACCACTACAGCACATTCTCTGCTGCAAGGGAAATGAGGCCATATCTATGCTACAGAGACTGTGCCTACCTAGCTGCTAGTATAGATGCTGCGTATGCAGACATAAGGACTTGTTCTGACGTAATAACACCACCTTCCTGACTGACATCCAGGAAGGCGACAGACTCGTTCTTGAGTCATTCTAGGTGCCTCTATGCTGGGCTTGTTCAGAACAGCTGTTTTCCAGGAGGGCTGATATATTCCCCCCACTAGTCGATAGGGCTGTGCTGGGAGCTCTTTCAAATGTGACATGTCAGTCAGGAATCAAACTTCATCATGGCCTGTACTGATAGAGCTTTGCCAGCTGAAGTTTGCACTGTAGACACATGCACAGCTCTGCCATAGGAAAACGTCCTCCCTACCTTGCTTCCCAGAGGTCAGATTAAACTCCTGCCGGGGATTTGGGACCTTCCTCACTTAGCTCTGACTGCTTACACTAAGGACGAGAGCTGGTCAAAGGTTTTCAACAACATTTTTGTTACATAACTGTTGATTTTTTTCGATAAAGACTGTATTTTCTTGGAACAGGCATTTTGTAGCCAAAATTGTAAAGCGAACTCGTGTCAGTCTGTAATAGAGATGAAGCCATGCTAGTCTGGTCTCGCTGAAACAAAAGACAGGACTATGCAGCACTTTAAAGACTAACAAGATGGATTATTAGGTGTTGAGCTTTATTTATTGAGGTGTCAATCTGCTTTGCTTTGGATGGTCATCGAGCAGAACCAGTGATCAGTGTGGAAGCATGGCCTCTGGATGATTATATCAAACAGCTGGACAGCAAAGTAATTTTCAGTACTCACCCCAAGAGCATTGCCAACTGGAGGCACGACCCCCTGAAAGAAAACAGAGCAGGCTCCAGAAACTCCCTTCTCCAGTATCTTATCAGTGTAGTGCATTCCTCACAATGGCAACAGTTTTACCATTTCGTAATTCCTTTGGCTTTCTAAGTGCCTGAGAAAAACTCTTTAACCTCCACTCCCCAGACCTGTTCCTCAGGGTATCTCTATACTTAAACCTCTACAGCCGCACAATGCATGCCTACAGCCGTGCCGCTGCTGTGCTTCCGGGTACACAATCGATACAGCAACAGGAGGGTTCCCCCAGCACGGTAGGTAGTTTGCTTCCCCTGGAGGTAGTAGTTAGGTCTAGTGAAGAATTCTTCCGTAGACCTGGCACTGTCCACAGAGGGAGTTAGGTCAGGATAGCTGCTTTGCTGTACTTTTGCTCCCATGAGATTTCAGTGTGGGGCTGGGGTCTCAGAGATTACAAGCTCAGCTGTAGGCAATGCTCAGATACCAGGCTAGAACAATTCATTCGGGTGGAAAGGGAAGAAGAGATGTTTAAGTTGAGCTTTCACAGCAAAACTCCTTATTGTAATAGAGAGTGTAACTCCTGGTCGTATTTCCATTTTTAGCAGTTGCGCATCAAGTGGCAAAACAAACACCGCTACCCTTTGGCAATGGATGGAGCGGGGGGAAAGGCAGCCAAGGTCAGAAGCTGAATCCTGCTTTTCACATTGAAAGTGGGGGAGGGGCAGTGATAGCAGCTCTCCTGAGTCGTACCTGTCATTGGAAACCTGACTGCCCAGACCCAACTGTCCCAGGGATCAATGGGCAGTGTCAATGAGAAAGGTTGGAGAGTTCATGTCCCTCCCCTGCCAGAGGGCTACGTGCTGTCCCTAGTGCTTCGGAGCAGAGCCTCTATGGTGTGCAAAGGGGGTGTAAACATACTCGGGCCTCTGACGCCTCTTTCTCCAGTAGCACCTGCACAGGAGCCCTTTTGTTGCTGTGGTTTCCATTGGGGTGACAATGGGGCTGCCAAGGTTCTCTCACCCCATAGATTGCAAAGCCCACCTGGGAGGGGAACTGGCTTCCGGGCTGTAACTGGCCTTTGGCTGCCAAATGTGTCAGCGTCGTGGACCAGACTCTTTCAGCAAAGGGAATTTCCAGCAGCCCCGTGCACAGCCCCCCTGGCATTGCCAGTCCCTGCCCAGACTCCAATGGATGTAGCTCGGCGTAGGCTGGAGCACTAACTCCAGGGCAGCCGAGCTGACTTACACCCCTTTGCAGTCTGGCACATTGAATGCAGTGACTCTATAGATCATTCACCCAGCTGGGATCTCTCAGTCTCATACGCCCGCATGGGACAGGGAAGCCCATTGCTGTGGGTTTCACCTCCCTCTTTCCGCATAGATCTAGGCTATTGCTGCTGGCCATTGGGCTCAGGGGTCAGGCTGACTAAGAAGTACTGTGAGATATCAGGCAGCTGCACACAAAGTTCTCACCCCTTCAGCATCTCTAGATCTGCTGGCAATCCTCCTCCTAATGCACCCTAATAGGCCATTAGCCTTCTTGGTTACAAGGGCACCCTGTTGACTTGTATCCAGCTTTTATCCACTGGAATCCCCAGGTGATTTCTGCTCAACTGCTGCTTAGCCAGTCCGTCCCCAGCCTGTAACAATGCTTGGGATTCTTCCATCCGAAAGGCAGGACTCTGCACTTGTCCTTCTTGAACCTCATCAAATTTCTTTTGGCCCAATACTCCAATTTGTCTAGGTCACTCTCGACCCCACCTCCACCAAGCAAGGTATCTACCTCTCCCCCATAACTTGGTGTTATCTGCGAGCTTGCTGAAGGTGCAACCCATCCCCTCAGCCAGGTCATGAATAAAGATGTTGAACAAAACATTTACAATGTCACCTGAAAGTGAGAACAGGCGTTAAGATAAGATCTTTGCACATGGCATTGCACGGTATTTACATGCCAGGTATGGTAAACATTCTTCTGCCTCTTCAAGCTTCCACCAACAGTCCAGAGAACATGCTTACGATATTAGATGTAAAGAATATTTTGAATAGGTGAAGAAAACCCTGGATCCACCTTCCTACTCACACAGACAACCCGAACTCAGACACAGGGGATGCCAAGATACTGTCCTTGAATAGTTCCCCTTTGGGCAGAACAGGAAATGTCTCACTTCTGAGAGAAAATCATCAGTATAATAGGACATATGTTCCTTCTGCCATTGCTGCCATTTTTACCAGCCCCACTTGGATGGGATTTTTGGGCAGGGACAGAGACAGAGAATGGCAGCAATAGGTTGTTACTGTCTGCCAGGCTATGCAGCAACTCCTGAAACTCCACATTTTGAAAGAAGGGAACCAATGTATTGGTCTGATTTCCCATCATGAGGCATATGAGGACTAGTTTTAAATTAATGTCACCCATTGTTGTTCTATCCCCACATATTTTATGGAAGTGAAACCAGTTTACTTCTCCAGATCTCCAATCTGCTCCCTTGTACAGATGAGGTCACATATGTGACACTGTTGTGTCCTGTCTGAGGTGTAGAGATTCACAGGATTTCCAGGGATGCACAACACGCATAAGATGTTACTGCATCTGGGAAGTGGTCGTGATAAGCAGCAATCACAGGCACGCAATGTCCTGCCTACTTGTGTAATGAGAGAATTGAAACAGCAGAAAACAATTGTATTAATTCCTCAGCATCCCTGACGAGTGAGGAGTTTTGTGCTTTGCCTCACGCTTTCCTTGTGTTTCTTGGCTAATCCAGCAGAACACTGGGCTCAGGGTCCAGGCTAGGAAAGGGGTAGTAAGGTAATATAAACAGTAAAGAAATTTTGAGTACTCACCAGAAGGCCATCCAAGAGCCCCTGGAAGGAAATAGAGCAGGATCAAAAAGCTCAGTTCTCTGATATCAATTCAACATAGTTGATTCCTCACCATGACAATGGCAACAACTTTACCAGCCTGCTCTGCACTAGGAGCACTTTACCAGTACAGTTCTACCAGTGCACTAGTGTGCTTTAACCAGTACAGCATATTCCACTCTGCCAGCACAGTGTCCACTACACAGCCTCTGTCCACAGAGTTTCTAGAATAGATGTGGCGTATGCAGACAGAAGGACTTGTTCCGACGGAATAACATCACCTTCCTGATTGATGTTCACTAAGCCAACCGTCACGCTTGTGTGTTTGGGGGAAATTTGTAAAAAAAGCTGTTTCGGTACTTTTTCCAAAAAGGGATTTGAAAAATCAAAGGACAAAATTGAAAACATTTTGGCTTTCATTTTCATTTTTTCCATTTCAGAATAAGAGAAAATGGAAGAAACTGTTCTATTAAAATATTTGTTTGTTTTAGAAAAAAATATCTTCTCATAAAATGACAAACTTCCAGCGGTTCTACATTATTCCAGTTGCAAAAATGACCGAGCATCCTGCTTGTTGTTTTGAAAATTAACTACATTTGTAGGTAGCTATATTTGTAAGAACTGCATTCAGTAACCAAGCAATACAAAACATTAGTGCCTGCAATTACACTCAGTCCTACTTCTTGTTCAGCCAATCGCTACGAAAAAGAAGCTTGTTTACCGGAGATAATGCTGCCCACTTCTTATTTATAGTGGGACCTGTCAGTGTCACCAGGCTCAGATATTCACATGGCACTTTTGGAGCTGGATTGGCAAAGTATTTACATAGCAGATATGTTCAACATTCATCTGCCCCTTCACACTTCTGCCGCTGTTCCAGACACAATGTTTCTGCACTCGGAGCACTGTGCCGGTACAATTCCACCACTACAGCACATTCTCTGCTGCAAGGGAAATGAGGCCATGTCTATGCTACAGAGACTGTGCCTACCTAGCTGCTAGTATAGATGCTGCATATGCAGACATAAGGACTTGTTCTGACATAATAACACCACCTTCCTGACTGACATCCTGGAAGGCGACAGACTCGTTCTTGAGTCATTCTAGGTGCCTCTATGCTGGGCTTGTTCAGAACAGCTGTTTTCCAGGAGGGCTGATATATTCCCCCCACTAGTCGATAGGGCTGTGCTGGGAGCTCTTTCAAATGTGACATGTCAGTCAGGAATCAAACTTCATCATGGCCTGTACTGATGGAGCTTTGCCAGCTGAAGTTTGCACTGTAGACACATGCACAGCTCTGCCATAGGAAAACGTCCTCCCTACCTTGCTTCCCAGAGGTCAGATTAAACTCCTGCCGGGGATTTGGGACCTTCCTCACTTAGCTCTGACTGCTTACGCTAAGGACGAGAGCTGGTCAAAGGTTTTCAACAACATTTTTGTTACATAACTGTTGATTTTTTTCGATAAAGACTGTATTTTTTTGACAAAACTCAGAAATGAAGGGGTATGTTTGGTCATTTGCTTCCTTCCCTGCCCTCTTCCCTCTTTTCTGGACCTCTTTCAAAAATTGGAAGTTTGTTTTGGAGAAATGTCTAAAAAATGTTTCTACACTTTTTCCATAAAGGAGGATTGAATAATCAGATAACAATTTGATCTTTTGGGGGGTTAGTTTTTATTCTTTCCATTGAAGATCCAGGAAAATGGGGAGGGGAATCTATAAAAATATTTATTTAAAATGTATTTTCCCATGAAAGTGACCAGTTTCAAGGAGCTCTCATTTACAATGTCACAGTGGAGGAGAGAACAGGCATTTTGTAGCCAAAATTGTAAAGCGAACTCGTGTCAGTCTGTAATAGAGATGAAGCCATGCTAGTCTGGTCTCGCTGAAACAAAAGACAGGACTATGCAGCACTTTAAAGACTAACAAGATGGATTATTAGGTGTTGAGCTTTATTTATTGAGGTGTCAATCTGCTTTGCTTTGGATGGTCATCGAGCAGAACCAGTGATCAGTGTGGAAGCATGGCCTCTGGATGATTATATCAAACAGCTGGACAGCAAAGTAATTTTCAGTACTCACCCCAAGAGCATTGCCAACTGGAGGCACGACCCCCTGAAAGAAAACAGAGCAGGCTCCAGAAACTCCCTTCTCCAGTATCTTATCAGTGTAGTGCATTCCTCACAATGGCAACAGTTTTACCATTTCGTAATTCCTTTGGCTTTCTAAGTGCCTGAGAAAAACTCTTTAACCTCCACTCCCCAGACCTGTTCCTCAGGGTATCTCTATACTTAAACCTCTACAGCCGCACAATGCATGCCTACAGCCGTGCCGCTGCTGTGCTTCCGGGTACACAATCGATACAGCAACAGGAGGGTTCCCCCAGCACGGTAGGTAGTTTGCTTCCCCTGGAGGTAGTAGTTAGGTCTAGTGAAGAATTCTTCCGTAGACCTGGCACTGTCCACACAGGGAGTTAGGTCAGGATAGCTGCTTTGCTGTACTTTTGCTCCCATGAGATTTCAATGTGGGGCTGGGGTCTCAGAGAATACAAGCTCAGCTGTAGGGAACACTCAGAGTGTGTCTAGACTACAGGGTTTTGTCGACAAAAGTGGACTTTTGTCGACAAAACTATACCTGCGTCTACACTGCCACCTAGGTCTGTCGACATAATGTCGAGAGAACTCAGCAGTTTTGTTGACAGCGGTAAACCTCATTTTACAAGGAATAACACCTTTTGTCGACAGAGTTCTGTTGACAGAAGGCGTTATTGAATCTACACCGTCCTTTGCGTCTACACTGTCATGTCGACAAAGTGGCTTGCTTTGTCGACAGAACTGGATGTAGTCTAGACGCTCTTTGTCAACAGAAGCTTTGTCGACAGTATCTGTCGACAAAACTTCTGTCGACAAAAGCCTGTAGTCTAGACGTACGCTCAGATACCAGGCTAGAACAATTCATTCAGGTGGAAAGGGAAGAAGAGATGTTTAAGTTGAGCTTTCACAGCAAAACTCCTTATTGTAATAGAGAGTGTAACTCCTGGTCGTATTTCCATTTTTAGCAGTTGCGCATCAAGTGGCAAAACAAACACCGCTACCCTTTGGCAATGGATGGAGCGGGGGGAAAGGCAGCCAAGGTCAGAAGCTGAATCCTGCTTTTCACATTGAAAGTGGGGGAGGGGCAGGTGATAGCAGCTCTCCTGAGTCGTACCTGTCATTGGAAACCTGACTGCCCAGACCCAACTGTCCCAGGGATCAATGGGCAGTGTCAATGAGAAAGGTTGGAGAGTTCATGTCCCTCCCCTGCCAGAGGGCTACGTGCTGTCCCTAGTGCTTCGGAGCAGAGCCTCTATGGTGTGCAAAGGGGGTGTAAACATACCCGGGCCTCTGACGCCTCTTTCTCCAGTAGCACCTGCACAGGAGCCCTTTTGTTGCTGTGGTTTCCATTGGGGTGACAATGGGGCTGCCAAGGCTCTCTCACCCCATAGATTGCAAAGCCCACCTGGGAGGGGAACTGGCTTCCGGGCTGTAACTGGCCTTTGGCTGCCAAATGTGTCAGCGTCGTGGACCAGACTCTTTCAGCAAAGGGAATTTCCAGCAGCCCCGTGCACAGCCCCCCCGGCATTGCCAGTCCCTGCCCAGACTCCAATGGATGTAGCTCGGCGTAGGCTGGAGCACTAACTCCAGGGCAGCCGGGCTGACTTACACCCCTTTGCAGTTTGGCCCATTGAATGCAGTGACTCTATAGATCATTCACCCAGCTGGCATCTCTCAGTCTCATACGCTCCCATGGGACAGGGAAGCCCATTGCTGTGGGTTTCACCTCCCTCTTTCCACATAGATCTAGGCTATTGCTGCTGGCCATTGGGCTCAGGGGTCAGGCTAGCTACGGGGTACTGAGAGATATCAGGCAGCTGCACAGCAAAGTTCTCACCCCTTCAGCATCTCTGGATCTGCTGGCAATCCTCCTCCTAATGCACCCTAATAGGCCATTAGCCTTCTTGGCTACAAGGGCACCCTGTTGACTCATATCCAGCTTCTCATCCACTGTCATTCCCAGGTCCTTTTCTGCAGAACTACTACTTAACCAGTCAGTCCCCAGCCTGTAACAATGCTTGGGATTCTTCCATCCCAAAGGCAGGACTCTGCACTTGTCCTTCTTGAACCTCCTCAGATTTCTTTTGGCCCAATCCTCCAATTTGTCTAGGTCACTCTAAGACCCCCACCCCCACCCAGCAAGGTATCTACCTCTCCCCATAGCTTAGTGTCATCTGCAAACTTGCTGAGGGTGCAACCCATCCCCTCAGCCAGGTCATGAATAAAGATGTTTGTGACGGGCCGCCACCGGCCCACACGGGGAACCCTCTGGATTCCCAGGGGGTGGGGGAGGGTGAAGACGCCCGGGGGGTCCCCAACCCCGGACGCGGCGCGGCGGAGACCGGGCGGCGGGACCGGGTCCAACCGCCACACCTACGCCGCCCGGCTGCCACTGACCCCGCCCCAGGGTAGCGCGCGGTGGGGCGCAGCGGGAGGCCGGCAGCCGGACGGCTGCGGAGTACGCCGGCACGCCGCCGGAAGGGGGAGGGCCCCGAGCGGCGTCCGGCATGGCTGGGCCATTTTAAAAAGGCCCGCCGTCTGAGAGGAAGTGGGGCAGCCTCCTTGGACGGGGGGAGAAGAGCCCAGAGGCCAGGACGGACCCAGGGCAGGACCGAGGCCGGCGGACGGTCCGGCCTCGACCCCGGGAGCTGCGGGGGCGGGGGCTGGCGCGGCAGGCGGCCGGCCAGCCCCGGCTCCGAAGTGGACGGGACCCGACCCGGCCGGACCTGGGGAGAGCGACCGGACAAGGACTGGGCTTCCCGGAAGGGTCAGACCCGCGAGCGGTCACCCAAGCAGCCCCCGACCCGGACGGCTGAACCAGGGTAGGTCCCGGGAAGCAGGAGAGCGGCCCGGAGGGGCCCTCCTGGAGGGGAGGAAGCAGCCCGGGGCAGGGCCTTTTTGGCGCCCCTGGGTAGACGGGTCTCGGAGGGAATTACCCTCGTCTACTGCGTTGGGGCGTGCGAGAGAGCCTCAGCGCTTAGGGCTCCGGGCTGGGACCCGGGGAGAGGGCGGGACCGGGTCCCCCTCCCCATCCCCCCGGAGGACTCGATTCCAGTGGGTGGCAGCGCACGGGAAGAGAGGGAAAGGGCGGATGAAGGGGTTCGCTGACCCCCCCTCCCCTCCTGGGAGGGGGTGATCGCACCCCGAGGCCTCAACGCAGAGGAAGGGGTCACTGAGCCCCCCTCCCCCCCCAGGAGGGGGTGATCGCCCCCGAGTCCTTAACAATGTTGAACAAAACATTTACAATGTCACCTGAAAGTGAGAACAGGAGTTAAGATAAGATCTTTGTACATGGCACTGCACAGGATTTACGTGCCAGGTATGGTAAACATTCTTCTGCCTCTTCAAGCTTCCACCAACAGTCCAGAGGACATGCTTACTATATTAGATGTAAAGAATATTTTGAATAGGCGAGGAGAACCCAGAACACCTTCCTGCTCATGCAGACAACGCAAACTGTTTTCTTATAGGCTCTCACAGCTCCATTTGAACAAACCCTTGTACTGTATTGTCAGGCTGGTTTATATTATTTCAGTCCCCCTTATCCAGCCAAAACCCAGGCTACGTCTACACTACAAGGTTTTTGCGGAAAAAACCCCGCGGAGCGTCCACACCTCAAATGTGTTTTTGTGCAAGAAAATCTACAGTCAATTGACAGAACAGAGGGCTTTTTGTGGTGTAGGTAAACCTCCTTCTACAAGGCATAACTCCTTTTTGCACTACAGCTCTTGCACAAAAAGGCATGTGTGGATGCTCAGCAGGTTTCTTCCGCAAAAAGAGCCTATCCGAAAAAGCACCGATGCTCTGATGGCCATTCTCTGAATGGCCATCAGAGCTTTCTTGCGCAAGAGCATCCATGCAGCATGGACACTCTCTTGAGCAAAAGCACATTGCCTTTGAGGAGTAACAGTAGTCCGAATTAGGGGCTTTAGTTCGAACTACCTAGCCCGTGCCGCGTGTAGCCGCGGGCAGGGAGTTCGAACTACCGGGCATTTAAAAATGGCGGCACCCAGGAACATGCAAATAAAGCCTGGGATATTTTAATCCTGGGCTTCATTTTCAAGTTCGAATGACTACATTAGCCATCCTAGTTCGAACTATTTCAGTATACTGGAACGATCCCGAAATAGCTATCCCATACCTTTTAAATGCACCCATATTTTCAAAATATTTTTTGAAATAATGGGCGCGTTTTTTTGGCATCCCTGTAACCCTTCTTCCACAAGGTTTAAGGGATGTGTTGAAATAGCACATTACTTTGAAATACAATCAAAATAAGATTCTTTCTCTTCTCAAATGTGGCATGGCATCCTGTTTGTGATTTTCGCTAATTTTAGTGACAGGGAGATGGGGGATTTCTTTGCACTCCCCAAAATGTTCAGCAATTTTGGGGAAAAAGACCAAGTCACCTGTGCTTGAGCCTACAAAGAACAAGACCCCGCTCCTGCCCCAAGTCACTAATCACGGGGGCACATCTTGGCCTGAGGTGTAAGGGAAAATGCATAGTAAGTCCTGTGGTCAATGACGGCCTCTCTCTTTCTCCTACACACAAACTCCTTTGAACCATATGCACACATTGAATCGGAACTAAGGAACGGAATGAGCTTTGGAGATATCGCAGCATGATAACAGCACTAAAGAATTTTCTTAATACATGAGGGAAACTCTTTAACCTCTTCCCCCCAATTCCTGCTACTTGGCCAGTTCACACTCAGCTCAGCTCTAAGATACCATCCCAGAACCATTCCCCTCGGGAGAGGAAGGAAAGAGGAGACATTTCAGAACCGATCTCACAGAGGAAACCGTCATCCTAATAGAAAGTATCACACAGCGAGGAGTGGGGTGTCCTTACCTGTACAATTACCGGCACACTGTTCCCTTGTGGGGAAAGGATGGTGACGAGGAGAACAGCAGCCAGAATCTGGAACTTCATTTTGGCTTCTGTGAGGCTCTTCCAGGTCTGATGTCCCAGAGTGCAGGTGGTGGGCTGAGTTGCTGTATTTATACCATGGATGCTCCGTGGCTTGATTGCCCAAGCCCAATGCCTGCATTGTGGAGGTGACCCATCACCTTTATCAACACGGAAAGGTCAGACACTTCATCTGTCACCCAAACGCACCCTGCGGAATCTGAGTTCTGTTTCCAAAGCGAAGCGCCAACTTCAGCCTGAAGAATAAACTATTATTCTCCCTCAACTCGTTATCAAAGTGACTCATCTTTTCCTTTCTAGCATGAAGAAGCAGAAATTGCTTTATCTTCCTCCTCGCCCCATTCCCGATGCCCACAGATCAGAAATCCCATCCCCAGCCCTGCAGCCTCTTTGCTTCTCCCAGGCCCTGTGGCCTGTTCCCTCGAAGGGGCATTGAATCGGATCTTACCCTGCTCTCAAGTCCACCGCCAATCTGTCCTGTAGAACCAAGTCTGTGTTTACCTGCTTATTATTGCCCAGACTTTGTAGCCTTCAATTCCTGCCTCTTTATTCTCTCATTATGGTTATGAACCAAGGTTTGCTCCCAACACTGGAGATGTGTCTATCAGGGGTACAGACATGCCCCCCTGTAGCTAAAGTATCTACTAGTCTTCCATGTGCTTTACCTCCCAACCCCACTTTTACAGATGGGAAACTGAGGCAAGGAGTTATCAAGGTCACACAGGGGTCTGAGGTAGAGCAGGGCATTGAGCCATGGTGTTCTGAGTCCTAAGCTAATGCTGTAACCACTGGGCAATACTTTCTCCATTGGCTGAGTGCCAAAAGCCACCCCGGGATGCATGAACAGAGCCAGTAATACACTCCGATCTGCTCCCAAGCATGCTCAGACTCTATTACAGCAGCGACATCAGTGGAGTGTCCTGCCACTGGCGGTACTTGGCTACTGACTGATTAGCGTGGCAAGAGGAGGCCGGAAGTTCTCCAAGTCTCCCAGTTCCAAGTAATGCTCCCTGAACTTCCCTCTCACAGCCATGGCCTCAGGTCATCCCCGCCAGAAACGTCCGCCAGTCCCAGCCCTGCTAGCAAATCATGAGTGGTTTTCCAGAGGAAAAGAAGGGCCAGGCTGGATTCGACCTGAGAGCCATTTCCCACAGCAGCCCCCCTGCAGCACTGGCAGCACCCTGCCAGGAAAGGCGTCAGAGCCCTGCATGAACCGACGTGGAAGAATCTGCCCCCAGGAAAGTCCTTGTCCTTGTCAGGTAGACATTGGGTGAAGCCCTAAGAGGAGGCGTTATAACCCTTCCCAAATTCACACGGTATTATTATGACTCTGAATATTCTAATTGTACTAACCCTCACAGGCAGACCTGTTGCCTGGGTCGTGGGCTGGCTCAGGATGGGGGAGGGGACGCAGGCTGCCCACCGACAGGGGAAGCGGCACACCAAATTTGGTGGTCCTAGCTCTTAAAGTACGTCTAGACTACAGGCTTTTGTTGACAGAGGCTTTGTTGACAGATACTGTCGACAAAGCTTCTGTCAACAAAGAGTGTCTAGACTACATCCAGTTCTGTCAACAAAGCAAGCCGCTTTGTCAACATGAGAGTGTAGGCACAAAGGACAGTGTAGATGCAATAACGCCTTCTGTTGACAGAACTCTGTCGACAAAAGGTGTTATTCCTCGTAGAATGAGGTTTACCACCGTCAACCGTACGTTATGTCGACAGAACTCGGTGGCAGTGTAGACGCAGGTATAGTTTTGTCGACAAAAGTCCACTTTTGTTGACAAAACCCTGTAGTCTAGACATGTCCTTACTGATTAGGAATCCTTGGAGAAAGAGACTCACAGACTAATGGATGGACAGATACAAACATATGGCAGATGTAGCTTTTATACGATGCTTTTCATTGGGAGCTCTCAAAGCCCTTCCCAGTCTCCTGGAGTGTCTTTCCCCTCCCAGCCCTCGTAGGAAGCACAGAAGAGCCTGCACCCCCACCATCCCCATTGGACAGAAGGGAAACTGAGGCACCAAGAAGCTATGGAATTTGTGGAACATTGCACAGGAAGGCAGTGAAAGAGCAGGGGATTGAGCCCAGGTTTCTAAGTACCCGGCAAATGTCTCATTCTTCACTTGGCCTTTCCAGCCTGTGTTGTCAGAACCTGCCTAACATGCTCCCAATGTCATCCAGCAACCCGCTCATCTCTCCCAGCCATGACCAGAATGAATTTCCTTGTGTGCACCACTGTGAAGGGGACATGCAACATGGAGAGAATGTGCAACATGGAGAGGACGTGCGACACAGTGGGGACATGCGACAGAGAGGATGTGCAACACTCAGGGAATGTGCGACATGGATGTGACATGCGACACAGAGAGGACGTGCAACACGGAGGGGACGCGTGACATACAGGTGACAGGCAACACGGAGAAGATGTGCAACATGGAGAGGATGTGCAGCAGAGGCAGAATGTGCAACACTCAGGGAATGTGCGACATGGAGGTGACGTGACACAGAGAGGATGTGCAACACGGAGGGGATGTGCAACATGGAGGTGACATGCAACATGGAAGGGATGTGCAACATACCACCTTGATGGTGGTGCAGATAACAAAATTCATGTGGCAGGAGTGGGACCAAGCAGTTCTGTGTGTGGGAGGGGGCTTGGGGCCGGAGCAGAGTGTTGGGGTTCAGAAGTGAGAGGGCCCTGATTGGGGTGTAGGCAAGTGGGGCTGGGGATAAGGGGCTCAGGGCTGGGAAAGATGCTCAGGGGAGGAACTGCAGATGAGGAGTAAGCAGTGCAGGACAGGGGCTTCAAGTTTGGGAGGAACTCTCAGCTGGGGGTTGGCATGCAGGAAGGGGTACAGGCCCTGGGCTGGGGTTTGGGTGCAGGAAGGGGTACAGGCCCTGGGCTGGGGTTTGGGTGCAGGAAGGGGTACAGGTCCTGGGCTGGGGTTTGGGTGCAGGAAGGGGTACAGGCTCTGCACTAGGGGTTTGGGTGCAGGAAGGGGTACAGGCTCTGCGCTCATTGTTTCAATATTATTTCACATCTGTACAGAGGGAGGCCGATGTCGTGTCGTGCCAGGTGCTGCACAAACATGGCCGACGTGATTCTCAGTCACGTGGGCTGCTCCTCACTGCACAGCTAACATGAGCGATCACTTTAGCGCTGTCACAGCTAAAGTCCAGTCCCCACCCAAGCACCCTTCGCTTGAGGGCGGGGAGCTTTTGCTGAAGCTGGGTAAAAGCGCGGGCTAACGCTAGAGTTGGTGCCACTCAGGGGCTGCTAACATGACAGCTCTGTAGAGTGGACGTAGTCTACTGAAGAACTGCTGGTTCTCCAGCGCCTTCCCACAGTTCCCCTGGTGGGCCTAGAAAGGACAGACAAGGTGTCCAGCCACCCCTTATGAAAGTATCCCTAGGGCAGCAATCCTGACAGCAGGTCAAAGAGCCATGAGCGGTGCAGAGCATCACACGGGGACGTGCGGCTTCAGGGTGGACATCGCAGGGGGAGGAAAATAGCTCAGCTCTTGTACTGAGGTGGTGCCCAGTCCGACTCTAAACAAGCTTCCCTTGTGTATTGACTGGACAGCTCACTGGGTTTTGAAGAAGGGAACAGTCAGTCCCTACGAGCAGGCAGCAGAACCCATGTCTCTGGTCAGCGTGAGATCGGCGTTGGCCGGAGAGGAACATGGCAGATGGGGAGGTGTTTTCACAAGAGCTCCTGCCTGAAAGAGCTGTGCCAGCAGAGCAAGGCCGCCAGAGACAGGTGAAATGTGCTTTCGAAAACTGAGCAGGGCCCTGAACTCCGCTGGGGCTGGGGACCATCTATCTCTTCTCATGTGTGTGCCACCTGATACAACAGGGCCCTGATCTCATCTGCCTCCTGGTCACTACCAAGATGCAGAGATAAATAGTAATCAGAATCTGATTTGGTATGAGAATTTCGATAAGATTTCCCTGGTCTGCTTGGTGATCCCACCCAGTTCTGTGCCACACAGCTGCACCGGGGAGCAGTCAGTGTGCCGGAGCGGGGCTTTGCTGGCGTTTCCAAGGGGTTGCATGCACAAAGAGGTTGGACTCAGCGTTCTGGGTGTGATGGTTTAATGTGGTGGGGAGAGAGGGATTTTGTCGTAGTAGGGTCCAGCACGGAACTCGGCCCCAGTGAGCTGGTGACTGGGAGCCCCAGCTCAGAAGGCACAGCTGTTTGGGCCAGGTGAGGACAATGGGCTGCAAAGGGAGGACCCTGATGACCTGATCAGCTGGTTCCAGGATGGATGAGCGAGCTGGAGAAGAGAGGGCTCCAGGTGACCCGGTTTACCTGGACAGAAGACAGAGGATGAGGGAGCAGCTGCTGTAGAGGGGTTTCAGAGACTCTGCTGGAAGAAGAGGGGTTCCTGGACTGGGCAGAGAGATCAGGCAGAGCCCACATGGATGCAGGGGAGACTCAGATTTGCCGTACTGAGGGAGGCCAGGCCGGAGGGCCCTGAGAGTTCCTGTGCTGGGTTCAGATGCTCAATAAACCTTCCTGTGTGACACTGCCCGAGGGTTGCTCCAGTCTGGAGCATGGGGCTGCACTGTTCCCTCTGGGAGTGCAGGCCCTGGGCACCCAAAGCAAAGGGACTCCCTGAGGGGGCCAGGGCAAGAGACGTGCGTGCTGAAGGCTCAGAGTGCTGGGGGCCCAGGAGGTGGAATTATTTAACCTCCAAGAGAGAGTGGCCCCCCAAGAAGGGCTGTTGCACTGAAGGGGGTTCCTTCCAGATATCACATGGGGCCAAGAGTAGCCAGGACCTGTCAGTCGGTGACATGAGGTAAGCGCTAAAAAGGCAGGTACTTGGGGTTTAGTGATGCACCGCAGACCCTAGAGCATCAAGAGCTGCACAGCCTGCTATGATCTGAAAAAAAGTCTCCCAGGACAGCGGGGAATCAGCAGGAGTGACCCTGAGAACCTCCGACTGCCAGGCCATTTGAGGTGGGTGACCCATGCTAAGAAGTGTCCTTTCCAGTCTCTGACGTGGACAATCCTTGTTACATCACCACTGCTGAAGGGCAAAAAGCAAAGCTCTTGTTTTGAGGTGATGCCTGATCAGACTCTAAACAGGCTCCTATTGTTTCTCCAGTGGACACTTCACTGGGTTTTGAAGACGGGAACAGTCAGTCCCTAAGAGCAGGCAGCAGAACCCACGTCTCTGATCAGTGTGAGATTGGCGTCTGCCAGAGATGAACATGGCAGATAGGGAGAACAGGCTGTTGGGTGGGGAGGTGTTTTCACAAGAGCTCCTGCCTGAAAGAGCTGTGCCAACAGAGCAAGGCTGCCAGCGACAGGTGAAATGTGCTGTGTCCAGCATAGCAAAGATAGGGCTCACATGTTTTTAGTGTACGTGGTTTGGGGCCTGGGGATTGGTGGAGAGAGAGGAAGGAGAGGGGTCTACACATAGAAAGGTGCGTCATTTGAGCCTTAGTGGGATTTTCATCTGAGTTAAACCATGAAAACCCCAGTGTGGAGACTCTTCTCTCCTTTCCAGTCAGGCTTTTGTTCTGTTACCCTCAACTCACCAGGGATCGGTTTCAACGGAACTAAAATACAGCCGCGCTAAAGTGAAAAACGTAGCCCTCAAACATTCCACCAACTCACGCTATATTGCTCTGTCTTCAGTATTACGTGGCCTCTGCTAGCACAGTACCTGGAAGGCCTCAGTCATTAGCATCTGTCTTCTGAAAATACCATTGAGGTGAGGATGTGCTGCCCCCCCCCCCCATTGTGCAGATGGCAAACAGAACCTAGATGGTGTGCCCCATATCACATGAGAGTCCTGTAGCAGAACAAAGAATGCAGCTCCTGACTAGGCCCTAACCAATGGACCAGGCTTCTTGTCTTAAATATGTTGAAAGGAAACAAAGGGTAGAGATATTTATAAATGATCCAGAAAAGGGGGCAAACAGTGAGGTGGCAAAATTAGCAGATGATACAAAACTTCTCATGACAGTTAAGTCCCAAGCATCTGCCATTATTTTCCCCAGTCACCCTGTTTTGGGAAACAAAGGGTAGGAATAAATAAATGCTCAGTTTGCAGAATGGAGAGAGGTAACTAGTGGAGTCCTGTGGGGGGTCAGTCCTGGGACCAATCCTATTCAACCCTATTCATATCCTCTCCAATCCTATTTATATTCACATCCACACAGCACAAACAGTCATGGTTACACCTCCACTAACATGCCCACTAGCTGGAGAACCTACTAAAGGTATAATATATTTACACACATTAGGTTAACCTGAGGGAACCCGGTAAAAGCACGTTCACAATAAATGGGAAAGAGTAGCTGGGAAGGAAGATTCTGTCCTCCTTGTCTTGCCATACCAAAAAAAAAAAAAAAAAAAAAAGGGGGGGGGGAGGGAGGGGATACTCGATTAAATTGAAAGGAGGTAAATTCAAAACTGATTCAAGGATCACACATTGTGCAATATGCCTGTGGAACTCATTGCCACAGGATGCTGCTGAGCCAAGAACTGGGCTAGACTGTTCGTTTATGTAGATCAAATTATATAGGACTAGGGGGATGATGTTCGAGGGAGATAAAGCAAGTGCTGTGTATATTCACTGTGTGTCTGTGCAGCCACCAGTGCAATGTAGCCATTATCTCACCTGGGGCAGGGACAGTCTCCCAGTGTGTGTGCCTGTGCAGCGCCTGGCATAACAGGGTCCTGATATCATCTGCCCACAACTGCAACCATAATGCAGTTGATAAGTAATGATATTAATAATCTCATCTGGTACGGGAATTCCTCTGGTTTCCACAGACTACTTGGCGATAACACCCGGCTCTGTGCCACACAGTTCTGCAGGAAACCCCCAGGTAAGAACAGAAAAGGCAGACACTTGGGGTTCAGTGGTGCACCTCTAACCCTGGAATACCCTAGGAGCTGCACAGCCTGCTAGAATCTGGAAAGAAGTCTCTCTGACCAGTGAGAAATCAGCAGGAGTCATCCTGGGAACCTCTTACTGCAAGGCCATTTGGAATGAGTTATTCACACTAAGGCCTGGTCTACACTACATGGCTAAGTAAACGTGAGCTGTCTTGGGTCAATCGATCTGTGTGTTTGTCTTCACTTAAACTTGGCTTCCGCCAACATAAGTGCCTTTCTGCTGACTTAGTAACATCATCTCCCTGGGCTGTGCAGAGTCACAGCAGAGTCACAGCTGATGTAGTTAGATCGACACAATCTCAGTGTAAACACTGTGCTGCTTAGACCAACTCTGACTGACTTTCAGCAGCCATCCCACATTGCCCCACACAGACAGTACAATTGATACAAGCGCTCCTGGTGGGTGTGTACAAGTCTGACCTAAGGAGCCAAACGTGCACACACACAAGCAATTTAATAACTGTGGTGGCTGTGTGCTGACATCAGTGAACTCAGCATCATAATGCAGCATAGACCTGGCCTAAGGAATGTCCTTTCAGGTCGCTGACGTGGACTGTCCTTGTTACATCGCCATTGCTGAACAGCAAACGGCGAAGCTCTTGTTGGGAGGTGATACCTGGTCAGACTGTAATAAACAGGCTCCTATTGTTTCTCCAGTGGACAGTTCACTGGGTTTTTAAGCACGGGAACAGTCAGTCACTAAGAGCAGGAAGCAGAACCCATGTGTCTTATCAGCGTGAGATTGGCGCTGGCCAGAGATGAACATGGCAGATAGGGAGAACAGGCTGTTGGGTGGGGAGGTGTTTTCACAAGAGCTCCTGCATGGAAGAGCTGTGCCAACAGAGAAAGACCGCCAGTGACAGATGAAAGGTTCTGTGCCCAGTGAGGCACAGAGGGGCCTCACAAGTCTTTGTTGTACTTGGCTTGGAGTCCTCAGTGTGCACACAGTGAGAGAAAACAGAGGCCATGGTGGGATTTTAACCTGAGTGAGTTCAACCACGAAAACCCCAGCGAGGAGACTTTTCTCTCCTTTCCCATCAGGCTTTATTGTGTTTTCCCGAACTGACCAGGAATTGGTTCCAGCTGAACTAAAACACACCAGAGCTCACCCGAAGCAAGTATCCACCAAGCAGTGGGTAGCTCTGGTCAACCAACTCGCTTTACACCGCTCTGTCTTCAGTACCTATGTGGTCTCTGGTGCCATACTAGCTGGAAGGTCACAACCATTAATGTATTTCTCCTGAAAACACCCCTGTGACACAGGGAAGTGCTGCCACCCTCATTATACAGCTGGCAAAGAGACAGCCTGCTTGTGTGCCTGACATCACACAAGAGCCCTGTAACACAACAGAGAGTTCAAGGCCTGACTAGCCCTAACGGCTGGATCAAGCTTCCTCTCTAAAGGACTTACAAGGTGTGAGAATTCAAGGCATCTTTATGTCCCCATTAGCGTCAAAAGGACATTAAAAAGCATCTTCACTGCGGGGTTAACTTGTGTTCTCTACATTCAGGTTGCGCCTCTCAAGGGAGAACAGCCAGGCTGTAAAATTCCCCTCCCTCTGCTGTGGCCACTGAGGCTTGCACTTCCCCTGCCTGATGCTAGTGTTCCTGGGGGAAGAGCTCATGGGTCTTTGAGCTGTAATAAGCAGAGATGCTCCAGGGATACTTTGCTGGTGAGCTGTGGGACCCTTGTCTGTCCCTACTCTGCCCAGCTCGGGAACTATGGGAAGGCACAGGAGGACTAGTGGAACTTGAGTAGCCTGCATCCACACTATACAGCCATCAGTAGCAGCTGACAAGTCACAACTACCCTAGCTTTAGCCTGTACTTTGTGACTGGCCGGATAGCTCCCATGAAAAGCTCACCACACTGAAGCTAAGGGGCGCTGTGAGTGGACAGGACTTGAGTGAGGGGCAACGCTGAACTGATCACTCAGGTTAGCTTTGCGGCAAAGACAAGCCCATGGACCTGGGAATCACGTCTGCCGTGTTTGTACAGCACTTAGAATGGTAAGACACCGACCTACCTCTGTACACATGTTAAAAATCATAATGAAACAATGAGGGTCCCTCAGGTGAGCTGCCAGCGGATCTGCTTTGGGGGGGTCTCTCCAGACTGACTCCTGATCTACATTATAGCATGGAGGGTTAGAGTCACACTTGACTTCACACACAAAGCTGTTTTAGTCAGTTACAGCTGGTTCTAAGCAATGTCACAAAGTGACTCTGGTCTTGAGAACTAAAGGACACTTTAGCCCAAATCATTCCATGCTCAGCTGTTTCATTAGACCCTTAAAATGGCCGTGACTCCATGCCGCATTCAAAGTGGAGCTAAGAGATACCCTTCAGCAGGGCCATCCCCAGGATGTGCCAGGGCTGGGACAATTCCCCTCACCCAGTGTCCCAGACATAGGGCCCAGGGCAGCCCTCCTGCTTCAGGCCATTCTCCACCATGCCTCAGCTCAGTCCTCACCCTTTCCCTGCCCCACACCTTCCCCCAATTCCTGCCCCTGCTCCGCCTCCACCTAGCCCTTCCCAGCCCTGCTCTGCCCCCTCCTCCGAGTGCCTATGTTAACACTACCAGATCAGGCTACAAATCACTTGCGGGGGCACCACCACCAATGTCCCCACCAGCTGCTGAACCACGTACGTGAGATTTACCTGCAGGGGCCCAATTAAAGTGTGTTACAAATGAATGGGAAGGAGGCTCCTGTTCTCCTTGTCATGTAATGTGGCAAAAAGGGGCTCTAGCCAATCACATTGAAAGGAGGTCAACTCAAAACTCATCCAAAAATCACATGACATGTACTTACACTATGGAACTCACTGCTACTATATGTTGTAGAGCCAAGAATTTAGCTTCTCTGGACATTTATGTGCATAAAATTATATTGGACAGGGTGGGGATAATGTCTGGGAGAGGTAAAGCAGGGTCTTCTTGTACACACTGTGTGCCTGTGCAGTGCCTGGTGCAGCCGGGCCCTGATCTCAGCTGGGGTTGGGGACTGTCTATCTCTTCTCATGTGTGTTCCACCTGACACAACAGGGTCCTGATCTGGTTTCAGGATTTGGAATGAGAATGTCTATATGATTTCCCTGGTCTACTTGGCGATACCACCTGGTTCTGTGCCTCACAGCTGCACAGGGAATCGCCAGGTAAGAAAGGAAAAGGCAGGTCCTTGGGTTCAGTGATGCACCGCAGACCCTAAAGTACCAGGAGCTGCACAGCCTGCCAGAGTCTGGAAAGAAGTCTCCCGGGACAGTGAGGAATCAGCAGGAGTGACCCTGAGAACTGCCTACTGCGAGGTCATTTGGGGTGGGTGACCCAGGCTAAGATACATCCTTTCTGATCACTGACGTGGACTATCCTTGTTACATCACCATTGCTGAAGGGCAAACAGTGAAGCTCTTGTTTTGAGGTGATTACAGGCTCACTTCACTGGGTTTTGAAGACGGGAACAGTCAGTCACTAAGAGCAGGAAGCAGAACCCACGTCTCTGATCAGCGTGAGAGCGGGGTCTGCCAGAAATGAACATGGCAGATAGGGAGAACAGGCTGTTGGGTGGGGAGGTGTTTTCACAAGAGATCTTGCATGAAAGAGCTGTGCCAACAGAGCAAGCTTCGGTCAGACAGCAGCAGCGGCGGTGCAGGAGCCAGCAAACAGAGCTGTAAACAGGGGAGTTTGTAAGGGGAGTTTGGATTGTAGGACTTGTTTAGGGTTTGTTTTTGCCGTAGGGGGTGTTTTGGTTTGTTTTTGTTTTTGTGTTTGCCGGACTAACAGGATTTAGGTGAGAAGGCTGATTAACACAGAGATAGCAGTGGCCATAACCCAAGCAGTAGAGGACACAATGAGACTGAATGGATGTGGCAGCTGTGGTATGTATATGATTCTGGAGGGGGTACCTGAAAGGAGTTTTGTTTGTATGAAATGCTGCCTAATAGAACTGATGAAAGAAAAGATCCGAGGATTGGAGATGCAGGTGGAAACTCTGGTCGAGTTTAGAAGGGGGTTTGAGCAGATGATGGAGCAAAGGCATGAGGTGGCTGAAGGGGAAAGCTTAGACATACAGACTGAAGCAGGATCAAAGGCCTCTGAGGGGGGACTGCTGGGCGAAGAAAATGGACAGTGGAAGCATGTGACTATGAGAACCAGGCAGAGGAAAAGATGGGCCAGTGAAGGAGAAATAGAGCTCAAGAACAGGTATGCGGAGTTGGAGAATGGAGAAGGGATACAGCAGGTGGCCACTGAAGGTGGAAAGGCAAGGAAGAAGAGAAGAGTGGCTAGTCCCATACATAAAGGGGAAGTGTCAATGGAGACAACACCAATAATGAGCACCAGGAGGATACAGGATGGGTTGAAGAAGATTACAAGAGAAGATAGGAATGGAAAGGACTTGCAGTCAGAGGAAACAAGGGATAGACCAGAGAATCGCACTGTCACCAGGAAAAGGCAGGTCTATGTGATTGGGGACTCCTTATTGAGAAGAATAGACAGGCTGTAACCAGAGCTGATCCAGAGAACAGAAGGGTGTGCTGTCTGCCAGGTGCTAAGATACGGGATGTGGAACTAAGGTTGAAGAGGATCCTAAAGGGAGCGGGAAAGAATCCATTGATCATCCTTCATGTAGGAACAAATGATACAGCTAGATTCTCGCTGGAACGAATCAAGGGAGACTATGCTAGGTTGGGGAGGACGCTGAAGGAAATCGAGGCTCAGGTGATTTTCAGTGGGATTCTGCCTGTTCCTAGAGAAGGGCAACAAAGGTGTGATAGGATTATGATGCTCAATATAGGTGGCTCAGGCAGTGGTGCTATAAGGAGGGCTTTGGGATGTATGGCTACTGGGAGGCATTCACGGACAGAGGACTGTTCTCTCGGGATGGACTTCACCTAAGTAGGGAAGGAAACAGACTTCTAGGATGGAGGCTGACACAACTGATTAAGAGAGCTTTAAACTAGGAATTTGGGGGAGACGGTTGGGAGATGTCCAGGTAATCTCTACGCCGGATTTTAGCATTGAGAGGGAGGAAAACGAAGTAAGAAAGGATATAGCCGGGGGTAGGAGAATGTACATAAGAAGGAAGGGCAGAGTGGATACTAGTCTAATAGGTCATGTTGGAGGTACAATGTCCGTGCCAAATTGAGTAAAGAATGTGAGTGAGGTGAAACAGCAAAAATTAAGATGTTTGTACACCAATGCGAGGCGCCTAGGTAACAAAATGGAGGAACTAGAGCTACTGGTCCAGGAAGAGAAACCAGATATTATAGGAATAACAGAAACATGGTGGAATACTAGGCATGACTGGAGTACAGGTATTGAAGGGTATGTGCTGTTTAGGAAAGACAGAAATAAAGGTAAAGGTGGTGGAGTAGCATTGTATATCAATGATGAGGTAGATTGCAAAGAATTAAAAAGTGAAGGAATGGAGAGGACAGAGTCTGTCTGGGCAAAAATTACATTGGGGAAGAAAACTATTAGATCCTCCCCTGGGATAGTGCTTGGGGTGTGCTATAGACCACCAGGATCTAATTTGGATATGGATAGAGACCTCTTTAATGTTTTTAAAGAAGTAAATACTAATGGAAACTGTGTAATCATGGGAGACTTCAACTTTCCAGATATAGACTAGAGAACAAATACTGGTAATAATAATAGGGCTCAGATTTTCCTAGATGTTATAGCTGATGAATTCCTTCATCAAGTAGTTGTTGAACCAACAAGGGGGGAAGCCATTTTAGATTTGGTTTTGGTGAGTAGCGAGGACCTCATAGAAGAAATGGTTGTAGGGGACAACCTTGGCTTGAGCGATCATGAGCTAATTCAGTTCCAACTAAATGGAAGGATAAACAAAAATAAATCTGAGACTAGGGTTTTTGATTTCAAAAGGGCTAATTTTAATAAATTAAGGAAATTAGTTAGGGAAGTGGATTGGACTAAAGAATTTATGGATCTAAAAGTGGAGGAGGCCTGGGATTATTTTAAGTTAAAGTTGCAGAAGCTATCAGAAGCCTGTATCCCAAGAAAGAGGAAAAAATGTATAGGTAGGTGTTTTAGACCAAGTTGGATGAGCAAGAATCTCAGGGAGGTGATTAAGAAAAAGCAGAAAGCATATAAGGAGTGGAAGATGGGAGGGATCAGTAAAGAAAGCTACCTTATTGAGGTTCGAGCATGTAGGGACAAAGTGAGAAAGGCTAAAAGTCATGTTGAGTTGGACCTTGCAAAGGGAATTAAAACCAATAGTAAAAGGTTTTATAGCCATATAAATAGGAAGAAAACAAAAAAAGAGGAAGTGGGACCGCTAATCGCTGAGGATGGAGTGGAGGTTAAGGATAATCTAGGCATGGCCCAATATCTAAACAAATACTTTGCTTCAGTATTTAATGAGGCCAATGAAGAGCTTAGGGATAATGGCAACATAACAAATGGGAATAAGGACATGGAGGTAGATATTACCAAATCCGAGGTAGAAGCCAAACTCGAACATCTTAATGGGAGTAAATCAGGGGGCCCAGATAATCTTCATCCAAGAATAGTAAAGGAACTGGCACATGAAATTGCAAGTCCATTAGCAAAAATTTTTAATGAATCTCTAAACTCAGGGGTTGTACCATTTGACTGGAGAATTGCTAATATAGTTCCTATTTTTAAGAAAGGGAAAAAAAGTGACCCGGGTAACTACAGGCCTGTTAGTTTGACATCTGTAGTATGCAAGGTCTTGGAAAAAATTTTGAAGGAGAAAGTAGTTAGGGACATTGAGGTTAATGGCAACTGGGACAAATTACAACATGGTTTTACAAAAGGTAGATCGTGTCAACCCAACCTGATCTCCTTCTCTGAGAAAGTAACAGATTTTTTAGATAAAGGAAATGCAGTGGATCTAATCTACCTCGATTTCAGTAAGGCATTTGATACAGTACCACATGGGGAATTATTGGTTAAATTGGAAAAGATGGGGATCAATATGAAAATTGAGAGGTGGATAAGGAACTAGTTAAAGGGGAGACTACAGAGAGTCATACTGAAAGGTGAACTGTCAGGCTGGAGAGAGGTTACTAGCGGAGTTCCTCAGGGATCAGTTCTGGGACCATTATTATTTAATCTTTTTATTACTGACCTCGGCACTAAAAGTGGGAGTGTGCTAATAAAGTTTGCGGATGACACAAAGTTGGGAGGTATTGCAATTCAGAAAAAGATCGGGATATCATACAGGAAGATCTGGATGATCTTGTAAATTGGAGTAATAGTAATAGGATGAAATTTAATAGTGAGAAGTGTAAGGTTATGCATTTAGGGATTAATAACAAGAATTTTAGTTATAAGCTGGGGACACATCAGTTGGAAGTAATGGAAGAGGAGAAGGACCTCGGAGTCCTGGTTGATCACAGGATGACTATGAGCTGCCATTGTGACATGGCTGTGAAAAAGGCTAATACGGTCTTGGGATGCATTAAGCGAGGTATTTCCAGTAGGGATAAGGAGGTGTTAGTGTCGTTATACAAGGCATTGGTGAGACCTCATTTGGAATACTGTGTGCAGTTCTGGTCTCCCATGTTTAAGAAGGATGAATTCAAACTGGAACAGGTACAAAGAAGGGCCACTAGGATGATCCGAGGAATGGAAACCTGTCTTACGAAGGGAGACTCAAGGAACTTGGCTTGTTTACCTTAACCAAAAGAAGGCTGAGGGGAGATGATTGCTCTCTTTCAATATATTAGAGGGATAAATGCCAAGGAGGGAGAAGAATTATTTAAGCTCAATACCAATGTGGACACAAGAACAAATGGATATAAGCTGGCTATTAGGAAGTTTAGACTCGAAATTAGGCGAAGGTTTCTAACATCAGAGGAGTGAAGTTCTGGAACAGCCTTCCAAGGGAAGTATTGGGGCAAAAGACCTATCTGGCTTCAAGATAAAGCTAGATGGGTTTATGAAGGGGATGGTTTGATGAGGTAACATGATCTTGGCAATTAATTGACCTTTCACTATCAGTGGTATATAGGCCAATGGTGGGAAGATAGGAGTTGCTATAGAGAACTTTTTTCTGGGTATCTGGCTCGTGAGTCTTGCCCACATGCTCAGGGTTCAGCTGATCGCCATATTTGGGGTTGGGAAGGAATTTTACTCCAGGGTAGATTGGCAGAGGCCCTGGAGGTTTTTCACCTTCCTTTGTAGCATGTGGTGTAACAGTTAATTCGAACTAAGGACTTAGTTCAAATTAACTTTTAACTGCTGAGTGTAGCCGCGGGCAGTTAGTTCGGACTAGGGGGTTTTAAAAATGGCTCCCGCCCGGGAACATGCAAATGAAGCCCGGGATATTTAAATCCCGGGCTTCATTTGCAAGTTCGAATGCCTACATTAGCCTCCCTAGTTCGAACTAGGGGGCTAGTGTAGACATACCCTATGAGTCTATGAGTCTATGAAAGGTGCTGTGTCTAGTGAGGCAAAGAGAGGTCTCAGTTCTTCTTGGATTGAGTCTTGGGGGTTGGTGGAGAGAGAGCAAACAGAGGCCCAGACATGCAGGCAAGGTCTACACAAGAAAGATGTGGTGTTAGACCCATTTTAATCCAAGTTAGATACACCATGAAAACCCCTTGTGGATGCTCTTCTCTTCCTTTTGATCAGGCTTTGGTTCTGTTCTCGTAAACTTACCAGGAATCAGCTTCATCTGATCTAAAACACCCCAGCGCTAAAGCGAAACAGCCTGTAACAATGGTTCAACTGACTTGCTTTACACTGCTCTGTCTTCAATATTACAAGGTCACTGCTAGCATAGTATCTAGTGAAAACACCACCACACCCGAAAAAACTGTCCTCGCTATCTGCCATGTTCATCTCTGGCAGACGCCAATCTCACACTGATCAGAGACATGGGTTCTGCTCCCTGCTCTTAGTGACGGACTGTTCCCTTCTTCAAAATCTTGTGAAGTATTCACTGGATAAACTATAGGAGCCTGTTATTACCTCAAAACAAGAGCTTAGCTGCTTGTCCTTCAGCAATGGTGATGTAACAAGGGTAGTCCACGTCAGTGAACAGAAAGGAAATATCTTAGCCTGGCTCACCCACCCTAAATGACCTCACAGTAGGTGACAACCATTAATGTATTTCTCTTGAAAACACCCCATGACACAGGGAAGTGCTGCTACCCTCATTATGTAGGTGGCAAACAGAGTCTGTTTGATGTGTCCCACTCATACTAGAGCCCTATAGCACAAAGAAGGATTCAAGTCCTGACAAGACCCCCCCACTGGACTGAGCTTCTTGTCTAACGGCCTCACAAGGCGTGAGAATTCAAGACACCTCTGTGTCGCCGTTAGATTCAAAAGGACCTTAGGGTGCATCTTCACTGTGGGGTTAACTTGTGTTCTCTACATTCAGGTTGCGCCTCTCAAGTAAAATTCCCCTCCTTCTGCTCTGGCCACACCGAGGCTGCACTTCCCCTGCCTGGCGCCAGGGCTCCTGGACGCAGCTTGTACTCCTCTGAAATGCAATAAGCTGAGCCGCCCCAGGTACACTTCCCAAGGAATTGTGGAATATTTGTCTGTCCTCTCTAGACCCACCAGGGGAACTGTGGGAAGGCGCTGGAGGACCAGCAGTTCTTGAGTAGGCTGCATCCACATTTCAGAGCCTTTCTGTTAGCAGCTCCCGAGTGGCACCAACTCTAGTGTTAGCCCGCGCCTTTACCCAGCTTCAGCGAAAGCTCCCCGCCCTCAAGCGAAGGGTGCCTGGGTGGGGACTGGACTTTAGCTGGGGCAGCACTAAAGTGATCGCTCACGTTAGCTGTGCAGTGAGGAGCAGCCCATGTGACTGAGAATCACATCGGCCATGTTTGTGCAGCGCCTGGCACGACAAAGCATCAGCCTCCCTCTGTCCAGATGTGAAATAATATTGAAACAATGACCTGCAGGCTGATCTGCTCTTGGGGTCTCTCCAGCCCTGCTTGACTCCTGCTCTACACTGGAAAATGTTACTCTCTTCAGTGGTACGGACACGCACTTTCTGTCTCAAACAAAACTGCTTTAGTCAGTTCTGGTTGGTTCTAAGCAACCTAGACTGCAGGTTTTTTTCGGAAAAACAGTCATTTTTCCGAAAAACATCACTTATGTCCACACTGCTATTGCGTTCTTTTGAAAGACAATCAAAAGAATGCAGGAGTTTTTCCAACATTGGTAAACCTCATTCTATGAGGAAGAACGCCTTTTCCGAAAGAGCGCTTTCAGAAAAAGGTGTGTGTGGATGCAGAAGAGGGAGTTTTTTCGAAAGAAGAGGACTCCAGGAAAAAGCACAGGTGCCCTGTTAGCCACTCCGGGTGTGTCTAGACCACGGGGTTTTTTTGAAAAAAGTGGCCTTTTTTCGAAAAATCTTCCCCTGCATCTAGACTGCTGCTGTGTTCTTTCGAAAATAAATCAAAAGAACGTGGCAGTTTTTTCAACTGCGCAAAACCTCGTTTTACGAGGAAGAACGCCTTTTTTTGAAAGTGCTCTTTCGAAAAAAGGTGCTATGTAATGCAAACTGTGCTTTTTCGAAAGAGAGGAGCCAGACTGCCTGGTTGCTGTCTTTCGAAAAAGCAGCTTGCTTTTTCAAAAGTACTGGTTGTAGTCTAAATGCTCTTTTTTGAAAGAGGCTTTTTCAAAAGTATCTTTTGAAAAAGCCTCTTTTGAAAGAGGCTTGCAGTCTAGACGTAGCCTCCATGAATAGTAATCTCAGCTGACATGCGAGAGAGTATCCAATGAGTGTGGATGCTCCCTTTCGAAAAAGCAGATCACTTTTTCGATGCGCTTTTGAAATGAGGAGGCTTTCTTTAAGAAGAAGTTTTTTCGGAAGATCTCTTCCGAAAAAGCTTCTTTTGAAAAAGCTTGCAGCTTAGATGTACCCATAGTGACTCTGCTCTTGGAGGACAACAAACAAAGTAGCCAAAATGATTCCAGGCTTGGTTGTTTCATTAGACTTTAGAAACGGCCTCGTGACTCCAGGCAGCATTCGGAACAGAACTCCTGCCCCTTGGCTCCCTGGTTATGCCCCTTTCCAGCTCTGCTTGACACTCTCCGGCTCTGTATGTCATCCCTTCTGCACCTCCCCCAGCAGGGTCTGGGGCCGTTCGTGTGACCAGATCACGTCATCACACTACAAACCCTTTTGTCAAATGGGGATAATAGTTCGTCTGTTCTTCATGCAAAGGCTGTGAGTGTAAGGGAGCCACATCTTGCTGTTATTAGAATATTCAGGCTTATAATAATTCATGCTAATATGAATTTTCCAAGAGTTATATAAAGCCTCCTACTTTGGCCTTAACCCAACATCTCACTGTTAAGGACAAGGATGAGACTTTCATGGGGCAGATTCTCGTACATGGACAAATGCAGGGCTCCGACGCCTTTCCTGGCAGGGCACTGCGGGTATGTCTAGGCTACATGGCTCCGTTAACGGAGCCATGTAGATGAGTTTACTAGACATAGGAAAATGAAGCGGCGATTTAAATAATCGCCGCTTCATTTACATAAAAATGGCCGCTGTGCTGTGCAGATCAGCTGTTTGGTGGCACAGCGGAGCAGTCTGGACGCTCCGCGGTCAACAAGGGAAGCCCTTGTCTACCGCTACGTTATGCCTCATGAAATGAGGTTTACCGGAGCGGTTGACAAAGGCTTCCGTTGTTGACCACGGAGTGTCCAGACTGTCCCGCTCTGCTGCCAAACAGCTGATCGGCACAGCGCGGCGGCCATTTTGATGTAAATGAAGTGGCGATTATTTAAATCGCCGCTTCATTTTCTTCTGTCTAGTAAACTCATCTACATGGCTCCGTCGATGGAGCCATGTATTCTAGACATACCCTGCCAGTGCTGGAGGGGGTTGCTGGGGGAAATAGGTCTGATGTTGAATCCAGTCTTGCCATTTTTTCTTCTGGAAAAACACTTGTGATTTCCTAGCGGGGCCTGGACTGGCGCACTTTTCTGGCGGGGATGGCCTGAGGCCATGGCTGTGCGAGGGAAGTTCAGGGAGCATTACTTGGAACTGGGAGACTGGGAGAACTCTCGGCCTCCTCTTGCTACGCTATTGTCAGCTAACCAGTAGCCAAGTACGGCCAGTGGCAGGACACTCCACTGATATCTCTGCTGTAATAAAGTCTGAGCATGCTTGGGAGCAGATCTGAGTATAGTACTGGCTCTGTTCATGCCTCCAGGGATGGCTTGCGGAACTCAGCCAGTGGAGAAAGTGTTGCCCAGTGGTTACAGCATTAGCTTAGGACTCAGTACACCATGGCTCAATGCCCTGTTCTACCTCAGACCCGTGTGACCCTGATAAAGTCACAGAGTCACTCTGTGCCTCAGTTTCCCATCTGTAAAAATGGGGTTGGGAGGTAAAGCACATGGAAGACTGGCAGATACTTTAGCTACGGGGGGGCATATCTGTACCCCTGATAGACACATCTCTAGGTTGGGGGCAGGATTTGGTTCTGAACCACAACAAGAGAATAAAGAAGCAGGAGTGGAAGACTACAGGGTCTGGGCATAAGAAAAGGGTAAGCACAGACTTATTGGTTGTACTGGACAGATCGATGGTGGACTTGACAGCAGGTAAGATCAGTCTCATTGCCCCTTCATGGGAACAGGCCATGGGGCCTGGGAGAAGCAAAGAGGCTGCAGGAGTAGGGATGGGATTTCTGATTTGTTAGCAGAAGCTGTGGGCATTGGGAGGAAGATAAAGCAGTTTCTGCTTCTTCATACTAGAAAGGAAAAGATAAGTCGCTTTGATAACGAGTTGAGGGAGAATAATAGTTTATTCTTCAGGCTGAAGTTGGCGCTTCACCTTTGGAAACAGAACTCAGATTCCGCAGGGTGTGTTTGGGTGACAGATGAAGTGTCTGACCTTTCCGTGTTGATAAAGGTGTTGGGTCACCTCCGCAATGCAGGCATTGGGCTTGGACAATCAGGTTTGTAATGCCACGGAGCACCCATGGTATAAATACAGCCGCTCAGCCCTCCACCTGGACATCAGACCTGGAAGAACCTCACAAAAGCCAAGATGAAATTCCAGATTGTGGCTGCTGTTCTCCTCGTTGCCATCCTTTCCCCACAAGGGAGCCGTGCGCAGGTGGATGCAGAGGTAAGGATGCCCCGCTCCTAGCTGTGTGACACTTTCTATTAGGATGACGGTTTCCTCTGTGAGACAGGATCTGAAATGTATCAGAGGGGTAGCCGTGTTAGTCTGAATCTGCAAGAACAACGAGAAGTCCTGTGGCACCTTATAGACTAACAGATATATTGGAGCATAAGCTTTCGTGGGCAAAGACACACTTCGTCAGATGCATCCAATAAATCTGTTAGTCTATAAGGTGCCACAGGTCTTCTCGTTGTTCTTGCAGGATCTGAAATGTCTCCCCTTCCCTCACTCTCCTGAGGGAAATGGTTCTGGGATGGTATCTTAGAGCTGTGCTGAGCGTGAATTGGCCAAGTAGCAGGAATGGGGGGAGATGGTTAAAGGATTTCCGTCACGTATTAAGAAAATTCTTTAGCGCTGTAATCATGCTGTGATATCTCCAAAGCTCATTCTGTTCCTTAGTTCCGATTCGATGTGTGCATATGGTACAGAGGGGTTTGTGTGCTGGAGAAAGAGAGAGGCTGTCATTGAGCACAGGACTTACTATACATTTTCCCCTACACCTCAGGCCAAGATGTGCTCCCATGATTAGTGACTTGGGGCAGGAGCAGGGTCTCGTTCTTTAAGGCTCAAGCACAGATGACTTGGTCTTTTTTCCCAAAATTGCTGAACGTCCCGGGGAGTACAAAGGACTCTCCCATCTCCCTGCCACTAAAAGTAGCGAAAATCACAAACAGGATGATGTACCACATTTCAGAAGAGAAAGAATCATATTTTGATTGTATTTTGAAATAACATGCTATTTCAACACATCCTTTAACCCTTGTGGAACGAGTGTTACAGGGATGCCAAAATAGCATGCCCGTTATTTCAAAAAATATTTTGAAATAACGGGTGTGTTTAAAGATATGGGTCAGCTATTTCGGGATAGCTCCAATATTCCGAAATAGCTCTGCAGTGTAGACATACCCTGGAAATCACAAACAGGATTCTGTGCCATTTTTCAGAGGAGCAAGAAGTAAAGTTTGTTCAGATTTCTCACTTGAAAATCCATCATTTTAGAAAAAAAAATTATTTTTTAAAAATGAAAATTGTCATGGAAAAGAATATGTGTACTGAAGCCGAAACACATACAAAACTTTTTTTAAGTTTTGGCTTTTGTTACCCCCCACCCTTCAAGTCGCAAATCAACAAGGGGAAAATTTTCAGCGATAATTTCTTCATTTAAAAAAATGGAAACATTTTCTAATATTTTTGCAAAAATGATTCAAATCTCCAATTTTTCAAAAAATACACAAAGGCCACTTTAAAAAAAAAGAGAGGAGGAAGGGGAATGAATATGAAAACATGGACACTTTTCCATTTCTGCTCTTATCAAAATCATTGACAACATTATCACAAAATTCATTTGGGAAGGCTCTGACCAGCTTTAATTCATCTCCCAAGGAGTCAGACTCAAGGAATCAAGCTCCCAAATTCTAGTCTTGGAGATTACTCCCAGGCTGGAGAAAGAATATTTTCTATCCCAGAAGGCACTGAAGCCAGCTCTACATTTCCAATCTCTGCTCTCACAGCTGTAGGGGCTGGAGTATGGGGAGGTTTGATCCCTGACCAACATGGCCTCGAGGGCAAAAGCCACTGGGGCAGACAGAGTGATACCCAGCAGAACTGGGCTTTTGACCGTAGCCTGGTCTACACAGCAACATTCTGCCAGCAGCGGTATGTCAGCTCGCAGTGGGAGAAACTCACATCTCTCGGTGACGTGGCTATGCCGGAGAATCCCCAGCGTAGAAGTAACTCAGCTGATGGGAGAGATTTGGTCAGCTTGCTGCATGCTGTTCAGGGGGGAGGTGTTAGTATATTGGCAGAAGAAGTCCTTCTGTTGGCATGCACGGCGTCCACCCTAGAGCCTCTCATGTTCACCAGTTTGGCAGTGTATACATGGCAGTATTTCTCCTGATGGGGATAAAGGCTGGAATTAACCAGCCAGAGTGCACTAGAATATCAGGATAGCTACGCTGGCAGTGTGCTCCTACTGTAAACTTGGCTGGATGAAGCAATTGCCAGTATGAGGAATCAGCTATATTTAAATAATACTGGAGAACAAGCAAGTAACTCCCAGCTCTTTCCTTGCAGTGCTCCTTGAGCACAAGTGGAAGCTTGGGTGGGATTGCGCCTGTGAGTATTCAGAATTTACTTTGCTGCCAATCTCTTTAATGTTACCCCAGTTCCTCTTTGCAACCCCCAACCCAGAGCACTGGGGTCAGCTGGAACAGCCTGGATCTGAAATGTCTCCCTTTTCCTCACTGTCCTGAGGGGAATGGTTCTGGGATGGTATCTTAGAGCTGTGTTGACTGTGAATTGGCCCAGTAGCAGGAATAGGGGGAAGTGGTTAACGGGTTTCCATCACGTATTGTGCCCTTGTAGCCAAGAAGGCTAATGGCATATTAGGTTGCATTAGGAGGAGCATTGCCAGCAGATCCAGAGATGTCATTATTCCCCTTTATTCGGCTCTGGTGAGGCCACATCTGGAGTACTGTGTCCAGTTCTGGGCCCCCCACTACAAAAAGAATGTGGATGCATTGGAGAGGGTCCAGCGGAGGGCACCAAAATGATTAGGAGGCTGGAGCATATGACCTACGAGGAGAGGCTGAGGGAGTTGGGTCTGTTTAGTCTGCAGAAGTGAAAAGTGAGGGGGGATTTGATAGCAGCCTTCAACTTCCTGAAGGGAGGTTCCAAAGAGGATGGACAGAGGCTGTTCTCAGTAGTGACAGATGGCAGAACAAGGAGCAGTGGTCTCAAGTTGTGGTGGGAGAGGTCCAGGTTGGATATTAGGAAAAACTATTTCACTAGGAGAGTGGTGAAGCACTGGAATGGGTTACCTAGGGAAGTAGTGGAGTCTCCATCCCTAGAGATTTTTAACTTTTGGCTTGACGAAGCCCTGGCTGGGTTGATTTAGTTGGGATTGGTCCTGCCTAGGGCAGGGGGCTGGACTTGATGACCTTCTGAGGTCTCTTCCAGCTCTATGGTTCTATGATTCTATGATTAAGAAAATTCTTTAGCGCTGTTATTATGCTTCGAGATCTCCAAAGCTCATTCTGTTCCTTAGTTTGGATTTGATGTGTACGTATGGTACAAAGGGGTTTGTGTGCTAGAGAAAGAGAGAGACCATCATTTACCACAGGACTTACTATGCATTTGCCCCTACACCTCAGGCCAAAATGTGCCCCTGTGATCAGTGATTTGGGTTGGGACAGGGTCTCATTCTTTAGGGGCTCAAGCACAGATGACTTGGTCTTTTTTTCCCAAAATTGATTAACATCCTGGGCTGTGCAAAGAACACCCCCATCTCCCTGTCACTAAAAGTAGTGAAAATCACAAATAGGAAGCTGTGCCACGTTTCAGAAGAGAAAGAAGTAAAGTTGGTTGAAGAGTCTCACTTGAAATTCATTGATTCCCCCCCCCAAATTTTTTTTTCAAAATGAAAATCGTCATGGAAAAGAATACATGAATAGAAATTGAAACAGAAAAAAAAGGTGGTTTTTTAAAAATAATATTTGGCTTTGATACCCCCTTATGCTTCAAGTGGCAAAACAACTCGGGAACATTTTTCAGCTATTATTTTTTTCATTTAAAATATGGAAACACTTTCAAAAATTTTTGCAAAAATGATTACAATCTCCTATTTTCCAAAAATACACAAATGACTCTTTTCTTAAATAAAGGAAAGGGGGAAGGGGAATGAATATGAAAACATGGAAAACTTTTCCATTTCTGCTCTTATCAAAACCATTGGCAACTCCTCGTTGCACTGGCAAACTTGTCACAAAATTCATCAGGAAAGATTTTGACCAGCTTTAATTCATCTCCTGAGGATTCAGGGAAGCAAGTTCCCAAATTCTAGCCTCTGGATCTTACTCCCAGCCCTGAGAAAGAAGGGGAGAGAAGATGTTTCCTATTCCAGAACTTGCTGGAGCCAGGTCTACACTTGCAATCTTTCCTCTCACAGCTGTAGGGGCTGGAATATGGGGAGGTTTGATCCCTGACCAACATGGCCTCAAAGGCAAAAGCCGCTGGGGCAGATAGATTGATACCCGGCAGAACTGGGCTTTTGACCATAGTGTGGTCTACACTGCAACATTCTGCCAGCAGCGGTATGTCAGCTCGCAGTGGGAGAAACTCACATCTCTTGGTGACACGGCTATGCCGGAGAATCCGCAGCGTAGAAATAACTTCACCGACAGGAGAGATTCAGTCGGCTTGCTGCATGCTGTTCAGGGGGGAAGTGTTAGTATATTGGCAGAAGAAGTCCTTCTGTTGGCATGCACGGCGTCCACCCTAGAGCTTCTCATGTTTACCAGTTTGGCAGTGTATACATGGCAGTATTTCTCCTGATGGGGATAAAGGCTGGAATTAACCAGCCAGAGTGCACTAGAATAATTTGGACCAGCCAAAGCACATACTAGATATCAGGATAGCTCTGCTGACAGAGGGCTCCAACTATAGGCTTGGCTGGATGAAACAATTGCCAGCCTGAGGAATCAGCTACATTTAAATCATACTGGAGAACAAGCAGAATCAGGTAACTCCCAGCTCTTTCCTTGCAGGCGCCGGGAGTGCAGGGTGCAAACGTTGGTGGGATTGCGCCTGTGAGTATTCAGAATTTACTTTGCTGCCAATCTCTTTAATGTTACCCCAGTTCCACTTTGCAACCCGCAACCCAGAGCACTGGGGTCAGCTGGAAGGGGCTGGTTCGGAAATGTCTCCCCTTTCCCCTCTTTCCAAAGGGGAATTGTCAGGGGCAGGATCTGAGCATTCACTGAAGCTGAGGTGGGAACTGGCTCAGTGTTATCAGGGGGGAAGAGCAGAGGGATTTCCTTAGTCAGAGAATGCTTTGGATCCATTATTTTCCTTAGATATTATGAAAGCAGCTGTTACTCCAACCTTCACATTCAATTCTGAGAGGTTTGTGTGCTGGAGATAGAGAGAGCCTCTCACCAGCTGAGAACAGCCATTTCCCTTCCATATGTAGCGAATCATGCAGATATCATTCTTGGGGGCTCAACCACAGACAATTTGGACTTGATCCCCCAAAGTGCTGAACAGCCTAAACTGTGCAATCAACTCCTTTTGCTATGTTCTTTATCAGGGTGAGCAAATACCGGTCCATGAGCTGGATCCAGCTAGCCCCTGGTGGGCCCCCACACCACCATATTTACCTGTACCTCCGCAGGTATGGGGGAATCACAGCTCCTATTGGTCAGGGATAGCTGTCCCCGGCCAGTGAGAGCTGTGATTGCCGGTATGTGCCAAAGTGCAGGTAAACAGAATGGCAGGGGTTCACCAGGGGCTAACCCTGGTGAATTGCAGCTATTTTGTTGCCCACCCCATTCCATATTTTTTTCAACAACAAATGAGATTGTCAGCCATTTTTGAAAGGCAAAAAATGTACAGCTAGTTGAAATTTGTCTCATCTATTTTATATTTATCTAAAAATGAATGTTTTGGTAAGAAAAATTGAAATGTTTCTTCCATTTTTGCTAATTTTTTCCTAGAAAACAGTGAAAACCAAAACATGTTATGAGTTCTATTCCATAATTTTCTAGGCATCTTTTCCCAAAAGGGTTGACACCCATGTATTTAAATTTCCCCAAAGCACAACTACAATTTTTCAAAAGCTGTCCAAAAAAGCAAAGGAGGAAGGAGGGGTAAGCCAATCCCCCCTCCTCCATCTGATTTTTGTCAAATGAATGAACCAAAAATTGTGGAATATATATATATATATTTCTTAACAAAAAAATGCATTTGGAAAAAAAGTCTTCTGGCTGTTATTTACTGGTGTGGCTGCGGCCTGGCCCAGGTTACAGGATTGTGCCAGAATAGCCATCTCAGAGAGGAGAGTGAAAAATCACCAGAACCCCAGCCTAGCTGCAGCTGTATGGACAGAAGGGTGATTCCGGGGCCACACTGAATGTTCATGGGGGAGGTGATGTCCTGGTAGTGGCAGGAGACCTGTTGGCACACACAGCATCTACTAGCCGCGTAGTGTAGCCATGACCTTCTTTCATTCTTGCGGGGGTATGAGGCAGAGAGAGGGGAGAATATGCTATTTGAGGAAAACGTTCCTAGTATAGACCTGGCCTGGTAAAACTATTGCCATTGTGAGGCTCAGTTCCGTTCAATAATATTGATGGTTGGGAGTTCCTTGATCCTGCTGTTTCTTTGCAGGGTGTCTCGGGTCTGACTAGAAATGCTCTTAGGGTGAGTACTCAAGAAAAGTGGAATTGTTCAGTTGCTTTATATTACATCCATATCTCTTAGGAATTCCCCAAAGCCTGAGACTAGTGGTCAGGTGGAGCAGTGTGGACCCACAGAGTCATAATACACGGGGTGGAAGGGGAAAGCAAATTTTTGGAAAAAAACTATTTCTGATTTTGTTAAATAAATGCACAAAAATTGTGGAGAAATACAGTGACTAGGGTAGGTTTTTTTTTAAACAAAAATTAATTCAGAAACATTTCTACCAGCTGTTATTTGCTGGTGTGGCTGCGGCCTGCCCCAGGTTCCAGGATTGTGCCAGAATAGCCATCTCAGCGAGGAGAGTGAAAAATCATTCTCGTTGGGCAACAGAACCCCAGTCTAGGTGCAGCTGTATGGACAGAAGGGTGATTCCAGGGCCACACTGAACATTCATGGGGAAGGTGATGTCCTGGTAGTGGCAGGAGACCTGTCGGCAACACAGCATCTACTAGCTGTGTAGTGTAGCCATGACCTTCTTTCATTCTTGCCGGGGGATGGGGCAGAGAGAGGGGAGAATATGCTATTTGAGAGAAACGTTCCTAGTATAGGCTTGGCCTGGTAAAACTATTGTCATTGTGAGGCTCAGTTCCATTCAATAATATTGCAGAAGGTTGGAAATTCCCTGATCCTGCTCTGTTTCCTTGCAGGATGTCTCATGTCTGACTGGAAATGCTCTTAGGGTGAGTACTCAAGAAAAGTGGAATTGTTCAGTTGCTTTATATTACATCCATATCTCTTAGGAATTCCCCAAAGCCTGAGACTAATGGTCAGGTGGAGCAGTGTGGGGTCACAGAGCCATAATACAGAGGGTGTGACATGAACTCTCCAAAATGTCCTTATTGATAAAGGCCATTGGTTTCTTTGATAATCATCGTCTTGGGTTTGGACAATCAGGATTGTAATCTCAGACCTGAGTCATGGCATCAATAGAGCTGTTCAACTGCTCTGCCTCGCTTTGGACTTCATAAGCATAAGAACCAAAGGAGAACCAAGATTAACACCTAAATGCTTCCTCTTTCCTTTCTGCAAACGTGAATGGTTCTGAGATGGTTTCTTAGAATTCCATGGGGCTGAGTTTGAATTCTCTGAGGCCGCATCCACACTGAACCCTCCCCTAGGCAAAGCTACGTCTCCCAGGGGTGTGGAAGTCCGCACTCGTGACAGAAGCGCCTATTCCGATTAGCCCTAGTGTAGACAGTGCTAGTTCGATGGGAGAATTCCAGCAGCCGACTCTCGGGTAGGTGGATTAGCAACACCCGCAGGAGAACTCTCATCACTGCAGCGAGTGGCTACTCTGAAGTGCTTCAGTGGTGCAGTTCTAGGGCTGTACTCTGCTGCGATAGCAGTTGAAGTGTAGACATGTCCTGAGTGACAGCAGTGGGGGGAGAAGGCTACGTGGATTACAACACTTATTCAGAAAACTGTTCAGATGTGTTTTGTGCAGCACAGATGCCAATTTAGCACACAGTGGCAGCCCCGCTATGATCAGTGCTCTCCCCTTCTCCTCAGTGCCTCTCACCTGCCACCCATCAGCTGTTACATGGATGCAAGACACACTGAGGTCCAGGGGAAAGCAGCAATGGAGGGATGCGTGTGGTGTAGAGGCAGAGCAAGGCAGGAAGGGGTGAAGTGGGGGCATGGCCTAGGGCGGAGCCGGGGAAGCACACCCCAGGACGTTAGAATGTCAGCACCTATAACGCTTAGCTATCTCAAACGCAGCTTTTGCTCCTAGTATCAGACTTCTGTCACTATGGGGTGCAGAGAGGTTTCCTTCCTCACTGATACAGCTGTGCTGGGGAAAGCGCCCACGACAGCTGCAGATGCAGCCTGCAAATCTGGGTGTTTGCTGGAATTGGTGGGGCCTGCTCTGCACTACAAAGTTCTGCCTGCCCAGCTGTATCAGCTAGCAGTAGGAAGCATTACCCTTCCTGAGCAACACAGCTATGCAGGAGAACCCCCATCCAGATGGAACTATCTGAACAGAAGGATGATTCAGCGGGCACAGGGAACGTCAGTCGGGAGGTGGTGGTGGGCCTGCCTACACTGGCAGAAAACCACCTTGTGTGGCCGTGCACAGTGTCCTCCGCAGGGGCTGTGCAGAGTATTGCAGACACGGCCTTGCTTCTTTGTGGGAATAAGTGCGATTGTGGCAGACGCACTCTAGTATAGCGGCACAGCAATCCTGGCAAAGCGCTCCTAGTGCAGACCTGACTTGTAAAGCTCTGGCCACTGTGAGCAATCAGCTACATTGCAATGATATGGGAGAAAGAGCAGGGTGAAATAACTCCTAACTATTTCCTTACAGGCTCTCATAGTACTACTGGAACAAGTCCTTGCGGTGAGTACTCTAGATGTCCTGTATTGTCAAGCTGTTTTATATTGTCTCAGTACAGTACCCCTTAGCCAGCCAAAACCCACAGACCAATGGTACTTTGGCCTATTCTGGACACATGCTCAAAGAATGGTGCAAAATGCAAACCAACAGGCTTCCAATGCCCTGGGGGCATGTAACTGTTAATCCAAGCGTTCTTTGCAGTGTCCATTCTCCCGTTCGAAAAGTAGGCCATTTCCAGCCTTACTGTGGGCTCTGTTCATTAGAATCACCTCCCAGTGGATTCATTCGGACTGTGAGCTGTGCTATATTGGGACTACTGGAATTCCGCATCCCGGACACAGGGAGAATAGTATTACCACGGGCAATCACATATGTGGTGTCCTCTACACAAGTGGGCAGATTCCAAGCGGGTGTAAATTAGTGGAACTCCATCAAAGTGCGTGATGACAGATCAATGGGTGTAAATCAGCTTCCGCTCCAGCAAAGTCAGAGGGGCCAGATCCCCTGCTAGTGTAAATCCTCCATAGTGTCGCTTGAGTCAGCAGGCCACTTTCCAAACAGGTGTTCATCAGTGTTGCATTATTGGATTGAGTGCTCTAGGCTGAAATGAGGGGCTGTGCAGTGTAATGCAGACAGGGCCTTCCTCCGCCTTGGGAGAATGTGTGATAGTGGCAACACCACACTAGTACAGTGACGCAGCAATCCTGGCAAAGCGCTCCTGGTGTAGAACTGAGCTGTAAAGCTAAGGCCACTGTGAGCCATCAGCTAATTTGAAATGGTTTTGGAGAAAGTAGGCAATTAATTCATCTTGATCTAGTTCCCTATAGGGCCTCCTGAGTCCGGCTGGCATCTCAGCACGTCTAAGCAACCCAAACCCCTGAGACAAATGAGATAGTCTGGGCAGCCTGTAGACATAATGCATGAGGAGTTAACTCACCTGAACATAGTTCAAACTTCTGCCAGCATGGCTAAATTAGCTAGCAGTGTGAAAACTCCACCTCCACCCCAGAAAAAGCTAAGCTGAAAAATCCTCAGCTTTGAGGCCCCTACACCGAATACAAAGGTGAGTGTCGGCTTTCGGAATGTCAGTCAGGGAGGTGGTATTATTCACTTGGATCAAGTCCTTACATCAGCCCATGTCACATCCAATCTCAGGGTTACGTATGGACAGGCCCTAACCCCTGTGCCGACAGTGCCAGGTGTACAGAAGAATTCTTCATGCCATCTAAGTACTGCCTCCAAGGGAGGTGGATTACCTACCGCAAAGGGAGACACATGGCCTTATTTCCCCGGCAGATCTGTACAAACTGGAGAAATGGTCTGAGGTAAATAGGATGAAATTCAATAAGGACAAATGCAAAGTGCTCCACTTAGGAAGGAACAATACGTTGCACTCATACAGAATGGGAAGCGACTGTCTAGGAAGGAGTTCTGCAGAAAGAGACCTTGGGGTCAAAGTGGACCACAAGCTAAATATGAGTTAACAGGTTGAGATTGTTCCAAAAAAAAGAAAAAAAGCAAACATGATTCTGGGCTGTATTAACAGGAGTGTTGTGAGCAAGACATGAGAAGTCGTTCTTCCACTCTGCTCTGATTAGACCTCAATTGGAGTGTTGTGTCCAGTTCTGGGCACCACATTTCAAGAAAGATGTGGAGAAATTGCAGAGGGTCCAGAGAAGAGCAACAAGAATGATGAAAGGTCTAGAAAACATGACCTGTGAGGGAAGACTGAAAACATTGGGCTTGTTTACTCTGAAAAAGAGAAACTGAGAGGGGACATGATAACAGCTTTTGAGTACCTGAAAGGGTGTTACGAGGAGGAGTGAGGAAAAATTGTTCTCCTTGACCTCTGATGGTAGGACAAGAAGCATGGGCTTAAACTGAAGCAAGGGAGGTTTAGATTGGACATTAGGAAAAACTTCAGGGTGGTTAAACACTGAAATAAATTGCCTAGGAAGGTTGTGGAATCTCCATCACTGCAGATATTTAAATGCAGATTAGACAGACACTTGTCAGGGATGGTCTAAATTCTCACTGTGACATAAACTTAAATGTCTCTTTTCCCCTTTCCACCTGAATTGAGTTGTTCTAGCTCAGTATCTGAGCATTCCCTGCAGCTGAGCTTGTATTCTCTCAGACCCCAGCTATACACTGAAATCTCATGGGAGCAAAACTACAGAAAAGCAGCTATCCTGACCCGTAAGCCCTTTAAGCTGCTGCTGGAACCCTGCACTGAGAGCTGGCTGTGGGAGGCTAGTCCTTAGCTCTGCCCCTTCTGCCAGAGGTCACACCTCTCCCTAGGGACCCGAAGCCGAGCTCTCACCATATTGCCCAGGGTCCAGTGACTAGACCCATCAGCAAAACTCTATCAAAGCAATAATCCTGACATGGCTGCCAGTGCAGATGTGGTTGGCCTACAGAACAATTCTTCACGCACTACCACCCACCAGGGAGGTAGACTGTGGGAGCAGGCCTCCCGTCCCTGCACTGGAGAAACACTGCGAGTTTAGCCCCGGCTGGTAAAGCTATTGCCGTTGTGAGGAATCCGCTACACTGAACTGCTATTAAAGAAGGGCGTTTTTTTGACCCTGCTCTGTTTCCTTCCAGGAGGTTATGCTTCCAGTTGGTAATCTTGAAAGGGTAAGTACTCAAAATTACTTTGCTGTCCAGGAGTTGTATATTCTCTCAGTAATTCTTAGCCATCCTGAACCCTGAGCCCGGTGGCCAGGTGGAATGGCCTAGACACACGTGGAAAGAATGAAACAAAACACAAAGGAATGGGCTTCCACAAAGGCTCACAAGCAATGAGAGATCTCCGGCTGGGGTGAGTGATCGATAGCTTCATTGGACTCAATGGGCCTGATTCCAAATGGGGTAAATCAGCATGGCTGTATTGCAGGGAATGCTCCTGGCTACACGGAGGTGTGTTCATTGGAGGCAGGGCAGTGGCTAGAAACAGCAGCGGTGCTTTGTATCTGAGTACTGGAAATTCACTTTGCACAGAATCTGTTACACTATCCTGATACTTTAAACAGAGCCAGGTTCAGTCCTGGAAACCGATTTCCTTAAGGGGTTGGCTTTGCAGTTCTCATAAGTGAGTGATCCTGAGGGATCTTAAGGGTCCTTGGCAGCCCTATTGTCCCTCCTCCTGCCCAAGCACATCAATACAAGAGCGCCCGTGTTTCCGCATAAAGGCTCTGTACAGAAACACTAGGGGCAGCATCTGCATATGACAATGAACCCGCCAACATTTCCATCGGTCTCTGTGACTATCCGGGTGCTGGGCCTGGGCAATCGGGCTTGTAATTAGATACGACTCCTGGTATCAAAGGGCCTGCTGAACCCCCCCGCCTCATCTTGCATCTGCAGTCAAGCGCCTGCTCTGTGCTGCTGCCGTGTTTGAAGTGAGGACAAACCCTGAGTAGCTTGTGTGCGGCAGTTAAAGATTTTTTGTCACATATTAAGAAAGTTCTTTAGATCTGTTATTGCGCGTCGATATCTCTTACCCTGCCATATCGACTGAACATTCAGACCGACGATGCTCCAGCGGACAGTGATCTAGGGGAGCTCAGTCTTTGGGGGCTCAGGTGTCCATGACTTGGGATTCATTCCCAAAAGTGCTGGGCACACCCCTCTGGGCTCCTCACACGTATTTTCTCTCTGTTTCGAAAACAGCAAACAGGAAGTTCAGCCATTGTGGAAATGAGAACACCACAGAGCAAGTGAAAATGTGTCACTTTGATAGATTTGTATTGTTAATGAACATAGAATTGTGTCTCAATGAACATTTCAATTTAAAATGTTTCTTTTTTTTCTAATTTTACAATGAAAATCATGAAAACCAAAACGAAAAGTTTTGAGTTTTTTTATTTGATGCCCCAGAGTCCCATATGCAAGGAGACTTGAAATGCTATTTTTGTTGAAATTTGCCACAGACGCTTTTTATTTTTCAAACAGCTTCAGGAAAGAAAAAGGAAAGGGAGGAAAGTTAATGCAAAAATTGAAATCTTCCTCAATTTCGGATATTGTCAACAAACAAATGAATTACATCTCTGGGGAAATTGGCAATGTTTTTAATAAAATGCATTAGGTAAAAACTGAGCAGATTGGATTCTCATCTTGAAGGATCAGAATCAAGAAAGCAAATTCCCTTATTGCAAAATCTATAATTTAATCTGACCACACAGAGGCAAGGATCAGTGGAGGGGCTTTTTCTCTTTGCAGAGCTGGCTGGGCCTGTATCTGCAATACAGATGTCTGCTGGCACAGCTCTACTAGTATGGGTTTAATTCCTTATGGACATGCCTGCACTGGCAAAAGTCCCTGCTGTAGCTGCAGCTATAACCAGGAAAACTGGGCTTTGGCTGGGCCTGATCTACCTTGCAGTGTTCTGCCAGCATGGCTGTAGCAGCTAGCATTGTGAAATGTATCAGTCCCTCCTGGAAAGCAGCTGAGCTGAGAAATCCCCAGCACAGAGGCAACTAAACAGACCCAAGAGTGAGTCTTTGGCTTCCTAAACGTGAGTCAGGGAGGTGGTGTTATTATGTCAGAACAAGTCCTTGGGAGCCATTTGGGGGGGGGGGTGTAGAGAGGGCAGTAGCCCCACCCTTCCCAGTTTGAACCCCTGAATTTCATATTTGAGGTTGCTTAAAACCCAGGCCCTGGCTCCTGAGGCAGCTCTTAACTGCAACAGAGTTTGAGCTGCTTGCAGCTTTGCCTGCAGGGCAGGGAGTTTGTTATAAACAGAGGGAGGCAGGGTGATTAAGAATAACAAAAGGCTGGGCATTCACGAATTTCACCTAATTAAGGGATTGCTAAACCTTCAGGAAAACATTGCCAGGTACTTAAAAGCTAGCAGGGGCGGAGAAAAGAGAGTTGTGCTTCTGGGATTTGCATTTGGACCAGTGCTGTTAAACTTTTAAATGTTCTTGAAAAAGGGTCAGTTGTTTCAGAGGGGTAGCTGGGTTAGTCTGTAAGTGGAAAAACTTAAAAAACAACAAATAATCTAGCAGCACTTTAGACACTATAAAAAATGTAGATGGTATCCTGAGCTTTTGTGGGCACAACCCACTTCTTCAGATGACTGGAGTTTAAGGGGTCCAGTTTTCAAATAAATAGCCCAAGTAGTGAGAAGGCAAAATTTGCAGATACTAGAAAATTACTCAAAATAGTTAAGTCCAAAGCCGACTGCAAAGAGTTACCAAAGGATCTCACAAAAAGGCAGGTGGAATTCAGTGTTGAGAAATGCAAAATAATAAATGCAACTATACACACAAAATTGATGGGATCTAAAATACCTGTTACAACTCAGAAAAATCTTGGAATCCTTGTGGACAGTTCTGTGAAAACATCCGCTCGATGTGCAGTGGCAGTCTAAAAAACTAACAGAATATTGGGACTCATTAGGAAAGGAATAGATAATACAACAGAAAATAATACTATATAAAGTCATGGTACGCCCACATCTTGAATACTATATGCAGATCTGATCACCCCATTTAAAAAAGATATTGGATTTGGAAAAGCTACAGAAAGGGCAACAGAAATGATCAGAGGTAAGGAACAGCTTCCATCTGAGAAAATATTAACAAGACTGGGACTTTTCAGCTTGGAAAAGAAATGATTAAAGGGTGGGGGAATATGTTAGAGGTCTAGAAAATCATGAATAGTGTGGGAATATAGACTAAGGAAATGTTAATTACTCCTTCGCTAACATAACACAAGAGTTAAATTCAATTTAGAGACATCAGATTTAAAACTGTTGGCAGACAGGATACAGGGCTAGAAGGACCATTGTTCTGACCCAGTATGGCCATTCTGATTTTATATAGAGCCCAAATGTAGCTGCCCCCCTGCTGTAACCACTAGGGCCCACTCCCCTCCCGAGAGCTGAGAGAGCCCAGGAGTTCAGTCAGTCAGTCTCAATCTCTCTCTGTCTCTGTCTCTCTCTCTCCAGTTAATAAGAAAGTAAGACCATATATTAAAATTTTAAAGCTATACAATGTCCCTTAAGTGACTTGCCATAAGATGCCAGAACATGTTGATATTAGAGCCGTATGGGTCTAATATTTAGAATCATAGAACACTAGAACTGGAAGGGACCTCGAGATGTCATCAAGTCCAGTCCCTTGCCCTCATGGCAAGACCCAGTACTGTCTAGACCATCCCTAATAGATGTCTATCTAACCTGTTTATTTAAATTTTATTTAAATACCCTATTTATTTAAATTTTATTTCTTTTATTTAGGAATTAGATACAGGGGTTCTAAGTTATCTGCCCAAAACACCCTAGAATTTTCCAATACCTTAGTAGCCCTAGAAAGAGGTGATATGTGGGGGGTGGGGGGAATGGAATTGGATCCTCCCATTTGCTGCTTGGCTTGTACTGAACATGCTCAGTAAGGGTGTGTCTACACTGCGCTGTAACTCGAAATAAGATATGCAATTTCAGCGACACAACTTGTGTATCGTATTTCGATACTATTTCGAAATAGCTTATTTCATCACTTGGTAATGTGTACACAGCACCAAATTTCGAAATAACCCGCTATTCCGAAACGTAGAATGAGGTTTAGGGAACGTCAGAAAAGCGAGCCTGAAATAACGGGCTTGCTGTGAAGACACGGGAGAGCTATTTCAGGATACCTAACGCTGCTGAAGCTGCTGCTCTCATCTGCTCCCCTCCCCCACACTCTTTCTCCCCCCCCCCCATCATGGCATGCACAGGTGGCCCCCCCACCAAAATCTGAAATGGCACATCTAGCCTTATATCAGCATATGCAGCCTCTGATCTAGGGCCGATGTAGGCATAAGCTCTTTATCATAGACAAGGCCTCATTTCCCTTTCAAGGAGAATACCATCCAAAGTACATTAGGATAGCGACACAACCATATTGGCAAGGCACTCCTAGCATAGAACTGGCTGGTAAAACTATTGCTCTTATGAGGAATATCATTCATAGAAATCACATGGGAAAAGGGAGTTTTTTTCATCCCCCTCTCTTTCCTTACAGGAGATTGGGAAATCAACTGGAGATGCTGAAGAGGTGAGTACTCAAAATTACTTTGCTGTCCAGCTATTTTATATAATCATTCTGGAGGATATGCTGCCATGCTGACAACTGGTTCTGCTCAATAACGATCCAAAGCTGTGCAGATTCTCACACGCTCATTTTGAGCCAGATCCCCCCAACAGAAGGTTGATTTTCTTTTTTGGTGGTTCAGCTTCTGTAGTTTCCAAATCATAGTGTTGCTTCTAAAAGCATCTCATCCCATTTGGATTCAGGCACTTCAGACTGTTAAACTTTGGGCTGAGTGCTGGAGCTGTCTTTGGAAATCTCACCTTAGTATCTTCTTTGTGTTTTCTCAAATGTTCCGTGAAACTATTAAAACAAACAAGATGTTCTGGGTCATCCCCCAAGAGTTATAACATGAATCATATGGCAAAATGTGGGTCAATCACACAAAAAACAGGAGACATATAATTCTCTGCTAAGGAGTGCAGTCACCGATTTAATTAACATTTTTTTTTAAAATGTCATCGGCATGGAAGCATGACCTCTGGACTGTTGGTGGAAGCTTGAAGAAGCAGAAGAATGTTTAACATTCCTGGCAATTAAATACCGTGCAACACCATCTGCAGAGATCTTATATTAAAGCTTATTGTCACTTTCAGGTGACATTGTAAATGTTTTATTCAACATCTTTATTGGTGACATTGCTGAGGGGATGAGTTGCACCCTCACCAAGTTTGCAGATGCCAGGTAGACACGCTGGAGGGCAGGGATAGGGTCCAGAGTAACCTTGACAAATTAGAGGATTGCACAAACAGAAATCTGATGAGGTTCAACAAGGACAAGGGCAGAGTCCTGCACTTGGGAGGAAGAATCCCAAGCATTGTTACAGGCTGGGGACCAACTGGCTAAGCAGCAGTTTGGCAGAAAAGGACCTGGGGATTACAGTGGATGAGAAGCTGGATATGAGTCAACAGTGTGCCCTTGTAGCCAAGCAGACTAATGGCATAGTGGGGTGTATTATTAGGACCATTGCCAGCAAATCTAGAGAAGTGATTATTCCCCTTTATTTGGCACTGGCAAGGCCACACCTGGAGTATTGTGTCCAGTTCTGCCCCCCCCCCCCACTATAGAAAGGATATGGACACATTGGAGAGGGTCCAGTGGAGGGCAGCCTACACTGATGAGGGGACTGGAGCACATGACATACAAGGAAAGGCTGAGGGATTTGGGCTTGTTTAGTCTGCAGAGGAGAAGAGTGAGGGGGGATTTGAGAGCAGCCTGCAACTCCCTGAAGGGAGAGAGAGGCTGTTCTCAGTGGTGGCACATGGCAGAATGAGGAGGAACGGGCTCACGTTGCAGTGGGGCAGGTCCAGGTTGGATATCAGGACAAACTATTTCCCTAGGAGGGCAACCTCTTCTCTAGGGCCTTTGCAGGCTAAACTCTATAGTGCAAACATGGCCTCATTCCCTGGCAGAGGAGAACGTGACACCAGCGAAAGCACACTAGTACCCTGGTAAAACTGCGCTGGCAAAGCGCTCCTAGAGTAGAATGGGCTGGGAGAGCCATTGGCACTGGGAGGAATCAGTGAGGTTGAGCTGATGTGGGAGACGGGAGTTTCTTGACCTTCCTCTGTTTCCTGACAGGACTTTGTGGGTCCAGTTGGAGAAGCTGCAGGGGTAAGTCCTGTGCAGTTGCTTTATGTAGTACTGACCTCTTAGCCAGCCTGACCCCTGAGCCCAATGGCCAGCAGCAATAGCCGAGATCTATGTCGAAGGAGGGAGGTGAAATCCCCAGCAATGGGCTTCCCACTCCCATGGGGGCGTATGAGAATGAGAGATCCCCAGCTGGGTGAATGATCTATAGAGTCACTGCATTCAATGGGCCAAACTGCAAAGGGGTGTAAGTCAGCTCGGCTGCCCTGGAGTTAGTGCTCCAGCCTACGCCGAGCTACATCCATTGGAGTCCGGGCAGGGACTGGCAATGCCGGGGGGGCTGTGCACGGGGCTGCTGGAAATTCCCTTTGCTGAAAGAGTCTGGTCCACGACGCTGACACGTTTGGCAGCCAAAGGCCAGTTACAGCCCAGAAGCCAGTTCCTCTCCCGGGTGGGCTTTGCAATCTATGGGGTGAGAGAGCCTTGGCAGCCCCATTGTCACCCCAATGGAAACCACAGCAACAAAAGGGCTCCTGTGCAGGTGCTACTGGAGAAAGAGGCGTCAGAGGCCCGGGTATGTTTACACCCCCCTTGCACACCATAGAGGCTCTGCTCCGAAGCACTAGGGACAGCACCTGGCCCTATAGCAGGGGAGTGACATGAACTCTCCAACCTTTCTCATTGACACTGCTCACTGCTGAGACCCGACCCTGGGAGGGTTGGGTCTGGGCAGTCAGGTTTCCAGTGGAAACCAGTGACAGGTACTACTCAGGAGAGCTGCTATCACCGCCCCTCCCCCAGTTTCAATGTGAAAAGCAGGATTCAGCTTCCGAACATGGCTGCCTCTCCCCCTCCTCCATCCCCTGCAAAAGGGTAGCGGTGTTTTGCTGTTGAAGCGTAACTGCTAAAAATGGAAACACGACCAGGAGTTACACTCTCTATTGCAATGAGGAGTTTCGCTGTGAAATCTGAACATAAATGTCTCTTGTTCCCTTGCCACCTGAATGAATTGTTCCAGCCCGGTATCTGAGCATTGCCTGCAGCTGAGCTTTTATTCTCTGAGACCCCAGCTCCACACTGAAATCTCACAGGAGCAAAACTACAGCAAAGCAGCTATCCTGACCTAACTTCCTGTGCAGACTAGGGAAGTATTCTTCACTAGACCTAACTACTGCCCTTAGGGGAAATAAACTACCTACCATGCTGGGAGAACACTCCTGTCATTGTATTGAGCGTGTACCCAGAAGCACAGTAGGGGCACAACTGTGGCCCTGCACTGTGCAGACTATAGCGGAAGTATTCTTCACTAGACCTAACTACTGCCCTTAGGGGAAATAAACTACCTACCATGCTGGGAGAACACTCCTGTCATTGTATTGAGCGTGTACCCAGAAGCACAGTAGGGGCACAACTGTGGCCCTGCACTGTGCGGCTATAGCGGGAAGTATTCTTCACTAGACCTAACTACTGCCCTTAGGGGAAATAAACTACCTACCATGCTGGGAGAACACTCCTGTCATTGTATTGAGCGTGTACCCAGAAGCACAGTAGGGGCACAACTGTGGCCCTGCACTGTGCGGCTATAGCGGTTTAAGTATAGAGATACCTTGAGGAACAGGCCTGGGGACTGGAGGTTAAAAAGTTTCTGTCATGCACTAAGAAAGCCAAGGGAATTGCAAAATGGTAAAACAAATGTTGCCATTGTGAGGAATGCCCCACACTGATACTGAAGCACAGAGAGTTTCTGGAGCCTGCCCTGTTTTCTTTCAGGAGATCACGCGTCCAACTGGCAATGCTCTTGGGGTGAGTACTGAAAACTACTTTTCTGTCCAGTTGTTTGATATACTCATTCCAGAGGCCATGTTTCCATGCTGATCACTGGAAAGAGGTTATGCAAATGAAGTGCGAGAAAATGCTAATCAGCGCTTCGTTTGCATTTCCTCTTTCAGAAGAGGAAAGCGGTCTAGACAAGTCCCCTATATCTGCATACACAACATCTACACTAGGAGCTAGGCAGGCCCAGGCTCTCTAGCACAGACATGGCCTCATTTCCCTTGCAGCAGAGAATGTGCTATAGTGGTGGAATTGCACTGGCACAGCGCTCCGAGTGCAGAACTGACCTGTAAAAAGCTATTGCCATTTTCATTGGGAAGAACCAAGTACGTTGAAGTGATATCAGGGAACTGAATTTCTTTCTCCTGCTCTGTTTCCATACAGAGTGACGTGAATCCAGCAGGAAGTCTTCTTGGGGTGAGTACTCAGAATTACTGTGCTTTCCAGCTGTTGCACATAACTGTTCCAAGGACATGCTTCCATGCTGATGTCTGGTTTTGCTTGATATACCGTAAACAGCACAGTCGTGTCCTGGTAGAACTGTACTGGCCAAGTGTTTCTAGTGTAGAACAGGCTTTGCCATTTCCATTGTGAGGAATCAGCTACAGTGACGTGATACAGGAGAAGGGTATTTATTGACCCTCCTCTTACCATGATCTTACAGGAAGCCTTGTGTCCACATCAGGATGTTCTTGGGGTGAATACTCCGAACCCCTTTCTTGTGTGATTGTTCTATATAATCATTCCTGAGGACGAGCTTCCATGCTAATGGCAGGTTCTGCCCCATAATGATCTAACGCTGTGCGGATCAACACACGTACATTGTCATCATCTGACTCCGATTCCACCAAGAGAAAGTTCATTTTCATTTTTGGTGGATCTGTAGCTTCTGTATTACAATGTTTCTTTTGTAAGATTTCTGACAACATATGCCGCATCTCATTTTGCTCAGCTTTTGGAAGAAACTTCAGACTCTTAAACCTCGGATTGAGTGCTGGAGCAATCTTTAGCAATCTCCAATTGGTACCTTCTTTGCCTTTTTTGTCAAATCTGCAGTGAAAGTTGTTCTCAAAACGAACACTATGTGCTAAGTCATCATCCGAGACTGCTAGAACATGAAACAAAAGGCAGGATGTGGGTTAACACAGAGCAGGAAACATACAATTCTCCCTCAAGGATTCAGTCACAAACTGAATTAACACTTTTTTTTTGGACAAACATCATCAGCATGAAAAGTGCTCTGGAACAGCAGGAGAAGCACAAAGGAGCAGATGAATGTTGAACATATCTGGCATGTAAAAACTCTGCCAATTCAGTTCCAGTACCATGTGAATATCTGAGCCTGGTGACACTCACAGGTCCCACTGTAAATAAGAAGTGGGCAGTATTATCTCCAGTAAACCGACTTCTTTTTCTTAGCGACTGGCTGAACAAGAAGTAGGACTGAGTGTAATTGCAGGCACTAATGTTTTCTATTGCTTTGTTGCTGAGTGCAGTTCTAACAAATACAGCTACGTTTGTAAGATGCACTATCATGCTACATACAAATGTAGATAATTTTCACAACAAGCAGGATGCTCAGTCATTTTTTGCAACAGAAATAGTTTAGAACTGCTGGAAGTTTGTTATTTTATGAGAAAATATTTTTTCCAAAATAAAAAAATATTAATAGAAACATCCCTTTTGATTCTTAAATGGAAAGAATGAAAACTAAACCAAAAAGGCTATGTCTACACTGAAAGTGTTTGCGGCAGAAAATATGCTAATGAGGAACTCATTAGCATGAGTCGCGATGTCATTAACATATTTTCTGCCCATGCTTTTTGTACAAGGGTTTTTTTTTTGTGCAAAAAGAAGCAGTCTAGCTGCTTCCATTTTGCGCAACCCTGCCCCCCTTTTGCACAAGATCCTTATGCCTCTCATTATACTGATGATTTTCTCTCAGAAATGAGATCTTTCCTGTTCTGCCCAAAGGGGAGCTGTTCAAGGACAGTATCTTTGCATCCCCTGTGAGTGAGTTCGGGTTGTCCGCGTGAGTAGGAAGGTGGATCCAGGGTTCTCCTCACCTATTCGAAATAGTCTTTACATCGACTATTGTGTTCTGGTAAATTAAGAGTTTGTGCGCTGGAGAAAGAGAGAGCCTGCACTGACTGTCAGTAGCCCACTATGCCATTTCCCTCACGCATGTAAGCCGCTGTAACAGATCAAGGGAGGGGCAGCCATAACCACCCCACCGTCTTTCCCCCTTTCTGCCTCTTTCCCCTTAACTCTCAGTTCCCAAAGCCAATGTCCTTAACTACCCGTGGGAGTCTGCTCCCTGGCTCAGTCCTCGGCTCAGTCCGCCTCTCCGCACCCCATCCTCAGCCGCTCCTCCGGGTCCCAAGGCTCAGGATGCTCCCAGCGCTCCCGTCCTCCGGCTTCCTCCTGCGGAAGAGAGCACAACCAATGCCGGCTTCCCCCTTTCGGGGCGTCCTGGCTCCCTTTGCATCCTCCCACCTTTCGCTGCCGCGCTCAGTGCAGGGGAGGGCTACCCCGCCACAGCCATCAGAAGGAAAAGTGGTCCCTCATTTCAGGGCTCTCACATTTGTGAGTTTCAAGCACAGATGCCTGGGGCTTGATTTCAAAAGGTGCCAAACACCCGGGGCTACACTAGAGTCAGTAGGAGCTTTGGTACAGCAAGAAACATTTCCCAAGGCACAAGCAAGTCAGCTGCTTCTGTCCTGGGAGGAGCTAACCACCCTCCTTGCAATGGCACAGGACTTCAATAGAACCAATAACTTTCTTCTTTGTTTTCTCTAAAGGGCTAATCGGGGAAATGATCTGCGGTGAGTATCTCCGGTTCTCTCTCTTTCAGAAGCTCCTGTGGTCTCTTGTCTGCTCTCATAGTGGGAATTGAGACTGGAGCCTTTGAGTTGAAGGAGGCACCATTAGTACATTTCATAGTGCAATCTCAGTGAAGGAGAAAAGTGGCCCTCTCTTGCTGCTGCCCAGCAGCCTCAACCCAGACATGCCCCCCACCAAGTATGGCATGAAGCTCTTTGTCTCACCTGCCGCTTTTAGTCCATGCCACGGTGTAACAACCAGCAAGCAGAAACAAATCTTTACCTGTCAGCATCTGAGGTGTTGTTTTCCTGCTTGCCTGGCAGTCAGAGAGAGGCTGGTAAGAACCAGGCTCACATTTATGTTAATAACAGTGAACACCACTAGCACAATTCATGGTTCATACGTTCTAAGGGAAGAAGAGACTATTCTGGTCAGCTTGTCTGACCTGCATAAAACAGAGAAGTTCAATGAGCTATTCCTGCATCGAGCCCATGATTTCTAGGCAAGCTGGGCACATTGAGAGGAAAGATACTGTCTGTAAAGTCCTCATATTTTAAGCTCACAAGCTCTTTCACATACATGAGGTAAACTTCAGCTCTTCATATCCCTGGTCTTAGGCTCCAAAGCTCTTATGTCAATGTTGAATATGGGACTTGGACTCCTAAGTCACTAAGGCTACATCTAGACTATGGAGTTTTTAAACTCCGCTGCGTCTAGAAAACATGTCTGCTTTTCCGACATTTTTGTCAGAAGAGCAGACGCGCTCTTTCGGAAGCCCCTGTATTTCTCATTTCACGAGGAACAAGGGCTTTTCTGAAAGAGGAGGTTTTTCCGAAATTTGGCCCAGTGTAGATGGGCCAGATTTCAGAAAAGCCTCTTCGAAAAAAACAGTGCAATTTGTGTATCTTTTTCTGATAAAACTCTGTAGTCTCTCGACAAAACCTAAATTGCATCCTCAACAGCCTATGGGAATGAATGACAAAGTTTATTTCTGTTTCTCCCATTGATCCCGCCCTAAGGCTAGACACAAGGAATAGAACAAACATGAAAGGAGCCGGTGAGAACACCACTGACTGTGTTTAGATCCAAGGTTTCACTAAAGGAAGTCATTACATCTTATTCAGCCCTTCTGAAGGGCTTTGCTGGCAAGTTCCTCGAACAGTTCACAAAATCTGTGCCATGAGGGGGCAGGGAAAGAAAGGTCATTCAGGCCAATCCAGTGTTTCTGTCTGTCCCATGTTACGGGCCAGGCCCTGGGTGGTGTTTCTGGAGTCTCTGAACTAGCAGCCATTGCCATTCAATTCAGACGGCTGAGCGTCCTGCTTTCAGACGCCGAGGTCCTGGGGTTCCATTCTCCAAAGAGCCCATGCTGAGGAACCTGACTTGCTGTGGGTGTTGGAAACAGGATGGCCTGCTCTGGCCAAGGGGAGCTGACTGTTTTCCAGAAAAGACAGTACCTCCTCCTGCATTTCTCAGCATCTCTCCAACAGGGTGGGGATCAGGCTGAAGGAACGGGGGGTCCCGGGGACCTGCAGTTACAGTCAGTTTTCTCCAATGGAGAACTGACCCCAAGTAGCTGTGTCCCCAAAGCCAGCACTGAGGGGGAGAAAGCATCCATGTCACTGCTGCGCTGAGCTCTGTTCCCACATCCCCATGAGCTTCTTGCACCATCGACCAGGAGACAGCGGGGCAGAGGGCTCCTCTCCACAGCACCAGCCTGCCCCCTTCAAGCAGCAAAAGGTTCTTCTGCCTTCACCCGGTCACCCCATCCTCCACTGGCTGTAATGCTGAGAAGTGCGATGCTGTCTCATCGAAACAGCAGCCCCGTGGCAGACAGAATACTCTCTCTCACGGGGAGCGCTGACAAGCGGCAGGGATCTGAGACGCGTGTGAACCACTGCGTGAATCCCAGTGCCCGCTCACATCCCCAAAAGACAGTTTCGGTTTCTAAAAGAACCCCTTGGCCTCAGTTCCAGCCCTCCCAAAACTCCCCCGACCTTCTCCTCCCGCTCCTGCCCATCCAGTGCCATCAGTCACCGTTTGCAAAGGGCACTGCTGTCCAACGCACACTAGTGTAAGTGGGACACGGGCTGCACACAGTTGTATCTGGGGGCAGGAAGGGACTAAGTGATATCTGGGAGTGGGGGGAGAGCTCTTGTCTACTCCCTGTGGGTTACTGGGGCTATAATGACTGTTTGCCATCTCTCCCCAGCACTAAGAATTCAGAGTTAATCATCCAATGCTGATGAAAGCGGCCTGGCTGACTTCGAGCACGTCACTTTCCCATGCTGCTGCCTGACAACTTTCCACTAATCACACGCTGAATGAAAACCGTCAATCCAACTGCTAGGGCCTCTGGCTAATTCCTGTGATGTTCATTGATTTGTGCTGCTTTTTGATGTAACACGGGATGGAGGGACACAGAGCTCTGTCCCACACCTGCCTGGGGGAGGTGAGAGCTTTACAAATCTTCAAATAAAAGAAACAGAAATGCACAAAAAAGCTGTTTTTTAGTTTTTAGTAAGTTACATTTCCTTCCAGGCTGGGATAGGATTTGTACCCCGGTAAATGCGGAGTCTGCCACTTCCATTAGTGAATTCTCAGCTCTTTATAGGCAATGATTGTTCTGTGGTGGGAAGGACTGTTCTCCAGTATTGCTCCCTCTCCCTGAGTGGGGAAACCCAGAAAGTAACAACAGTGGTAAAAATGAACACTGGAGTGGCTGCCTCCCTGAAAAGGAGAGAAGAGTATTTGCCACACTGCCAGGGCTGTGATGGGAGAACATGGGGCAAGTTTTCCTTTCAGGGTAGATGTCCTAGCACAAAATTCCCCGCGCTCCATAAAATGGTCCCTTTCTACTACAGTTTCACTCTTTTGGCCTGAACACAAACCACGCCCCTAAAATAACCCAGAAACAACACTTCAGTGTTGCTTCAAGGGAACTTTGATAGCAGCCTTCAACTTCCAAAGAGGCTGGAGAGAGGCTGTTCTCAATAGTGACGGATGGCAGAACAAGGAACAATGGTTTCAAGTTGCAGTGGGAGAGGTCCAGGTTGGATATTAAGAAAAACTATTTCACTAGGAGAGTGGTGAAGCACTGGAATGGGTTACCTAGGGAAGTAGTGGAGTCTCCATCCCTAGAGATTTTTAACTTTTGGCTTGACAAAGCCCTGGCTGGGTTGATTTAGTTGGGATTGGTCCTGCCTAGGGCAGGGGGCTGGACTTGATGACCTTCTGAGGTCTCTTCCAGCTCTATGGTTCTATGATTCTATGATTAAGAAAATTCTTTAGCGCTGTTATTATGCTTCGAGATCTCCAATAGAATACCACTTGTCATCACCTATAGCCCCCAACTTAAACCCGTCCAACATATTATCAATAAACTACAACCTATACTAGAACAGGATACTACACTCCGAGAGGCTCTGGGAGACAGACCCATAGTCTCCTACAGACAACCACCTAACCTCAGGATGATTCTTACCAACAACCACAGGACATACCACACTAATACCAACCCTGGGACTTTTCCTTGCAACAAACCCTGTTGCCAACTTTGCCCACATATTTACTCTGCTGACACCATTATTGGACCTAACCAATTCAGTTATAAGATCAAGAACACATATTCCTGCTCATCCAGAAATATAATTTATGCCATCATGTGCCGACAGTGTCCATCTGCTATGTACATTGGACAAACGTCTCAGACACTTCGCCAAAGAATCAATGCACACAAAACGGATATCAGACAGTATCACAAAGAAAAAACAGTTTCTTGCCATTTCAGCCAGAAAGGGCATTGTCTCAATGACTTGATTACCTGCATACTGCTTCAAAGACATTTTCACACCAGGCTTGAAAGAGAAACCTCTGAACTGTCATTCATGCTTAAATTTGACACTTTACGCCGGGGTCTCAACAAAGACTCTAATTATCTTACCCATTACAAAGATAGCTTCCCCAATTATCACCTCTAATATCATTAGCTCACAAACATTTACCTCCCCCCCCCTTATCTCCCCTCTGTTCTGAAATTTGATTTGTCCTTTTTTATGTTTGTTCATTTTTTTGATTGTATCCCTTTGGTATATATGGTCATGCCTATTTTCTTCCACAATTTGATCTGAGAAAGTGGGTCTGGCCCACGAAAGCTCATCAACTAATAAACCATCTTGTTAGTCTTTAAAGTGCTACATAATCCTGTTTTTTGTTAGAGAGTAGACTGGCTCCCAAGGAGTAGAACCAGTTTGTCAGGGGGGTGCCCCCTTGCCAATGATGTCACTGGAGGAGGCAGATCCAGGAGTGGAAAGTCTGAAAGGCAGCAGCTTATCTCTTGGGTTCTTTGGCCATTGTCACCAGCTGAAGCCAAGGGGAAGCTGCTGCAGGAGCCTGAGAAGGCAAGAGCAACTCTGCTTAGCTGAACACAGATGGTCCCCAAAGGACTTCCATAGAGAGAGTGCACCCCAGCAATGCTCAGCATGTTGGAGATTTTAAATATGATCTGCTAGCTCTGTGTATTTCTCCTAGTTAAATAAAAGGCAGTAGCATATTAGCATTCTAGACTGCAATGTTTTTGTGGAGCACATTTTGCATAGCCTTTTCCCCCCTTTTTTTTCGGAAGAGGCTTTTCCACCATTTGGCTAGACAGGGCCAAATGGCAGAAAAGCCTCCTGTTTCGGAGGCGCCCATATTCCTTGTGTAATGAGGTATACAGGGCTCCCCGAAAGAGCACATTTGCTCTTCCGTGAAAAAAAGCGGAAGAGCAAATGTGTTCCTTGGACATGGCGGGGTAAGGTATCCCGCAAAAACCCTGTAGTCTAGACGTAGCCATAGATTCTAAGGCCAGAAATGTCTAGACTAATCATCTAGTTTGACCATCTGTATAGCTCAGGCCATAAAACACCCTGAAAATAATTACCAAAGTAGGTCTCTTAGGGTATGTCTACACTATAGTGTTATTTTGAAATATCTTATTTCAAAATAATGCGTCTACACACAAAATGCATTTCAAAATAGCTTTTTGCTATTTCGAAATAGCACGTCCACACTGATTCGACACTGAATCACATAAGGCCAGCCGGAACTGGTTCCAGCAGGGCATCAGGTCAGAAGTTACCTTGTGGCCAGGGCGGCCAGCAGGGCACCCTGGGAAGGGCTGGAGCCCCCCTATTTCAAAATAAGCATCTACACAGCGCTTATTTCAAAATAGCAATTTCAAAATTGGCGCTATTCCTCGTGGAATGAGGTTTTCCAATTTCTAAATAAGTTTAATAAGGACAAATGCAAAGTACTCCACTTAGGAAGGAACAATCAGTTTTACGCAAAGAATGAGAAGCGACTGTCTAGGAAGGAGCACTGCAGAAACAGATCTAGGAGTCATAGTGGACCGCAAGCAAAATATAAGTCAACAGGCTGAGACTGTTGCAAAAAAACCAAACATGATTCTGTGATGCATTAACAGGAGTGTTGTGAGCAAGATGCAAGAAGTCATTCTTCCACTCTACTCTGCGCTGATTAGGCCTCATTTGGAGTATTTTGTCTCATTCTGGGCACCACGTTTCAAAAAAGATGTGGAGAAATTGGAGAAGGTCCAGAGAAGAGCGACAAGAATGATTAAAGGTCTAAAGAACATGAGCTATGAGGGAAGACTGAAAGAATTGGGCTTGTTTAGTTTGGAAAAGAGAAGACTGAGAAGGGACATGATATCGGTTTTCAAGTACCTAAAACAGTGTTACAAGGAGAAGGGAGAAAAATTGTTCTCGTTGGCCTCTGAGGCTAGTACAAGAAACAATGGGCTTAAACTGTAGAAAGGGAGGTTTAGGGCTGGACATTAGGAAAAACTTCCTAACTGTCAGGGTGGTTAAACTCTGGAGTAAATTGCTTAGGGAAGTTGTGGAATCTCCATCTCTGGAGATCTTTAAGAGCAGGTTAGACAGACATCTATCAGGGATGGTCTAGATGGTGGCTGGTTCTGCCGTGAGGGCAGGGGACTGGACTCGATGACCTGTCGAGATCCCTTCCAGTTCTAGTGTTCTATGATTCTATGATTTGTTCAGTTATGTCAGTTGTGAGGACTGTACTTGTTTTGGTGATTCAGTCTCTCTTCTGTTTGGTTTTATGAGAAGCAATCTTATTCCAGGCATATCCCATTTTCCTGGCACAACCAAACCCTTATGTTGCTTTCAGTTATGATAAGAGAAAGGTGTATACTGTATTTGATGATCCTTGCTCTTATCATGTAGGCGGAGATCTTGAACAAAGAGACCAACATACTCTCTAAAATATATAGTAGATTGATTTCCCTTGTACGTATCATTAAGTCATCCTTCAATCTTCTCTTTGGTTAAAAAAAATCATATTGAATTTCTTGAGTCTTGCATTAGAAAGCATGCTTTCTAATCCTTTACTCATTGTGCTACTTCTTATCTTGTGCCCCCTGAAAGAGTTAAGTTGTAAGGCTTATGTCTTCAGTGGGCTTATAGGAGAGGGTGTGTCTAAGAGTAGATTGAGGGTTTCCAGGGGCTGGGTGGTTGGACTGCATTCCAACTCTCAGGTGGTGATAGAGAATCAGCACCTGAAAACATGAATAAGGATCTCAAGACAAGGGCAGTGCCTGGGCTCTGTTCAGACTCTGGAGCAAAGGGGGGCAAATTGAGGACCTTTTTTCCACTGGGCAGCAGGAAGGGAGATTGGGCAAGGAGCTGGGTGGTTGGATAAGGAAGGGGGTGGACCATGCCTGGCTGTTTGGGGAAGCCCAGGCTCCCCTAGCCTTCCCTACCTGGTCTCTCATGCAGTCTGAAAAAGTTTGCCCAACCCTGCACTGGAGGCTTAAAATATGGAAGGCAGTTGCTGGGTCTCCTTTCAGCAGTCTGGTGAGTGGCTAAGAGAGGGTGCTCAATAGGAGCTGTGACAGCTGCTTCCTATTCCTAACAGGTTGCATGGTAACTGCTTCTTGTGCTGTCACAATCCAGATGAGTGAGGAGAAGGGGAGAGGGACTCTGGAAGGAGAGATCCCTTCTTTCCCCCATAGTATTTGACATTGCCTTTCCTGAAGTGATCCAAATAGTAATCCTCTAGACCTTTGCAAAACACATTGTTCTAGTGCCCTAGGTTGGGATTTTAAGACAGGAGTAAGGATTTTAGGTGTTCTGCTCTTCTAACTCCTTAAAGCTCCTTTGGAAATACCACCCGAATGTCTTTTTTTCCTGGAAAACCTGTGTTTCTGTGGTGAAGGGTAGATAATGCTGGTTTGGGCCTGGAGAGGAGAGGTGGATGAGGCTGAGAAGCCAATGAAAGGGGCTAAAGCCCAAAATAATTTAGAACAAATTAAACCTCAGAAGTTTGTGCCATAATTTATGTGCATTGAAGAAGCAAGACTGGTGCAGTTTATGGACTATATGGATAGGAGCGAATACCTATGTCACGTTCAGGCCAAACGAGTGTACCTGTTCTAGAAAGGTTTTTGGACTGCAGGGAGACTTCCTTTCTGCTGGCACATCTACACTGAAAGGAAAATTGCTTCTTGTTCTGATAGTCACAGGCCTGGTTGCTGTTGCTCTGCAGCTCGGTTTACAGACCCTTTTCCTTCCTACTCTGTTGGATTGATGAGTTGCTCAGTTATTTATTTTTTCTCAATGCTTCCCTCCATGTTTCCCAATCGAGGAAAAGGGAAGGATATTGGGGAGCACAAGTGCCAGACTACACCAACATCATAACTCTGCAAGAGGCGTAACTCTTATGTTGGGGTAGTTAGTGTGACATAATATGACATATATTAGCTGTTGGCTGTATCGAGTTCCCCATCCCAGTAGGCTGCTTCCAGGAAACTTCCCGCTCCCACAACTCTGGGCAGCTGGTCCCCACTCCCAGTGGAGAACTGAGAACCCAGTGGGGTGGTGAGGGCAGCTGGACTCCTGGAGGAGAGCTGAATGGAACTGAGAGTCCCCCACACTGCTCCCCTTCACTCTGTGGTAGTGCTCCTGGTGAGGATGTGAATCACTGAGGCTAAGTCTAGACTGCAGGCTTCTTTTGGAAGAAGCTTTTTTCAGAAGAGATCTTCCAAAAAAACTTCTTGTGCAAGAGAGCGTCCACACTGCCAAAGCGCATGGAAAAAGCAATGTGCTTTTTCAAAAGAGAGCGTCCAGGCAGTCTGGATGCTATCTCGCATGTAAGCTGTGATTACTATGGACAGAAGGACCAGTCGGGCACCTGTGCTTTTTCCTCTTCTTCTGAAAGAACTCCCTCTTCCCCATCCACACATGCATTTTTCTGAAAGAGCTCTTTCGGAAAAAGGCTTCTTCCTCGTAGAAAGAGAAATACTAATGCTGGAAAAACCCCTCTGTTATTTCGATTTACTGTTGAAAGAATGTGCTTGTAGTGTGGACATAACTCAGCTTTTGTCAGAAAAATGGCCATTTTTCTGACAAAACTCTGTCGTGTAGGTGAGAAGGAGGATAGTGTGGACACCAGCCACCACAGTAATTATTAGCATAGGTAAATGTAGGGCTGTAGTGTGGACATACCCTGAGAATGAAGCAGACCCCATGATAGTCTAGAGGCAACATTTAAAAAACAGACAATCCAAAATGTTTGTGTGCAGTTGCATTTATTTTTATTTTTATTTTTGCAAAGCTCTTGCCATCCCCCAGGGTGACAAAGGGAAAGAGCTCTTTGCCCTCTGTTCCACGAAAAGACACCAAAATTAGTGAACATCACAGTAATCACCTGGAGTCCCAATCAGGATGATTTATGATTCTGACGTAGCATTTGATTGGTTAGGAGAGTTGTGAGGCAGCAGCAGGAGAAGCGTAATGGCAGGCATCGTCACTGTGGTCAGCAAATCCGGTTTCATCAGCGCATCACATTAATTCATAATCCCTGCAGGTTCAGGGAGAGATAGAAAGCAGCAGTTACAGTCCCAATAACCTACTGGGAATCAGATAAGTACCCTCCCCCATACTCTGAAGGAATTCCATCCCTTTCTATCCACATCCAGCTGAGGGCATTTTACACCAGTGTCCTTTGCAAACTGTTTGATTGATTGATAGATGAAAGAAGGGAGTCAGAGAGGAGTTACAGTCCTGCTCATCAGCTCCACCCTTCTGTAGCCAGCAGTGTGCAGGAGGCCCTGGAAGAGATGGGGAGGAGTGAAGTGGGGCATGCTTAGGGGAGAGGGTGGAAAGCAGTAGGAAGGGGCAGAGCAGAGTGGGGGTAGAAAATGATAGAGCAAAAATGGAAGTTTGGGGAAACGTGCAGAGTGGGGCTGGAGCTTGGGGCAGAGCAGGAGCTGAAACCCCCCCCCCCCCAACCACATTAGAAAGTTATCACTGCTGCCTACCCTTTAACCTGACTTAGAGGTACCCAAATCATCTAAAAGATGCTCAAAGTAGAGTAAATTCTGAATATTCATGGCCAGACTCCATGTAAAGCACACATCCACCAAAAAAGAAGTCAGTTAGGAAATTATTTACTTGTTGCTGCTTTTCCACTGACAACATTGACATGAAAAAGACTTTCATTCGTACAGTAATGATTCTTATGGCTACTTGGTGGAATCTGAGAACCAGCATTGTCTGGTGAGTGTTGTGGGGGGGAAAAAGCCAATGGCTTTTTTTCTTTTTTCAACTGAAAACAAAATCAGATTATTTTTTCAAATTGGAAGAAAAAGAAGAAATGGAAGCTGTTTATTGACTCTTACTACACATCCTGAGAAGAGATGAGAATCTTTCCTGAACTTTCACTTAGGTTAGCATTAAATTCAAAAGAACAATAGGCAGGAATGTACCCAGCTCTGTAGTGGGCGGTGTCACTCAGTGGCTACGTTATTAGACTGGGAGTGTGGTTGAGACCATTTTGTCTGTGCAGGGCTCTATGTACGACCCAACTGGTGAGTGGATCTGAACATGAATGTAAAAAAAAAAAAACCCAGCCAAAAACCCAGACCCCACAGAATACATATACAATGATTGCAAGCAGAATAGTAGAACTGATACTGAAAAAAACATCAGGATGGATACTGACACACTATTTGGGATTTAGAAACACAGTTATCTTTTGCCCCATAAATTAGTCTTTCGCCCCAATCCTCTCACACGTCTCCTACCTATTCCACCTGACCCCTGCCTCAGAGTGTGGGCTTGATAGAAACCACAGCGAGAATACAAAACCAATATGAAAACAACTCACATTTGGAATAATTACCCCACGACCTCTCGCAGCTACATCCCCCACAATGCTTAAAGAAAAAGTAGGCTGTCATTTGATCCTTCCTTTATTAGTGTCAACAGAATATCACTACTTCCTTCCCATTGTCATTGGGCTCACCACACCAAACCCACACTAGGGGTATATCTAGATTAAATATCCCTGCTACAGGGAAGGCTCGAATTACTCCAAGTCAGGCTCCATTCCTGTGGACCGGCTACCTCAACTGCTGGTACGCCGCGAGGCCCTTGGTTTAAATTAGAATGAGGCTTGGTTGAGTACTTCCAACCACAGGCCTGCACCTTGCAAGCCTTGACCCGGAGTTAGAAAACTTGTCATCTAGACCATCCTTAACAGATGTTTGTCTAACCTGCTCACGTCTAATCCTAATGCAGTGGAGACCGTGTGTCTCATGGTCCAAGGTGATACTGTAATATCCACTGCAATGGTGAGCATTGCAGTGAACCGCAGCTCCCACCTGTATGACATCAGCGTGGAGTTGTTCTTAACGGGGTATCAAGAACGGACCCCCACAGAATCTCAGCAAAAGAAGGGGCGCTGCAAAGAACATCATGATCAGTGCTGATATTCCCGTTAGAACTTAGAGTCCCGCTGATTTGTCCTTTGCCCCGATCCTGCACATCTCTGCAGGCTATACCATGAGAGAACTGGCTTGGGATTTGGGCGTCTTAAGAACCGCTGCGAGAAGAGAAACCAGCCTGACAAGAAATCAGGTATGGAACGCTCACCGGAACGACGTTTTCAACTAGGTTGCCCACGGTCTGTAAGAAAAATGAAGAAAGTTACTTGATCCTGCCGTTCCTCCCGTATCGTTTATATATTGCTACTTCCCTCTCAATCTCCGTAGGTTAGCTACAGCAAGTCAAAGCTTGGAGCCTCGTCTGCGTAGCTATCCCGGCACTGTGCCAGACCGATTCTATGGGGCACACGTGACTGCAGACAGCTCTGTAATGGGCTGCTCTTCTTTTTCAAAGCTAGGATTAATTGCCGGGGTAGGAGGGTTTCCTATGTGGTGCAAATTAGAATGAGGCTTGGTTGAGTATTTCCAAACAATCCATTTGAAAAGATGTCTGCTTTTCCCGTTTTTTTCCTTTTTGGGCGAAAATCAAAACTGAGAGAGCTTTGCAATTGTCTCATCTAGGATTCCAACCATCTTTCCTAGACTGTCACACCTTTTCCCCTTTTACAAGCGCTCTTTCAAAAGTAGTGTTTCTTAAGGTCCATTTGCATGCAACATAGCGATGGGCTCCTACACTTTCCAAAATGTTTTAAACTGTTTCCTTCATGAAAACTGGAACGTGGAGGAGTAAGAGCCAGAACGTTCCCCATGCTTGGGTTTAGTTCTTTTTCATGCAAGATGAGAAAAATTGGAAGGCGACTTTGAACACTCACACCAAGAGTGCTTTCAGCAGGGTCCACAAGAGGGTGTTAAAGAAAACAAAAATCTCACAATGACACGCCTCTATTTCACAGAGAGTGGAAATGTGAATGGTTTACATATTAGAGTGGTCATTGCCCCTCTCTGTGTCTGTCCTTTTTCTCTCTGCCTCCCTTCAGTAGGCTGATCGGTCACACTTTAGTATACCAGAATCAAAGGATCACAGAACTAGAAGTGGCCTTCCGAGCTCAGGATGTCCAGTCCCATGCCCTCCTGCAAGGGCCAAGCGCCGTCCAGATTAGAGGTTTGCAAACTCTGAGTTGCTCCAGGTCAGGACAAGCCCCTGATAGGCCGCGAGACCCTTGGTTTACCTGTTCAGGTATGGGCGATCGGCGCTCCCGTTGACCACAAGTCACCGTTCCTGGCCAATGGGAGCGGTGGAATGCGGTGTCCCGTTCCGCACCGTCTCCTGCAATTCCCATGGGCAGCAACGGAGATCCGTGGCCAACTGGAGACGCGAGCGCCCGTACCTGCGTAGGTGCAGGTAAAGAAAGCGTTTCATGGCCAACCACAGGCCTGCCCTTGCAAGCCTTGACCCGGAGTTAGAAAACTTGTCATCTAGACCATCCTTAACAGATGTTTGTCTAACCTGCTCACGTCTAATCCTAATGCAGTGGAGACCGTGTGTCTCCTGGTCCAAGGTGATACTGTAATATCCACTGCAATGGTGAGCATTGCAGTGAACCGCAGCTCCCACCTGTATGACGTCAGCGTGGAGTTGTTCTTAACGGGGTATCAAGAACGGACCCCCACAGAATCTCAACAAAAAAGGGGCGCTGCAAAGAACATCATGATCAGTGCTGATATTCCCGTTAGAACTTAGAGTCCCGCTGATTTGTCCTTTGCCCCGATCCTGCACATCTCTGCAGGCTATACCATGAGAGAACTGGCTTGGGATTTGGGCGTCTTAAGAACCGCTGCGAGAAGAGAAACCAGCCTGACAAGAAATCAGGTATGGAACGCTCACCGGAACGACGTTTTCAACTAGGTTGCCCACGGTCTGTAAGAAAAATGAAGAAAGTTACTTGATCCTGCCGTTCCTCCCGTATCGTTTATATATTGCTACTTCCCTCCCAATCTCCGTAGGTTAGCTACAGCAAGTCAAAGCTTGGAGCCTCGTCTGCGTAGCTATCCCGGCACTGTGCCAGACCGATTCTATGGGGCACACGTGACTGCAGACAGCTCTGTAATGGGCTGCTCTTCTTTTTCAAGATTAATTGCCGGGGTAGGAGGGTTTCCTATGTGGTGCAAATTAGAATGAGGCTTGGTTGAGTATTTCCAAACAATCCATTTGAAAAGATGTCTGCTTTTCCCGTTTTTTTCCTTTTTGGGCGAAAATCAAAACTGAGAGAGCTTTGCAATTGTCTCATCTAGGATTCCAACCATCTTTCCTAGACTGTCACACCTTTTCCCCTTTTACAAGCGCTCTTTCAAAAAGTAGTGTTTCTTAAGGTCCATTTGCATGCAACATAGCGATGGGCTCCTACACTTTCCAAAATGTTTTAAACTGTTTCCTTCATGAAAACTGGAACGTGGAGGAGTAAGAGCCAGAACGTTCCCCATGCTTGGGTTTAGTTCTTTTTCATGCAAGATGAGAAAAATTGGAAGGCGACTTTGAACACTCACACCAAGAGTGCTTTCAGCAGGGTCCACAAGAGGGTGTTAAAGAAAACAAAAATCTCACAATGACACGACTCTATTTCACAGAGAGTGGAAATGTGAATGATTTACATATTAGAGTGGTCATTGCCCCTCTCTGTGTCTGTCCTTTTTCTCTCTGCCTCCCTTCAGTAGGCTGATCGGTCACACTTTGTATACCAGAATCAAAGGATCACAGAACTAGAAGTGGCCTTCCGAGCTCAGGATGTCCAGTCCCATGCCCTCCTGCAAGGGCCAAGCGCCGTCCAGATTAGAGGTTTGCAAACTCTGAGTTGCTCCAGGTCAGGACAAGCCCCTGATAGGCCGCGAGACCCTTGGTTTACCTGTTCAGGTATGGGCGATCGGCGCTCCCGTTGACCACAAGTCACCGTTCCTGGCCAATGGGAGCGGTGGAATGCGGTGTCCCGTTCCGCACCGTCTCCTGCAATTCCCATGGGCAGCAACGGAGATCCGTGGCCAACTGGAGACGCGAGCGCCCGTACCTGCGTAGGTGCAGGTAAAGAAAGCGTTTCATGGCCAACCACAGGCCTGCCCTTGCAAGCCTTGACCCGGAGTTAGAAAACTTGTCATCTAGACCATCCTTAACAGATGTTTGTCTAACCTGCTCACGTCTAATCCTAATGCAGTGGAGACCGTGTGTCTCCTGGTCCAAGGTGATACTGTAATATCCACTGCAACGGTGAGCATTGCAGTGAACCGCAGCTCCCACCTGTATGACATCAGCGTGGAGTTGTTCTTAACGGGGTATCAAGAACGGACCCCCACAGAATCTCAACAAAAGAAGGGGCGCTGCAAAGAACATCATGATCAGTGCTGATATTCCCGTTAGAACTTAGAGTCCCGCTGATTTGTCCTTTGCCCCGATCCTGCACATCTCTGCAGGCTATACCATGAGAGAACTGGCTTGGGATTTGGGCGTCTTAAGAACCGCTGCGAGAAGAGAAACCAGCCTGACAAGAAATCAGGTATGGAACGCTCACCGGAACGACGTTTTCAACTAGGTTGCCCACGGTCTGTAAGAAAAATGAAGAAAGTTACTTGATCCTGCCGTTCCTCCCGTATCGTTTATATATTGCTACTTCCCTCCCAATCTCCGTAGGTTCGCTACAGCAAGTCAAAGCTTGGAGCCTCGTCTGCGTAGCTATCCCGGCACTGTGCCAGACCGATTCTATGGGGCACACGTGACTGCAGACAGCTCTGTAATGGGCTGCTCTTCTTTTTCAAAGCTAGGATTAATTGCCGGGGTAGGAGGGTTTCCTATGTGGTGCAAATTAGAATGAGGCTTGGTTGAGTATTTCCAAACAATCCATTTGAAAAGATGTCTGCTTTTCCCGTTTTTTTCCTTTTTGGGCGAAAATCAAAACTGAGAGAGCTTTGCAATTGTCTCATCTAGGATTCCAACCATCTTTCCTAGACTGTCACACCTTTTCCCCTTTTACAAGCGCTCTTTCAAAAGTAGTGTTTCTTAAGGTCCATTTGCATGCAACATAGCGATGGGCTCCTACACTTTCCAAAATGTTTTAAACTGTTTCCTTCATGAAAACTGGAACGTGGAGGAGTAAGAGCCAGAACGTTCCCCATGCTTGGGTTTAGTTCTTTTTCATGCAAGATGAGAAAAATTGGAAGGCGACTTTGAACACTCACACCAAGAGTGCTTTCAGCAGGGTCCACAAGAGGGTGTTAAAGAAAACAAAAATCTCACAATGACACGCCTCTATTTCACAGAGAGTGGAAATGTGAATGATTTACATATTAGAGTGGTCATTGCCCCTCTCTGTGTCTGTCCTTTTTCTCTCTGCCTCCCTTCAGTAGGCTGATCGGTCACACTTTAGTATACCAGAATCAAAGGATCACAGAACTAGAAGTGGCCTTCCGAGCTCAGGATGTCCAGTCCCATGCCCTCCTGCAAGGGCCAAGCGCCGTCCAGATTAGAGGTTTGCAAACTCTGAGTTGCTCCAGGTCAGGACAAGCCCCTGATAGGCCGCGAGACCCTTGGTTTACCTGTTCAGGTATGGGCGATCGGCGCTCCCGTTGACCACAAGTCACCGTTCCTGGCCAATGGGAGCGGTGGAATGCGGTGTCCCGTTCCGCACCGTCTCCTGCAATTCCCATGGGCAGCAACGGAGATCCGTGGCCAACTGGAGACGCGAGCGCCCGTACCTGCGTAGGTGCAGGTAAAGAAAGCGTTTCATGGCCAACCACAGGCCTGCCCTTGCAAGCCTTGACCCGGAGTTAGAAAACTTGTCATCTAGACCATCCTTAACAGATGTTTGTCTAACCTGCTCACGTCTAATCCTAATGCAGTGGAGACCGTGTGTCTCATGGTCCAAGGTGATACTGTAATATCCACTGCAACGGTGAGCATTGCAGTGAACCGCAGCTCCCACGTGTATGACGGCAGCGCGGAGTTGTTCTTAACGGCGTATCAAGAACGGACCCCCACAGAATCTCAACAAAAGAAGGGGCGCTGCAAAGAACATCATGATCAGTGCTGATATTCCCGTTAGAACTTAGAGTCCCGCTGATTTGTCCTTTGCCCCGATCCTGCACATCTCTGCAGGCTATACCGTGAGAGAACTGGCTTGGGATTTGGGCGTCTTAAGAACCGCTGCGAGAAGAGAAACCAGCCTGACAAGAAATCAGGTATGGAACGCTCACCGGAACGACGTTTTCAACTAGGTTGCCCACGGTCTGTAAGAAAAATGAAGAAAGTTACTTGATCCTGCCGTTCCTCCCGTATCGTTTATATATTGCTACTTCCCTCCCAATCTCCGTAGGTTAGCTACAGCAAGTCAAAGCTTGGAGCCTCGTCTGCGTAGCTATCCCGGCACTGTGCCAGACCGATTCTATGGGGCACACGTGACTGCAGACAGCTCTGTAATGGGCTGCTCTTCTTTTTCAAAGCTAGGATTAATTGCCGGGGTAGGAGGGTTTCCTATGTGGTGCAAATTAGAATGAGGCTCGGTTGAGTATTTCCAAACAATCCATTTGAAAAGATGTCTGCTTTTCCCGTTTTTTTCCTTTTTGGGCGAAAATCAAAACTGAGAGAGCTTTGCAATTGTCTCATCTAGGATTCCAACCATCTTTCCTAGACTGTCACACCTTTTCCCCTTTTACAAGCGCTCTTTCAAAAAGTAGTGTTTCTTAAGGTCCATTTGCATGCAACATAGCGATGGGCTCCTACACTTTCCAAAATGTTTTAAACTGTTTCCTTCATGAAAACTGGAACGTGGAGGAGTAAGAGCCAGAACGTTCCCCATGCTTGGGTTTAGTTCTTTTTCATGCAAGATGAGAAAAATTGGAAGGCGACTTTGAACACTCACACCAAGAGTGCTTTCAGCAGGGTCCACAAGAGGGTGTTAAAGAAAACAAAAATCTCACAATGACACGACTCTATTTCACAGAGAGTGGAAATGTGAATGATTTACATATTAGAGTGGTCATTGCCCCTCTCTGTGTCTGTCCTTTTTCTCTCTGCCTCCCTTCAGTAGGCTGATCGGTCACACTTTAGTATACCAGAATCAAAGGATCACAGAACTAGAAGTGGCCTTCCGAGCTCAGGATGTCCAGTCCCATGCCCTCCTGCAAGGGCCAAGCGCCGTCCAGATTAGAGGTTTGCAAACTCTGAGTTGCTCCAGGTCAGGACAAGCCCCTGATAGGCCGCGAGACCCTTGGTTTACCTGTTCAGGTATGGGCGATCGGCGCTCCCGTTGACCACAAGTCACCGTTCCTGGCCAATGGGAGCGGTGGAATGCGGTGTCCCGTTCCGCACCGTCTCCTGCAATTCCCATGGGCAGCAACGGAGATCCGTGGCCAACTGGAGACGCGAGCGCCCGTACCTGCGTAGGTGCAGGTAAAGAAAGCGTTTCATGGCCAACCACAGGCCTGCCCTTGCAAGCCTTGACCCGGAGTTAGAAAACTTGTCATCTAGACCATCCTTAACAGATGTTTGTCTAACCTGCTCACGTCTAATCCTAATGCAGTGGAGACCGTGTGTCTCCTGGTCCAAGGTGATACTGTAATATCCACTGCAAGGTGAGCATTGCAGTGAACCGCAGCTCCCACCTGTATGACATCAGCGTGGAGTTGTTCTTAACGGGGTATCAAGAACGGACCCCCACAGAATCTCAACAAAAGAAGGGGCGCTGCAAAGAACATCATGATCAGTGCTGATATTCCCGTTAGAACTTAGAGTCCCGCTGATTTGTCCTTTGCCCCGATCCTGCACATCTCTGCAGGCTATACCGTGAGAGAACTGGCTTGGGATTTGGGCGTCTTAAGAACCGCTGCGAGAAGAGAAACCAGCCTGACAAGAAATCAGGTATGGAACGCTCACCGGAACGACGTTTTCAACTAGGTTGCCCACGGTCTGTAAGAAAAATGAAGAAAGTTACTTGATCCTGCCGTTCCTCCCGTATCGTTTATATATTGCTACTTCCCTCCCAATCTCCGTAGGTTAGCTACAGCAAGTCAAAGCTTGGAGCCTCGTCTGCGTAGCTATCCCGGCACTGTGCCAGACCGATTCTATGGGGCACACGTGACTGCAGACAGCTCTGTAATGGGCTGCTCTTCTTTTTCAAGATTAATTGCCGGGGTAGGAGGGTTTCCTATGTGGTGCAAATTAGAATGAGGCTTGGTTGAGTATTTCCAAACAATCCATTTGAAAAGATGTCTGCTTTTCCCGTTTTTTTTCCTTTTTGGGCGAAAATCAAAACTGAGAGAGCTTTGCAATTGTCTCATCTAGGATTCCAACCATCTTTCCTAGACTGTCACACCTTTTCCCCTTTTACAAGCGCTCTTTCAAAAAGTAGTGTTTCTTAAGGTCCATTTGCATGCAACATAGCGATGGGCTCCTACACTTTCCAAAATGTTTTAAACTGTTTCCTTCATGAAAACTGGAACGTGGAGGAGTAAGAGCCAGAACGTTCCCCATGCTTGGGTTTAGTTCTTTTTCATGCAAGATGAGAAAAATTGGAAGGCGACTTTGAACACTCACACCAAGAGTGCTTTCAGCAGGGTCCACAAGAGGGTGTTAAAGAAAACAAAAATCTCACAATGACACGACTCTATTTCACAGAGAGTGGAAATGTGAATGATTTACATATTAGAGTGGTCATTGCCCCTCTCTGTGTCTGTCCTTTTTCTCTCTGCCTCCCTTCAGTAGGCTGATCGGTCACACTTTCGTATACCAGAATCAAAGGATCACAGAACTAGAAGTGGCCTTCCGAGCTCAGGATGTCCAGTCCCATGCCCTCCTGCAAGGGCCAAGCGCCGTCCAGATTAGAGGTTTGCAAACTCTGAGTTGCTCCAGGTCAGGACAAGCCCCTGATAGGCCGCGAGACCCTTGGTTTACCTGTTCAGGTATGGGCGATCGGCGCTCCCGTTGACCACAAGTCACCGTTCCTGGCCAATGGGAGCGGTGGAATGCGGTGTCCCGTTCCGCACCGTCTCCTGCAATTCCCATGGGCAGCAACGGAGATCCGTGGCCAACTGGAGACGCGAGCGCCCGTACCTGCGTAGGTGCAGGTAAAGAAAGCGTTTCATGGCCAACCACAGGCCTGCCCTTGCAAGCCTTGACCCGGAGTTAGAAAACTTGTCATCTAGACCATCCTTAACAGATGTTTGTCTAACCTGCTCACGTCTAATCCTAATGCAGTGGAGACCGTGTGTCTCCTGGTCCAAGGTGATACTGTAATATCCACTGCAATGGTGAGCATTGCAGTGAACCGCAGCTCCCACCTGTATGACGTCAGCGTGGAGTTGTTCTTAACGGGGTATCAAGAACGGACCCCCACAGAATCTCAACAAAAGAAGGGGCGCTGCAAAGAACATCATGATCAGTGCTGATATTCCCGTTAGAACTTAGAGTCCCGCTGATTTGTCCTTTGCCCCGATCCTGCACATCTCTGCAGGCTATACCATGAGAGAACTGGCTTGGGATTTGGGCGTCTTAAGAACCGCTGCGAGAAGAGAAACCAGCCTGACAAGAAATCAGGTATGGAACGCTCACCGGAACGACGTTTTCAACTAGGTTGCCCACGGTCTGTAAGAAAAATGAAGAAAGTTACTTGATCCTGCCGTTCCTCCCGTATCGTTTATATATTGCTACTTCCCTCCCAATCTCCGTAGGTTAGCTACAGCAAGTCAAAGCTTGGAGCCTCGTCTGCGTAGCTATCCCGGCACTGTGCCAGACCGATTCTATGGGGCACACGTGACTGCAGACAGCTCTGTAATGGGCTGCTCTTCTTTTTCAAAAGGATTAATTGCCGGGGTAGGAGGGTTTCCTATGTGGTGCAAATTAGAATGAGGCTTGGTTGAGTATTTCCAAACAATCCATTTGAAAAGATGTCTGCTTTTCCCGTTTTTTTCCTTTTTGGGCGAAAATCAAAACTGAGAGAGCTTTGCAATTGTCTCATCTAGGATTCCAACCATCTTTCCTAGACTGTCACACCTTTTCCCCTTTTACAAGCGCTCTTTCAAAAAGTAGTGTTTCTTAAGGTCCATTTGCATGCAACATAGCGATGGGCTCCTACACTTTCCAAAATGTTTTAAACTGTTTCCTTCATGAAAACTGGAACGTGGAGGAGTAAGAGCCAGAACGTTCCCCATGCTTGGGTTTAGTTCTTTTTCATGCAAGATGAGAAAAATTGGAAGGCGACTTTGAACACTCACACCAAGAGTGCTTTCAGCAGGGTCCACAAGAGGGTGTTAAAGAAAACAAAAATCTCACAATGACACGACTCTATTTCACAGAGAGTGGAAATGTGAATGATTTACATATTAGAGTGGTCATTGCCCCTCTCTGTGTCTGTCCTTTTTCTCTCTGCCTCCCTTCAGTAGGCTGATCGGTCACACTTTCGTATACCAGAATCAAAGGATCACAGAACTAGAAGTGGCCTTCCGAGCTCAGGATGTCCAGTCCCATGCCCTCCTGCAAGGGCCAAGCGCCGTCCAGATTAGAGGTTTGCAAACTCTGAGTTGCTCCAGGTCAGGACAAGCCCCTGATAGGCCGCGAGACCCTTGGTTTACCTGTTCAGGTATGGGCGATCGGCGCTCCCGTTGACCACAAGTCACCGTTCCTGGCCAATGGGAGCGGTGGAATGCGGTGTCCCGTTCCGCACCGTCTCCTGCAATTCCCATGGGCAGCAACGGAGATCCGTGGCCAACTGGAGACGCGAGCGCCCGTACCTGCGTAGGTGCAGGTAAAGAAAGCGTTTCATGGCCAACCACAGGCCTGCCCTTGCAAGCCTTGACCCGGAGTTAGAAAACTTGTCATCTAGACCATCCTTAACAGATGTTTGTCTAACCTGCTCACGTCTAATCCTAATGCAGTGGAGACCGTGTGTCTCATGGTCCAAGGTGATACTGTAATATCCACTGCAACGGTGAGCATTGCAGTGAACCGCAGCTCCCACCTGTATGACATCAGCGTGGAGTTGTTCTTAACGGGGTATCAAGAACGGACCCCCACAGAATCTCAACAAAAGAAGGGGCGCTGCAAAGAACATCATGATCAGTGCTGATATTCCCGTTAGAACTTAGAGTCCCGCTGATTTGTCCTTTGCCCCGATCCTGCACATCTCTGCAGGCTATACCGTGAGAGAACTGGCTTGGGATTTGGGCGTCTTAAGAACCGCTGCGAGAAGAGAAACCAGCCTGACAAGAAATCAGGTATGGAACGCTCACCGGAACGACGTTTTCAACTAGGTTGCCCACGGTCTGTAAGAAAAATGAAGAAAGTTACTTGATCCTGCCGTTCCTCCCGTATCGTTTATATATTGCTACTTCCCTCCCAATCTCCGTAGGTTGCTACAGCAAGTCAAAGCTTGGAGCCTCGTCTGCGTAGCTATCCCGGCACTGTGCCAAGACCGATTCTATGGGGCACACGTGACTGCAGACAGCTCTGTAATGGGCTGCTCTTCTTTTTCAAAAGGATTAATTGCCGGGGTAGGAGGGTTTCCTATGTGGTGCAAATTAGAATGAGGCTTGGTTGAGTATTTCCAAACAATCCATTTGAAAAGATGTCTGCTTTTCCCGTTTTTTTCCTTTTTGGGCGAAAATCAAAACTGAGAGAGCTTTGCAATTGTCTCATCTAGGATTCCAACCATCTTTCCTAGACTGTCACACCTTTTCCCCTTTTACAAGCGCTCTTTCAAAAAGTAGTGTTTCTTAAGGTCCATTTGCATGCAACATAGCGATGGGCTCCTACACTTTCCAAAATGTTTTAAACTGTTTCCTTCATGAAAACTGGAACGTGGAGGAGTAAGAGCCAGAACGTTCCCCATGCTTGGGTTTAGTTCTTTTTCATGCAAGATGAGAAAAATTGGAAGGCGACTTTGAACACTCACACCAAGAGTGCTTTCAGCAGGGTCCACAAGAGGGTGTTAAAGAAAACAAAAATCTCACAATGACACGACTCTATTTCACAGAGAGTGGAAATGTGAATGATTTACATATTAGAGTGGTCATTGCCCCTCTCTGTGTCTGTCCTTTTTCTCTCTGCCTCCCTTCAGTAGGCTGATCGGTCACACTTTGTATACCAGAATCAAAGGATCACAGAACTAGAAGTGGCCTTCCGAGCTCAGGATGTCCAGTCCCATGCCCTCCTGCAAGGGCCAAGCGCCGTCCAGATTAGAGGTTTGCAAACTCTGAGTTGCTCCAGGTCAGGACAAGCCCCTGATAGGCCGCGAGACCCTTGGTTTACCTGTTCAGGTATGGGCGATCGGCGCTCCCGTTGACCACAAGTCACCGTTCCTGGCCAATGGGAGCGGTGGAATGCGGTGTCCCGTTCCGCACCGTCTCCTGCAATTCCCATGGGCAGCAACGGAGATCCGTGGCCAACTGGAGACGCGAGCGCCCGTACCTGCGTAGGTGCAGGTAAAGAAAGCGTTTCATGGCCAACCACAGGCCTGCCCTTGCAAGCCTTGACCCGGAGTTAGAAAACTTGTCATCTAGACCATCCTTAACAGATGTTTGTCTAACCTGCTCACGTCTAATCCTAATGCAGTGGAGACCGTGTGTCTCATGGTCCAAGGTGATACTGTAATATCCACTGCAATGGTGAGCATTGCAGTGAACCGCAGCTCCCACCTGTATGACTCAGCGGGAGTTGTTCTTAACGGGGTATCAAGAACGGACCCCCACAGAATCTCAACAAAAGAAGGGGCGCTGCAAAGAACATCATGATCAGTGCTGATATTCCCGTTAGAACTTAGAGTCCCGCTGATTTGTCCTTTGCCCCGATCCTGCACATCTCTGCAGGCTATACCATGAGAGAACTGGCTTGGGATTTGGGCGTCTTAAGAACCGCTGCGAGAAGAGAAACCAGCCTGACAAGAAATCAGGTATGGAACGCTCACCGGAACGACGTTTTCAACTAGGTTGCCCACGGTCTGTAAGAAAAATGAAGAAAGTTACTTGATCCTGCCGTTCCTCCCGTATCGTTTATATATTGCTACTTCCCTCCCAATCTCCGTAGGTTAGCTACAGCAAGTCAAAGCTTTGGAGCCTCGTCTGCGTAGCTATCCCGGCACTGTGCCAGACCGATTCTATGGGGCACACGTGACTGCAGACAGCTCTGTAATGGGCTGCTCTTCTTTTTCAAAAGGATTAATTGCCGGGGTAGGAGGGTTTCCTATGTGGTGCAAATTAGAATGAGGCTTGGTTGAGTATTTCCAAACAATCCATTTGAAAAGATGTCTGCTTTTCCCGTTTTTTTCCTTTTTGGGCGAAAATCAAAACTGAGAGAGCTTTGCAATTGTCTCATCTAGGATTCCAACCATCTTTCCTAGACTGTCACACCTTTTCCCCTTTTACAAGCGCTCTTTCAAAAAGTAGTGTTTCTTAAGGTCCATTTGCATGCAACATAGCGATGGGCTCCTACACTTTCCAAAATGTTTTAAACTGTTTCCTTCATGAAAACTGGAACGTGGAGGAGTAAGAGCCAGAACGTTCCCCATGCTTGGGTTTAGTTCTTTTTCATGCAAGATGAGAAAAATTGGAAGGCGACTTTGAACACTCACACCAAGAGTGCTTTCAGCAGGGTCCACAAGAGGGTGTTAAAGAAAACAAAAATCTCACAATGACACGCCTCTATTTCACAGAGAGTGGAAATGTGAATGATTTACATATTAGAGTGGTCATTGCCCCTCTCTGTGTCTGTCCTTTTTCTCTCTGCCTCCCTTCAGTAGGCTGATCGGTCACACTTTAGTATACCAGAATCAAAGGATCACAGAACTAGAAGTGGCCTTCCGAGCTCAGGATGTCCAGTCCCATGCCCTCCTGCAAGGGCCAAGCGCCGTCCAGATTAGAGGTTTGCAAACTCTGAGTTGCTCCAGGTCAGGACAAGCCCCTGATAGGCCGCGAGACCCTTGGTTTACCTGTTCAGGTATGGGCGATCGGCGCTCCCGTTGACCACAAGTCACCGTTCCTGGCCAATGGGAGCGGTGGAATGCGGTGTCCCGTTCCGCACCGTCTCCTGCAATTCCCATGGGCAGCAACGGAGATCCGTGGCCAACTGGAGACGCGAGCGCCCGTACCTGCGTAGGTGCAGGTAAAGAAAGCGTTTCATGGCCAACCACAGGCCTGCCCTTGCAAGCCTTGACCCGGAGTTAGAAAACTTGTCATCTAGACCATCCTTAACAGATGTTTGTCTAACCTGCTCACGTCTAATCCTAATGCAGTGGAGACCGTGTGTCTCATGGTCCAAGGTGATACTGTAATATCCACTGCAAGGTGAGCATTGCAGTGAACCGCAGCTCCCACCTGTATGACCAGCGGGAGTTGTTCTTAACGGGGTATCAAGAACGGACCCCCACAGAATCTCAACAAAAGAAGGGGCGCTGCAAAGAACATCATGATCAGTGCTGATATTCCCGTTAGAACTTAGAGTCCCGCTGATTTGTCCTTTGCCCCGATCCTGCACATCTCTGCAGGCTATACCATGAGAGAACTGGCTTGGGATTTGGGCGTCTTAAGAACCGCTGCGAGAAGAGAAACCAGCCTGACAAGAAATCAGGTATGGAACGCTCACCGGAACGACGTTTTCAACTAGGTTGCCCACGGTCTGTAAGAAAAATGAAGAAAGTTACTTGATCCTGCCGTTCCTCCCGTATCGTTTATATATTGCTACTTCCCTCCCAATCTCCGTAGGTTAGCTACAGCAAGTCAAAGCTTGGAGCCTCGTCTGCGTAGCTATCCCGGCACTGTGCCAGACCGATTCTATGGGGCACACGTGACTGCAGACAGCTCTGTAATGGGCTGCTCTTCTTTTTCAAAGCTAGGATTAATTGCCGGGGTAGGAGGGTTTCCTATGTGGTGCAAATTAGAATGAGGCTTGGTTGAGTATTTCCAAACAATCCATTTGAAAAGATGTCTGCTTTTCCCGTTTTTTTCCTTTTTGGGCGAAAATCAAAACTGAGAGAGCTTTGCAATTGTCTCATCTAGGATTCCAACCATCTTTCCTAGACTGTCACACCTTTTCCCCTTTTACAAGCGCTCTTTCAAAAAGTAGTGTTTCTTAAGGTCCATTTGCATGCAACATAGCGATGGGCTCCTACACTTTCCAAAATGTTTTAAACTGTTTCCTTCATGAAAACTGGAACGTGGAGGAGTAAGAGCCAGAACGTTCCCCATGCTTGGGTTTAGTTCTTTTTCATGCAAGATGAGAAAAATTGGAAGGCGACTTTGAACACTCACACCAAGAGTGCTTTCAGCAGGGTCCACAAGAGGGTGTTAAAGAAAACAAAAATCTCACAATGACACGCCTCTATTTCACAGAGAGTGGAAATGTGAATGATTTACATATTAGAGTGGTCATTGCCCCTCTCTGTGTCTGTCCTTTTTCTCTCTGCCTCCCTTCAGTAGGCTGATCGGTCACACTTTAGTATACCAGAATCAAAGGATCACAGAACTAGAAGTGGCCTTCCGAGCTCAGGATGTCCAGTCCCATGCCCTCCTGCAAGGGCCAAGCGCCGTCCAGATTAGAGGTTTGCAAACTCTGAGTTGCTCCAGGTCAGGACAAGCCCCTGATAGGCCGCGAGACCCTTGGTTTACCTGTTCAGGTATGGGCGATCGGCGCTCCCGTTGACCACAAGTCACCGTTCCTGGCCAATGGGAGCGGTGGAATGCGGTGTCCCGTTCCGCACCGTCTCCTGCAATTCCCATGGGCAGCAACGGAGATCCGTGGCCAACTGGAGACGCGAGCGCCCGTACCTGCGTAGGTGCAGGTAAAGAAAGCGTTTCATGGCCAACCACAGGCCTGCCCTTGCAAGCCTTGACCCGGAGTTAGAAAACTTGTCATCTAGACCATCCTTAACAGATGTTTGTCTAACCTGCTCACGTCTAATCCTAATGCAGTGGAGACCGTGTGTCTCCTGGTCCAAGGTGATACTGTAATATCCACTGCAATGGTGAGCATTGCAGTGAACCGCAGCTCCCACCTGTATGACGGCAGCGCGGAGTTGTTCTTAACGGGGTATCAAGAACGGACCCCCACAGAATCTCAACAAAAGAAGGGGCGCTGCAAAGAACATCATGATCAGTGCTGATATTCCCGTTAGAACTTAGAGTCCCGCTGATTTGTCCTTTGCCCCGATCCTGCACATCTCTGCAGGCTATACCATGAGAGAACTGGCTTGGGATTTGGGCGTCTTAAGAACCGCTGCGAGAAGAGAAACCAGCCTGACAAGAAATCAGGTATGGAACGCTCACCGGAACGACGTTTTCAACTAGGTTGCCCACGGTCTGTAAGAAAAATGAAGAAAGTTACTTGATCCTGCCGTTCCTCCCGTATCGTTTATATATTGCTACTTCCCTCCCAATCTCCGTAGGTTAGCTACAGCAAGTCAAAGCTTGGAGCCTCGTCTGCGTAGCTATCCCGGCACTGTGCCAGACCGATTCTATGGGGCACACGTGACTGCAGACAGCTCTGTAATGGGCTGCTCTTCTTTTTCAAGATTAATTGCCGGGGTAGGAGGGTTTCCTATGTGGTGCAAATTAGAATGAGGCTTGGTTGAGTATTTCCAAACAATCCATTTGAAAAGATGTCTGCTTTTCCCGTTTTTTTTCCTTTTTGGGCGAAAATCAAAACTGAGAGAGCTTTGCAATTGTCTCATCTAGGATTCCAACCATCTTTCCTAGACTGTCACACCTTTTCCCCTTTTACAAGCGCTCTTTCAAAAAGTAGTGTTTCTTAAGGTCCATTTGCATGCAACATAGCGATGGGCTCCTACACTTTCCAAAATGTTTTAAACTGTTTCCTTCATGAAAACTGGAACGTGGAGGAGTAAGAGCCAGAACGTTCCCCATGCTTGGGTTTAGTTCTTTTTCATGCAAGATGAGAAAAATTGGAAGGCGACTTTGAACACTCACACCAAGAGTGCTTTCAGCAGGGTCCACAAGAGGGTGTTAAAGAAAACAAAAATCTCACAATGACACGACTCTATTTCACAGAGAGTGGAAATGTGAATGATTTACATATTAGAGTGGTCATTGCCCCTCTCTGTGTCTGTCCTTTTTCTCTCTGCCTCCCTTCAGTAGGCTGATCGGTCACACTTTAGTATACCAGAATCAAAGGATCACAGAACTAGAAGTGGCCTTCCGAGCTCAGGATGTCCAGTCCCATGCCCTCCTGCAAGGGCCAAGCGCCGTCCAGATTAGAGGTTTGCAAACTCTGAGTTGCTCCAGGTCAGGACAAGCCCCTGATAGGCCGCGAGACCCTTGGTTTACCTGTTCAGGTATGGGCGATCGGCGCTCCCGTTGACCACAAGTCACCGTTCCTGGCCAATGGGAGCGGTGGAATGCGGTGTCCCGTTCCGCACCGTCTCCTGCAATTCCCATGGGCAGCAACGGAGATCCGTGGCCAACTGGAGACGCGAGCGCCCGTACCTGCGTAGGTGCAGGTAAAGAAAGCGTTTCATGGCCAACCACAGGCCTGCCCTTGCAAGCCTTGACCCGGAGTTAGAAAACTTGTCATCTAGACCATCCTTAACAGATGTTTGTCTAACCTGCTCACGTCTAATCCTAATGCAGTGGAGACCGTGTGTCTCATGGTCCAAGGTGATACTGTAATATCCACTGCAACGGTGAGCATTGCAGTGAACCGCAGCTCCCACTGTATGACGCAGCGCGGAGTTGTTCTTAACGGGTATCAAGAACGGACCCCCACAGAATCTCAACAAAAGAAGGGGCGCTGCAAAGAACGTATGACAGTCTGTATTCGTACTTATTTCCCGCTGGTTTCTTGCCCGTATGGCTTCTAGGTTCCATAGAAGACTGGCTTGGATTTGGGTCTTAAACTCCGAAAGTTTCCGCTGGAAAATCATTTTGGGACTCGAAACGAGTTCTCACTAGGTTGCCACCTTCAAAAATGAGACTGTCCCCTTTTCCCCTTTCAATTTTTTCAATCTCTTCAATCCATGGTGCTACAAGCAATAAGGCTTACCTTTCCAGTTCCACTTTTCGAACGATCGAGGAGGAACGAGACGACCCCTTTGGGTTCTTTCTTTTTCAAGAGGAAAAATTGGAAGGGTGATTACCAGTGTCAAAGTGCATTCAGCGGGTTAAAAAAACAAATTCAAAAATGTCACATTTCACGTTTTTCCTTTGGGGAAATTAAAATAGAGAGTTTGCAATTGCTGTCTGCCTTCTCCTCTTCCTCCTCGTCCCCTTTCCCTTGTACAGCACTCTTTAGAACAGAATCAAAGGTCCTTCTGAACTCGAGCTCCATCCTCCAATGCCTTTGCGTCCTTAGAGTGAATGAGAGGTTCAAAGTCGAATGCCCCTGTGGCAGCCCTTTTTCCTGCAAGTTGGAGGGCGTTGACCCACCAAGTGCACAGCACGTCCAAGACGGTGGAGCGGCAAAGTTCCTGACCCCTCATTCCATGGCGGAAGGAATGATCCTATGAGTGGCAGCCCCCCTGGACTGCGATTTTTCTGCAACTTCAGGGCCACGGCCTCCCTTGAACCTACCGAACAAACTGTGCTCCAGCTCAGTCTCCTATGCCCTGCAGGGCCAGCCCTCATAGAGTTTCAACTCGAGGTGCTCCAGGTCAGCAAGCCCCTGATAGCCGCGACCCTGGTTACTTTCAGGTGGGATCGCGCCCCGTTGACCACAAGTACCTCCGGCAAATGGGCGGGAAAACAGATGCCGTCTGCAATCCCTCAGATCATGGATCCCGTGATCGTGGCCCGCGACTGCCCTGCCTGACTGCAGAAAGGGTTTTGGCAAGAACGGCGGTTGCGAGAGAACCGGGAAAGAAAACGTCAGCAGACCACCGAACAGATGTTCCTACCTGCCACGTCTTAACTAATGAGAACGTCTGTTCCGATCGAAGAATATTGTACTTCCCTCCACGTACGTTATGTACGCACTCCCCTTTCATCCGAGTTAGCTACGGATCAAAACGGACCCCGTCTCACAAAGAGGGCCTGCAGACATCTGATGTGCTGTTTCCAAACTTGAGTGCTGTTTTCTTTGCCCGATTGATTCTAGGTGAATTGAAAGTTGGTTGGTTTTCCTTAAATCCTTTGAGAAGGAAACATCCGAATTAAGTTTGGAACTCACGAAGATTTCAATGTTCCTAGGCTTAACACTTTAAACTTCAACCTTTCCCTTTTCCAGCGTTTATAAATCTTTCCTCCAATCCGATGGCTGCTACAAGTAAGCTTACTTCCAAACTAAACCGGATTTTCCAGAACGTCTGGGGAAGTACTGCAGAAGCCAATTGGGTTTCTTCTTTTTCAAAAGATAAAAGGAGGAGGCTTTCATGTCAATCCAAGAGGTGTTAGATCCACAAGACGATTAAAAAGATTTAATTCCATTTTTTCCTTGAGGAAAGTAAATGAAACTTTATGGTCATGTCCTTTCTCCTCCTTTCTAGCTGTCTCACCTTTCGTTACAGCACACTTTCAAAACTAGGTTCAAGGTCCATCATGCCTGCGAGGCTCAGCTTCCAATTTTCTTTCCTGCAGCAACGGCGTGAGGTTAAGACCTGAAGTTCCCAGCTTGGTTTAGCCTTTCGCAGGGATAGGGCGTTGACCCAATCAGCGTCTTGACCAAGGGCACGTGGTGGTAAGACGAATCTTCCATGCACACTCTATTCCAAATGGAAACGGAATGCGTCCACTGGGGCGACCCCCTTCTGTCCTTTCCAAGCCCCCTTCAGTAGGCCATCCGGCCGCCTTGAACCGATCAAGTCAAGAAATTGAAGTGCCTCCACTACAGATTTAGTCCATGCTCCTGCAAGTCCAAGGCGTAGATGGGTTGCTCGTTGTCCAGGTGAACAAGCCCTGCACCGTGAGACCTTGGTTACCGTCAGTTGCGTAGGTCCGTGAGCCCACACGTTCCGCCAAGGGAGCGTGGACACGTGCGTCCGAGTCCTGCAATGACCATGCAGAGTTCCGTTGCCAGAGACCGCGTGGCCCTTGCCGCGATGCTGGAAGAGCTTCATGAGCCACCAAGGTGCCTTGCGAACCTTGACGGAGTTAGAAAACGCTCACAGAAACCTTACAGATGTTAACCGCTCACTGTAATTAATGAGTGCCCGTTGTTCAGAAGTTACTTATTCCCTCTCCCGACATTCATTACGCGCTCCCACTCAAGGCGCCGGAGTTGTCTTACGGCCGAAAGCACCGCACTGGCCAACATGCTGGCACACGTATGCAGACTGCTTTATGCGTCTTTTTGGCTGTTTTGCCGTAGGGGATTCATGGGTGTAATGAGAATGGCTATTGGATTTAAAGAATCCTTTGAAATGTTCCTTTTCCTATTTCATTTGGGAAATCAAGGAACTTTGCAATGCTCTCAGGTTCAACCATCTTTCCTAGACTTCACACTTTCCTTTAAAGCCTTTTCAAAGTATTCTCTTAACCATGCTACTAGAGGTCCTTCATCAAATGAATTTCCTTCATGAAAACTGGAGAGGGAAGGAGTCCATTTGGGTTTCTTTTATGAAGTTAATTGAGGATTGCCAAAGAGATTAGAGGTCGATTTAAAAAAAAAACCCATGCGTCCTTTTACAAAAAAATGAATGATTTACAATTAAGAGTGTCTATTAGGCTCCCCTGTGTTGCCTTTTTCTCTCTCCTCCCTTCATGGCTGATCGGCACACTTTTACCAGATACAAGAATAGAGTCTAAGCTCGATGCTCATGCTCGCGCCAGCCTCCCAATCTGTTGTCAACGTTCCACAGCGGCAGGAACTGATGCCGAACTTCAGGTTGCTCGGTCGTCCATCGCGCCACGGACGTGATGCGTTGCATGACTGATCGCGTCACCCGCCACGTCTCGCAGTCCGGCCAAGGAGACCGGTCGTGCGGCACGGCCGTTACCATCCTTCAGAAGAGAGCGGGAAGGCCCGGGCCCCAGTCCCGCGTTTTCCCCTTTCCTCCCAAGGCCCCCTTAGTTCCAAATAGGGAACGTTGCCTCCAAGTTTTTTCCCCAGCCCCCAAAGGGGGGCCCGTAAGGTTTGAAACCCGGGTTTTTAGGCCAAGGCCCCCACCCGTTTAAGGGGGGGGCCCCGGGGAAAACCCGGCCCCAAGGGCCCAAAAGGGGGCCCCCCCTTTAACATTTGGGGGAACCTTGGGTGGGGCCGCCCCTCCGGGAAAACCCGGTAAAAAAAAGGCCCAGGCGCTTAACCGGGGGGAAAAAAAGAAAAGAACCTCCCGGGGTTTTAACTATTCCCAAAGGGGTTTTGGTCAAATTTTTTCCCTTTGGGCATTCCCCAACCGGGTTTCCCAAACCCGGGGGCCTTTGGGGTCCCCCCCCAGAATTTGGGGAAGGGGGTCAAAATCAATGGGTGTTTCTTAAATTTCCCCTTTGTTTTCCCGTTCCCTTTTTTTTGGGAATTTAAAAACCTTTGAAGGCCCCCCCTTTTTTTCCCTTTTCAAAATTTTAAAAATTTTCAAAAGGGTTTTTGGTTTAATTTAAAATTCCCCTTTTCCCCTTTCCCAAAGTTTTAAAATGTTTTTTAAAAGAAAAGGGTGGGCCCAAACTTATTTTTTGTTCCCTTTTCCAAGGGAAGGGAAGGCCAAACCCCCCGGGGTTTTCCCTTTTTCAAGAAAATTTTGGGGAAAAAATTTCCAAAAAATTTTTTAAAGGGGGGGAGTTTAAAAAAAATTTTGCCCCTCTTTTTTTTTTCCTTTTGGGAAATAAAGGGCTTTAATCCCGGGTTCCCCTTTTTTGCCTTCCCCTTTCCCTTTCAACCCTCTCAAAAAAGGTCAATAAATTTGCCATGGTTCCCCAACCCCTGGGCCCCCCTTTTGGGTTTGGGAAACCGACCCCCGTTGGGAAAGCCCTTTCCGCAAAGGGGGGTTGGGGCGTTTGCCTCCCCAAATTTTAAGGGAAAGGGGGTGGGGCCCCCCCCTTGCTTTTCGGGGAAAATTTCCCCAAGGGGGGCCCCCTTTTTGGGGGTTTTTTGCCTCCCAGGCACGGCCCCTTTCAACCAAACAGGGAACGTTGCCTCCCAAGGTGTCCCCCCCTAACCAAGGGCCCCGTTTTTGGCAATGGGGTTTTCCCTAAGGGGCCCAAAGGCCCAAACTACCGGGAAAGGGCACCGGGACAAAACCCCCCCAATGGGGGGCCTGCCCGCCCAATCTCTGTTCCCTGGGAACCGGGGTTTTGGGCCTTTGCCCCGGGGGCCCCTGAGGGCAGGAAAGGAACTCGGGGTCCCTTCCCCCCGGGAAGAAAAATGAAGAAATTTTAGGGTTTCCCGACGTTTTAAATTTGACTTTAAAATTTAAAGGGTTACTTAAATTCCCTTGGGTTTTTATGGCCTTCCCCCCATTCCCTGGGGCTTGGGAAAGGGGGCCCCCCTTCAAAAAAGGGGGAAAGAAATTTATGGGGCTAAAAGGGTTGTTGGGTCCCCCTTTTGGTTTTGCCTGTTTTTTGGGAAAATTAAATGGGGTTTGAACCCCAAACCAACCAAAAATTTTTTTTTTTCCCCGGGGTTTTCAAAAAGGGGTTTAAAAATTTTAAAGCCAACCTTTTCCCCCTTCCCTTTTTTCTTTTCCCTTTCAAAAAAGGGGTTTTAAGGCCAAAAGGCAGCTTTTTTCCAAAATTTAAAATTTTAGGGACGGAAACCCAAAAGGGTTTAAGGGCCCGGGTTTTTTAAAAAAATTCGGGGGGTTTTTTCAAGGGGAAATTAAGGGAAATTTGGGAATTTCCCCCTCCCTTTTTTGGGCCCCCGGGGTTTTTTTTCCAAAAAATCAAAAAGAATGGTTTTTAATTGGCCCCCTTTTCCCCCGGCGTCCTTTTTTCCCCCTTCCCCGGTCCCCATGGGCAATTTTCCCTAAATGGGCTGGGTCCCCCCCTTTCCCCCGGGGGGAAGGGCCTTCCCAAACCCCCGGGGCCCGGGGGGGGAGGCCGGGCCCCTTGGTTTGTTCTAAAAGGGCGGAAAATTTTGGCCCGGGATTTGAAAATTTCCCCCCCCCCCCAAACAAAAGGCCTTAACAGATGTTTGTCTAACCTGCTCACGTCTAATCCTAATGCAGTGGAGACCGTGTGTCTCATGGTCCAAGGTGATACTGTAATATCCACTGCAATGGTGAGCATTGCAGTGAACCGCAGCTCCCACCTGTATGACGGCAGCGCGGAGTTGTTCTTAACGGCGTATCAAGAACGGACCCCCACAGAATCTCAACAAAAGAAGGGGCGCTGCAAAGAACATCATTATCAGTGCTGATATTCCCGTTAGAACTTAGAATCCCGCTGATTTGTCCTTTGCCCCGATCCTGCACATCTCTGCAGGCTATACCGTGAGAGAACTGGCTTGGGATTTGGGCGTCTTAAGAACCGCTGCGAGAAGAGAAACCAGCCTGACAAGAAATCAGGTATGGAACGCTCACCGGAACGACGTTTTCAACGAGGTTGCCCACGGTCTGTAAGAAAAATGAAGAAAGTTACTTGATCCTGCCGTTCCTCCCGTATCGTTTATATGTTGCTACTTCCCTCCCAATGTCCGTAGTTTAGCTACAGCAAGTCAAAACTGGGAGCCTTGTCTGCGTAGCTATCCCGGCACTGTGCCAGACCGATTCTATGGAAAAATTGGAAGGCGACTTTGAACACTCACACCAAGAGTGCTTTCAGCAGGGTCCACAAGAGGGTGTTAAAGAAAACAAAAATCTCACAATGACACGACTCTATTTCACAGAGTAGTTTCCTTTTGCCTATATGATAGGCAAAAGCCTATCATATAGACAGTGATAGCAGCAAAACTGCTTTTCCCTCTGTAAGCTTCGTACCTCATCCTGCACCAGAATAGGGTCTAGTGGCCTATCAGCGGCTGGTCCTGACCTGGAGCAACTCAGAGTTTGCAAACCTCTAATCTGGATGGCGCTTGGCCCTTGCAGGAGCACATGGGACTGGACATCCTGAGCTCAGAAGGCCACTTCTAGTTCTGTGATTCTTTGATTCTGGTATACTAAAGTGTGACTGATCAGCCTACTGAAGGAAGGCAGAGAGAAAAAGGAGAGACACAGACAGGGGCAATCATCACTCTAATTTTTCTAATCTTGCATGAAAAAGAACTAAACCCAAGCATGGGGAACGTTCTGAGTATTAATCCTCAACGCCTTTTTCTTCCCACCCTCCTCCACCCCGATCTAACCCCCTCTTTTCTGTGAGAAAGTCAAGGGGATAAATGTTCCAGTTTTCATAAAGGAAACAGTTTAAAAGATTTTGCCAGCTCAGCCATGTGAGCCAGGGATGAAACACCTTTGCACCCCAGACTGGCACTGCTACAGCATGAGAAATCTGCAGGGTAGAAAGACTGCAGAGTCCACATTCCCATTGCCCTTCTTTGTCAGGACTGCTGTTGACCTCCCAATGATGGCATTTTCTTTGCTCCTCAGGACAATTAGAGCTGGTGGAAATATTGCCCTGAATGTGACCTTTTTTAGCTTTCCAGTTGGCTTGCACTGTCCTTTCCACTGAAATATCTCCTAGATGGTCACTTGCATGCTTCACTGGTGCCATGCTGGAAATGTTTTTGTCAAGTGGGACAAATTCTATTGTGGTGTAAACTGCCACTACAGGAGACCCTGGTGATTCGTGAGTTCCCCGTGGCTGCCCAGAAGCAGGGAACTCACTGCAGCTGTTCAGAGCCACAGCGAGTTCTCTCCCAACTCCCGGAGCTGCAGTGTGTTTGCTAGAGCTGCCAGGAACCAAAGTGAGTTTCCCACAGCTGCCAAGAGCCACAGTGAGTTCCCTGTGGTACCTGGCAGCTGCAGTGATTTCCCTACAGCTCCTGGCCTCGCTTCAGTGAGATCTGCAGCCACAGGAAGATCATAATGGAAGTTAGGAGCCTCACCCCCCAGTATATTCACCATTCCCCGTGGAGGCAGGAATTCATCCACTGCAAATGGCGAGCATTTCCTGTACTCTGTTGACATCAGTATAGATAGGCTGTGGATCTGCTGATCTATTCCTGTGCTTGTGATTGTCTATGGTGATATTATTACCTTAAGTCCCTACGGAGTAGAGTCACAGGATTCCCAGTGGGATGATTTAGTTGGGATTGGTCCTGACTTTTATGAATGACAATTCACAGTATGGGAAGTGGTTCTTAAGGGGCTTATAAAGAAGAAGCCCACAGAGATGCAAGAAACCAGCTTGAAGTATAATAGGAGAAATGAAACTGCAAGAAGTGTCTGGATTAACTCGGATATGCCCCTTTGGGATTTAGAAACTCCTTGCTCTGTCTTTTGTCCCAATCCTGTCCTGGTATATCTCTTCAGGCTATTCCAACTGACCCCTTGCTAAGGGTCCAGGCTTGCTTAAGACAAGTGTCTGACAACAATGCAAATTAAAATACTCACCGTACAAAGAATCATAGGTTGTCCCTTAGAAGTCTGCAAGCAAATTGAGGATGGTTACTTGACCCTCGTCTTTCTCCAATACCACCAATATTCACTCTCTTCGTCCATAGCCTAATCACACCACGTCTACACTAAGAGCATCTTGTCAGTATAGCTATTCAGGCATATTAGTGCACACTTGTGTGTGTACCATATTCTAGCTCTGTCCAAGCCAAATTGCCTAAAAAGCAAATACCCCTCAAGCAGTAGAAACCACGTGTATGATGCTCCAAGGTGATGCTATTATCCCAACCCCAAAGGTGGCAGCATGGCAACGAACCACAGCTCCCATGGGTACGACACCACCAGAGAGTAGATTTTTAACCTGGGTAGAAGGAACAGACCCGACGAATCTTCCCAGACTGTCTACTGATACAATGAAAGAATGGACCCAGCAAAGAACATCAGCATTGATTTTGACACACCCATTCGGATTTAGAATCCCATTGCTTCGTCTTTTGCCCAGACCCTGCACATCTCTTCAGGCTGTTCCACCTGACCCCCAGCTTGGGCTTCAGGCATGCTAAGAGCCACTGCAAGAATAGAAACCTGCCTGACAAACATTAAACATGGAACACTCACCCCAAGGACTCTGCCAGCTGCATTTACAATCTGTAAGGGAAAATCTGAGAGTTAATTTTTCCTGCATCTTCTCTGGTGTCATCAAAACAGCAGCTACCCTCCCACAGTCAATAGCTTAACCACACCATGTCCATGCTTGGCAGTGTAGCTATCCCAGCCTTCTAGTGCGCTTTTGAATGTGCAAACTCTTCTAGTGCATTCATATGTACAAATTCTATAGCGGAAATGGCAGTTTTGCTGCTGTCACTGTGTGACAATGTTATACAAACCCTCATCCAGAAGGCTTATTTCTCTTCCAGGGAAAGTGATTGGGTTGGTTTGGCAAGTTTTGTTCCCAATCAGATGTGGAACACTCACCCCAGGACGGCTCTGAGCTACGGCAGGAACATTCTGCAAGGAAAATGCTGAGAGTTACTTGATGCTACACTTTCACCAGGATCATCAAAACATAGCTATTTCCCTCCCATTGTCCATAGCTTAACCACACCATGTCCACACGAGGAGCACTTTGTCAGCATAGCTATCCCAGCATACTAGTGCGCTTTGAATGAACATTATTCTGGTCCATTACGAAGTAAAAAGTGTACAGAGGGAAAAGCAGTTTTGCTGCTGTCACTGTCTAAATGAAAGGCTTTTGCCAGCTCAACCATGTGAGCCAGGGACAAAACACCTTTGCACTCCAGACTGGCATCGCTACAGCAGGAGAAATCTGTAGGGTACACAAAACTGCAGAGTCATCATTCCCACTGCCCTTCTTTGTCAGAGCTGCACTTGACTTCCTTCTTCTGGCAGTTTCCTTGCTCCTCAGGACAATTTGAGCTGGTGGAAATATTGCCCTGAAAGTGACCTTTCTTAGCCATCCAGTTGGTTTCCACAGTCCGTTCCTCTGAAATATCTCCTAGATGGTCGCTTGCATGCTTCACTGGTGCCATGCTAGGAATGTTTTTGTCAAGTGGGACAAATTCTATTGTGGTGTAAACTGCCACTACAGGAGACCCTGGTGATTCATGAATTCCTCGCGGATGCCCGGAAGCGGGGAACTCACTGCGCTGTGAGGAGCCACAGCAAGTTTTCTCCTGATCCGAGCAGTTGTAGTGAATTTGCTGCAGCTGCCAGGAACCAAAGTGAGTTTCCCACAGGTTGGGAGCCCATCGTGGGAGCCGGGAGCCACGGCTTACAGCATTCTCAAATTTTGCCATTCCCGGTGGATGCAGGAATGCATCCACCGCGAATGGTGAGCGTTTCCTGTACTCTGTTGACATCAGTATAGAGAGGCTGTGGATCTACTGATCTGCTCCTGTGCTTGTGATTTTCTGTGGTGATTCCATTATTTTTAGCCCCTTTGGAACAGAACCACTGGATTCCTAGTGGGATGATTTATTTGGGAGTGGTCCTGATTTTTATGAATGACAATTCACAGTGTGTGTGACTCCACTGGGAAGTGGTTCTTAAGGGGCTTATAAGGAAGAGGCCCACAGAGATGCAAGAAATGAGCTACAAGTATAATAGGAGAAATGAAACTGCAAGAAGTGTCTGGATTAACTCAGATACTCCCCTTTGGGATTTAGAAACTCCTTGCTCTGTCTTTTGTCCCAATCCTTGTATATCTCTCCAGGCTATTCCAACTGACCCCGGGCTCAGAGTCCAGGCTTGTTAAGGCAGACTGGGTAAAATAAGACTGCCTGACAACAAAGCAAATTATAATATTCATGTTACAAAGGATTACAGGTAGTCTCCTAGAAGTCTACGAGGAAATTGAGGGTAGTTACTTGACCATCGTCTTCCTTCAGTACCACCAAAATTCCCTCCCCTTGTCCATAGCTTAACCACACCATGTCTACACTAAGAGCATCTTGTCAGTATAGCTATTCTGGCATGTTAGTGCACACTTGTGTGTGTGTACTGTATTCTAGCTCTGTCCAAGCCAAATTGCCTAAAAAGCAAATACCCCTCATGCAGTAGAAACCACGTGTATGATGCTTCAAGGTGATGCTATTATCCCCACCCCAAAGGTGACAGCATGGCAACAAACCACAGCTCCCATGGGTACGACACCACCAGGGAATGGATTTTTAACCTGGGTAGAAGGAACAGGCCTGAAGATTCTCCCCAAAATGTCTACAAATATAATAAAAGAATGGACCCAGCAAAGAACATCAGCATTGATTCTGACACACCCATTCGGATTTAGAATCCCATTGCTTCGTCTTTTGCCCTGACCCTGCACATCTTTCTAGGCTATTCCAACTGACCTTCAGCTCGGGCTTCAGGCATGCTAAGAGCCACTGCAAGAATAGAAACCTGCCTGACAAACATTAAACATGGAACACTCACCCCAAGGACTCTGCCAGCTGCGTTCACAATCTGTAAGGGAAAATCTGAGAGTTAATTTTTCCTGCATCTTCTCCGGTGTCATCAAAACAGCAACTACCCTCCCACGGTCAATAGCTTAACCACTCCACGTCCAGGCTTGGCAGTGTAGCTATCCCAGCCTTTTAGTGCGCTTTCTAGTGCAATTTTGCTGCCAAAACTTTGTCTCTACACTTGGGGTTTTCGCCAACACAGTCATGTCAGCCAAGGTCCAATCATCTTTATATGCTCAACTAACACCGCTATGCCAGGGGAAATCTGTAGTGTTGAACTGGCTTGGACAGTTCTGTGCTGGGTAACTTTGCCACGGCCCTTCTTTATTACCACTTGGATTAACCTCCAGAGTTTGGGAGATTACTTTCTGAGTCTGATTCCACAAGAGAAGAATTAGAGATGGTTAGAAAATTTCCAAATTATTTTTTTGAGAAATCTGGGGGCGGGTGGAGTGGCTTAAGTTTTTTCACTTTCTGGAAAAAATGTAGAAATAAAATTTTTTGCAGGATTTTCACTTACAATTCCAACCTCCCTTCTTCTCATTACGTACATTCCTTATTTCATTTTTCCGTAGAAGTTGTTTAATACTAATGTTTGCTTGAGGGAAAATTACAGGTGTCAAATTATTCACAATTTTTGGAAAAAAAAAATTTAAAATGCTTCTTTTGCTTTTCTAATGATAAAGGGAAAATGGAAAGGTAGTTCTGAAGAAGAGCCGAGTTTAAAAGCTGAATCTTTTTCCTCTTTTGATTTTTATTCTTTTTGTTAAAAATACAGAAGAATGTTTTCTCTTAAAATCTTCATTTTAAAGAAAAAATATTTTTGTCTGAGTGAAGCTGCGTACAATTTTTTTCATCAAAATAAGTTTTCAGTCGAAAAACAGATTTTTAATCAAAGTCAAACATTTTCAAGAAAATTATTTAGGATCTGATTTTTTTTTAGGGGGAGGGAGAATGTTTCTGTTTTTGTTTTTCCAAAAGAAAATATTTGTATTGAAAAACCTCATAAATTTAATCACAATGGTTTTGGTTTTTTTTCAATTTTCCCTGCAATGGGAAATTTCCCAGCTACCCAGTCAATTTCCACCGACCCTTCCATGGAAGTATCTGGCAAATCTCCACTTGCATACTTCATTATCTGCCATGCTAGGAAATTATTCTGTGTGTGGCTCAAGGTCTAGTCTGGTATAAGCCGCCATACTCTGTTGACTTCAGCGAAGAGAGGCTAATGTACACAAACTGGGCATCTGCTCCATTGCACAATTAAGAGTGTGTTTGTGATTGTCCATGGTGACGCTATTATCCTAAGCCCTCATGGAGCAGAGCCACAGGATTCCCAGTGAATCACAGTTCACAGTATGTGTGACTCCACTGGGAAGTGGTTCTTAAGGGGGTGATAAAGAAGAGGTCCATAGAGATGCAAGAAACCAGCTACAAATATAATAGGAGAAATGAAACTGCAAAAGGTGTCTGGATTAACTTGGATTTGCTCCTTTGGGATTTAGAAACCCATTGCTCTGTCTTTTGTCTCAATCCTTGCACTTCTATCCAGGTTATTGCAACTGACCCCTTGCTCAGGGTCCAGGCTTGCTAAGGTAGGCTGGGTAACGTGAGACTGTCTAACAAAGGAAATTATAAAACTCACCTCACAGAGCTTTCTAGGCAGCCTCGCAGGAACCTGCAAGGGAATTGAGGGTAGTTACTTGATTCCGGTCTTTCTCCAATACCCTCAAAATGCCTCCATTATCCATAGGTTAACCACACCATGCCTATGCTAAGAGCACCTTGACAGTATAGCTATTCCAGCGTGCTACTGCACCTCCACCAGTGTACTTTCTTCTAGTTCTGGCCAAGTGAAATCATCTATACAGCAAATGCACGATGTTGTTGCTAGAAGTGTATTAGTGTTAGGGACTTTTGCTGGCACAGTTATGTCAGTTAGATGTCAAACATGGTCAGTCCCCAGACCCACACCTTCTCCAGACACTTTAGCAATGGGCAACACTCCACTGTCCTTCTTCCTCAGTGCTGAGACACTTCCAGAGTTTGGAGTTTCCTGCCTTCTCAGGATAATAGTTAGAGCTGGTTGAAGTTTTTTCCCAAATGAATATTTTGTAATTTTTTTCCCCTCTTTGACCAAAACGAGAAATGACAGTGGTTTGCAGCTCCCACTGCTTTGCCCCTGATCCTGCACATCTCTGCAGGCTATACCAATTGTCAGCTGGCTTGGGATTTGGGTTTGTTAAGAACCGCTGCGAGAAGAGAAACCAGCCACATCAGATGTGGAACACTCACCACAGGAAATCTTCCAGCTACATTCTCCAAAGTCTGTAAGAAAAAATGCTGAAAGTTACTTGATCCTACAGTCACTCCAATATCGTTTATCTATTGCTACTTCCCTCCCATTGTCCATAGGTTACATACACCAAGTCAAAACTTGGAGCCTTGTCAGCATAGCTACCCCAGCACTATGGCAGAGCAGGTCTCTAGTGTACATGAGTCCAGTCAGCACTATAATGGCCTGCCCTTCTTTCTTGAAACTAGGATTAACTGCCAGAGTCTGAGGGTTTCCTAAGTGTTCTGAATAAAAATTAAGAGTTTCTTGAGTATTTCCAAAGAATCCTTTGAAAAAATGTATATATTTTTTATTTTTTCCTTTTTGTGTGACTCCACTGGGAAGTGGTTGTTAAGGTGCTTATAAAGAAGATGCCCACAGAAATTCAAGAAATGAGCTACAAGTATAATAGGAGAAATGAAACTGCAAAAAAGTGACTGGATTTACTTGGATATGCCTCTTTGGGATTTAGAAACCCATTGCTCTGTCTTTTGTCCCAATCCTTCCACATGTGTCTAGGCAGTGTCAGCTGACCCCTTGCTCAGGGTCCAGGCTTGCTAAGGCAGGTTGGGTAACGTCAGAGTGTCTGACAACAATGCAAACTATAATACTCACCCTACAAAGGATTATAGGTAGATTCGAAAAAATCTGCAAGGAAATTGAGGGCAGTTATTTGATCATGGTCTTTCTCCAGTACCACCATAATTCCCTCCCCTTTTTCATAGCTTAATGACATCACGTCTACACTAAGAGCATCTTGTCAGTTTAGCTATTCCAGCGTACTAGTGCACACCTGTCTGTGTACCTTATTTTAGCTTTGTCTAAGCAAAATTGTCTACTGCAAATGCACAATGTTGTTGGTATACATGTATTTATACTAGGGACTGTTGTTGGCACAATCAAGTCGGTTAGATGTCAGACTTCTTCAGTCCCCAGACTCACACCATCTTCAGACAGCTCTGTGATGAGCAACTTTCTCACCGTCCTTTCTCAGTGCTGGGACTCATTTCCTGAGTTTGGGAGTTTCCTCACTCCGCCGGATAGAAATTAGAGCTGGTTGAAATTTTTCCAAATGAGATTTTGGAAAAAATTGTGATTGTTTTTCAAACGTTTCCCCTTTTTGGACAAAATCAGAAATGGAAATAGTTTGTAATTTTCTCATTTATGATTCCAGAGCCTTTTCTTAGATTGTGCAAAATAGTTGATTCTATTTTTTTAATGAGAAACTGAATATTTCCCCCTTTGCTCTCCCTCTGAAAAGGGGAGGTGAAAATGTGGGCAGGGGGAGGGGGAACGAGAGAGCAGGAGGCTCAAAAACCAAAATATTCCCCATATTTTGGAGACGGTGGTAAGATACCAGAAAAACTGGAAGGCAACTATGAATGCTCACACTAAGAATGTCTTTGCCTATGTACTCAACAGCCTGTAAGGAATCATGTAGGAGTTATTTGATCTGATGCTAACCTCAGAACATAGCTGATTCTCTTACAATGTCAGTACTCTATCTTGGAGTGGGAATTCAGATGATTTCAACATTAGAGAAGTCATTTCCCCTCTCAGTGCCTGTCTTTCTTCTCTCTGCCTTTCTCCACTGAACATATACCTATCTCACAGAACTGGAAGGGACCTTGAGAGGTCATCAAGTCCAGTCCCTTGCCCTTAGGGCAGGACCAAGTACCATCCCTGACAGATTTGCCTTACATCCCTAAATGGTTTCATCAAGGAGTGAACTCACAACGCTGGGTTTAAGAAAGCTAATGCGCAAAGCACTGAGCTATGTGATCAGCCACTGTTCAAAATGCCAGAATTGCTTCAGAGCCTCAAAGCCAACTGTGTTTGGTGTATTTATGGCTAGAGCGGCAGTTCCAGAGCTCAGTGTGCCCCCAAGCTGCTACAAAGAAAAAGGCAGGAGTTATTGAATGCTGTTCGTTCTTCAGTCTTCTTGAAATGATGCTGGTTTCCTCACAGCGGCAGTGGCAAGACAGGCAGTCCCTGGGGGTGAGACACTTCCCAGATGTCCCTTTGATTTCCATCCTCCCTCTCACTGAAACAACTCCTATATTCTGATTTGCATGCTTCATTAGTGGCCATGTTAGTTAATCCCCTTTTAAATGGGCCAAGAGCTACACTGATGTAAGCCAGCATTATTCCATTGATTTCAGTGGTACGAGGATGATTTACATCTGCTACATGAGCTGCCCTAGCCTGCAGTAGAAACCACGTGTATGATGCTCCAAGGTGATACTATTATCCCCAACCCAAAGGTGACAGCATGGCAACGAACCACAGCTCCCATGGGTACACCACCACCAGAGAGTGGTTTTTAATCTCGGTGTAAGGAACAGACCCGACGATTCTCTCCAGACTGTCTATTAATACAATGAAAGAATGGACCCAGCAAAAAACATCAGCATTGATTCTGACACACCCATTCGGATTTAGAATCCCATTGCTTCGTCTTTTGCCCAGACCCTGCACCTCTCTCCACGCTGTTCCACCTGACCCCCGGCTCAGACTTCAGGCATGCTAAGAGCCACTGCAAGAATAGAAACCTGCCTGGCAAACATTAAACATGGAACACTCACCCCAAGGACTCTGCCAGCTGCGTTCACAATCTGTAAGGGAAAAGCTGAGAGTTACTTTTTCCTGCATCTTCTCCTGTGTCATCAAAGCAGCAGCTACCCTCCCACGGTCAATAGCTTATCCACTGCACGTCCATGCTTGGCAGTGTAGCTTCTAGTGCGCCTTTGAATGTGCAAACTCTTCTAGTGCATTCATATGTACAAATTCTATAGCGGAAATGGCAGTTTTGCTGCTATCACTGTGTGACAACGTAATACAAACAATCATCCAGAAGCTTGTTTCTCTTCCAGGGAAAGTGATCAGGTTGGTTTGGCAAGTTTTGTTCCCAATCAGATGTGGAACACTGACCTCAGGAAGGCTCTGAGCTGCACCCGGAACAATCTGCGAGGAAAATGCTGAGAGTTACTTGGCGCTACACTTTCACCAGGATCATCAAAATATAGCTACTTCCATTATCCATAGCTTAACCACACAAGGAGCACCTTGTCAGCGTAGCTATCCCAGCATACTAGTGTGTTTTGAATGTGAATGCTATTCTGGTGCAGTATGAGGTAAGAAGCTTACAGAGGGAAAAGCCTACACAAGAGGCTTTTGCCAGCTCAGCCATGTGAGCCAGGGACCAAACACCTTTGCACCCCAGACTGGCATCGCTACGGCAGGAGAAATCTGTAGGGTAGACAAGACAGCAGAGTTCACATTCCCATTGCCCTTCTTTATGAGGGCTGCTGTTGACCTCTGAATTCTCGCTGTTTCCTTGCTCCTCAGGACAATTAGAGCTGGTGGAAATATTTCCCTGAATGTGACATTTCTTAGCCATCCAGTTGATTTCCACTGTCCCTTCCACTGAAATATCTCCTAGATGGCTGCTTGCATGCTTTACTGGTGCCGTGCTAGGAATGTTTTTGTCAAGGGGGAGAAATTCTATTGCAGTGTATACTGCCACTACAGGAGACCCTGGTGATTCGTGAGTTCCCCGCGGCTGCCTGGAAGCGGGGAACTCACCGCAGCTGTGAGGAGCCACAGCAAGTTCTCTTCCAATCCCAGCAGCTGCAGTGAGTTCGCTGCAGCTGCCAAGAGCCAAAGCGAGTTTCCTGTAGCTGCCAGGAGCTATGGTGAGTTCTCCATGGTACCTGGCAGCAGCAGTGATCGTAGAATCATAAGCCTGGAAGAGACCTTAAGAGGTCATTGAGTCTCGCCCCCTGCCCAAAGCAGGACCAATCCCAACTAAATCAATTTTGCCACAGCTGCCAGCCACTCCCCGCAGTAAGATCGGGAGCCATGGGGAGCTCATCGTGGAGCCAGAAGCCATGGCTCGCAGTATTCTCCTCTTTCGCCATTCCCGGTGGAATGCATCCACCGGGAATGGCGAAAGAGGAGAATACTGCGAGGAATGCATCCACTGCGAATAGCAAGTGTTTCCTGTACTCTGTTGACATCAGGGTCGAAAGGCTGTGGATCTGCTGATCTGTTCCTGTGCTTGTGATTGTCTTTGGTGATACTGTCATTTTAAGCCCCTTTGGAGCAAAGCCACAGGATTCCCAGTGAATCACAGTTCGCAGCATGTGTGACTCCACTGGGAAGTGGTTCTTAAAGTGGTTATATAGAAGAGGCCCACAGATATGTAACAAAACCAGCTTTAAGTATAATAGGAGAAACGAAACTGCAAGAAGTGTCTGGATTAACTCAGATACGCCCCTGTGGGATTTAGAAACCCATTGCCCTGTCTTTTGTCCCAATCCTTGCACATCTATCCAGCCTATTCCAACTGACCCCTTACTCAGGGTCCAGGCTTGCTAAGGCAGGCTGAGTAGAATCATAGAATGTAAGACTACCCGACAACAAAGCAAATTATAATACCCATGTTACAAAGTATTACAGGTCGTCCCCTAGAAGCCTGCAAGGAAATTGAAGGTAGTTGCTTGACCCTGGTCTTTCTCCAGTACCACAAAAATTCTCTCCCCTTGTCCATAGCTTAATCACACCACACTACACTAAAAGCATCTTGTCAATTTAGCTATTCCAGTGTACTAGTGCACACCTGTCTGTGCACCTTATTTTAGCTTTGTCTAAGCAAAATTGTCTACTGCAAATGCACAATGTTGTTGGTATAAATGTATCCATGCTAGGGACTATTGTTGTCACAATCAAGTCGGTTAGATGTCAGACGTCTTCAGTCCCCAGACTCACACCATCTTCAGACAGCTCTGTGATGAGCAACTTTTTCACGGTCGTTTCTCAGTGCTGGGACTCACATCCCGAGTCTGGGAGTTTCCTCACTCCGCCGGATAGAAATTAGAGCTGGCTGAAATTTTTCCAAATGAGATTTTGTAAAAAAATATGACTGTTTTTCAAACGTTTCCCCTTTTCGGACAAAATCAGAAATGGAAATAGTTTGTAATTTTCTCATTTATGATTCCAGAGCCTTTTCTTAGATTGTTCCAAATAGTTGATACTTTTTTTTAAAGTGAGAAACTAAAGATTTCCCCCTTTTCTCTCCCTCCAAAAAGGGGAGCTGAAAAATGGGGGAAGGAGGGGAGAGAGCAGAAGAATGAAACACTAAAATATTCCCCATCTTTTGGAGGGGGTGGTGAAATACTAGAAAAACTGGAAGGCAACTATGAATGCTCACTCCAAGAATGCCTTTGCCCATGTACTCAACAGCCTGTAAGGAAAAATGTAGGAGTCATTTGAGCTGATCTTAACCTCAGAACGTAGCTGATTCTCTCACGATGTCAGTATTCTATTTTGGACAGGGAATTGGGTTGATTTCGACTTTGGAGAAGTCATTTCCCCCTCTGTGTCTGTCTTTCTTCTTCTCCCTGCCTTTCTCCACTAGCCTGACCAGTCCCTGTTTAATCTGCCAGAATTCCTTCAGAGCCTCAAAGCCAAATGTGTTTGGTGTATTTATGGCTAGAGCGGCAGTACCAGAGTTCAGTGTGCCCCCAAGCCGCTACAAAGAAAAAAGCAGGAGTTATTGAATGCTGTTCGTTCTTCAGTCTCATTGAAATGATGCTGGTTTCCTCACAGCAGCAGTGGCAGAGACAGGCAGTCCCTGGGGGTGAGACACCTCCCAGATGTCCTTTTGATTTCCCTCCTCTCTCCCACCAGAACAACTCCTGCATCCTGATTTGCATGCTTCATTATCGGCCATGTTCGGTGACCCCCTTTTAAATGGGCCAAGTGCTACGCTGATGTAAACCAGCATTACTCGATTGATTTCAGTGGTACAAAGATGATTTACATCTGCTACATAAGCAGCCTCTTCATGCAGTAGAAACCACATGTATGATGCTCCCAGGTGATACTATAATCCCCACCCCAAAAGTGAATAAGCATGGCAATGAACCACAGCTCCCATGGGTATGACACCACCAGGGAGCAGTTTTTAGCCTGTGTATAGGGAACAGAACCGAAGATTCTCCCCAGACTGTCTACTAATACAATGAAGGAATGGACCCAGCAAAGAACATCAGCATTGATTTTGACATACCCATTCAGATTTAGAATCCCATTGCTTCATCTTTTGCCCAGACCCTGCACCTCTCTCCACGCTGTTTCAACTGACCGCTGGCTCTGGCTTCAGGCATGCTAAGAGCCACTGCAAGAATAGAAACCTGCCTGACAAACATTAAACATGGAACACTCACCCCAAGGACTCTGCCAGCTGCGTTCACAATCTGTAAGGGAATATCTGAGAGTTACTTTTTCCTGCATCTTCTCCCGTATCATCAAAACAGCAATTACCCTCCCACGGTCAATAGCTTAACCACACCACGTCTATGCTTGTCAGTGTAGCTATCCCAGCCTTCTAGAGCACTTTTGAATGTGCAAACTTTTCTAGCACATTCAGATGTACAAATTCTATAGCGGAAAAATACAATTTTGCTGCTATAACTTTGTCTCTACACTTGGGGTTTTCGCCAGCACAGTCACGTCAGCCAAGGTCCAATCATCTTTATATGCGCAACTAACACCACTATCCCAGGAGAAATCTGTAGTGTTGAAATGCCTTGGACAGTTCTGTGCTGGGTAACTTTGCCACGGCCCTTCTTTTTTAGCACTTGGATTAACCTCCAGAGTTTGGGAGTGTGCTTTCTGAGTCTGATTCCACAAGAGAAGAATTAGAGTTGGTAAAAAAATTCCAAATTATTTTTTTGAGAAATCTGTTTTTTGTTGTTGTTTGTTTGTTTTTAAAGTTTTTTCACTTTCTGGAAATAAAATTTTTTGCAGGATTTTCACTTATATTGCCACTTCCCTTCTTCTCATTACATACCTTCCTCATTTCCTTTTTCTGTAGAAGTTGTTTAATACTAATGTTTGCTTGGGGGAAAATTACAGGTGTCAAATTATTCACAATTTTTGAAAAAAAAATTAAAATGCTTCTTTTGTTTTTCTAATGATAAAGAAAGGGGAAATGGAAAGGCAGTTTTGAAGAACAGCTGAGGTTCAAAAGCTGAATCTTTTTCCTTTTCGATTTTTATTCTTTTTGTTAAAAATACAGAAAAATGGTTTCCCTGAAAATCTTCATTTTACACAAAAAATATTTTTGACTGAGTGAAGCTGAGTACAATTTTTTTATCATTATTTTGATCATTAGTTTTCAGTTCAAAAACAGATTTTTAATCAAAGCCAAACATTTTCCAGAAGGTTATGTAGGATCTGAACTTTTTTAGGGGGAGGGGAATGTTACTGGTTTTGTTTTTCCAAACCAAAATATTTGTACTGAAAAACCTCAGAAATGTAATCACAATGTTTTGGGGTTTTTTCCAATTTTTCCTAAAGCAGGAAATTTCCCAGCTATCCAGGCAATTTCCACTGACCCTCCAACTGAGTGTGTTTGTGATTGTCCACGGTGACACTATTATCCTAAGCCCTCATGGAGGAAAGCCACAGGATTCCCAGTGAATCACAGTTCACAGTATGTGTGACTCCACTGGGAAACGGTTCTTAAGGGGGTGATAAAGAAGAGGTCCACAGAGATTTATCAAACCGGCTACAAGTATAATAGGAGAAATGAAACTGCAGCATGTGTCTGGATTAACCCAGATTCGCCCCTTTGGGATTTAGAAACCCATTGCTCTGTCTTTTGTCCCAATCCTTGCACATCTATCCAGGTTATTCCAGCTGACCCCTTGCTCAGGGTCCAGGCTTGCTAAGGAATACTGGGTAACATAAGACTGCCTGACAAGAAAGGAAATTATAAAACTCACCTCACAAAGCTTTCTAGGCAGCCTTGCAGGAACCTGCAAGGGAATTGAGGGTAGTTACTTGATTCTGGTCTTTCTCCAATACCCTCAAAATGCCTCCATTATCCATAGGTTAACCACACCATGCCTATGCTAAGAGCACCTTGACAGTATAGCTATTCCAGCGTGCTAGTGCACTTGCTCCACCTGTGTCCTTTTTTCTAGCTCTGGCCAAATGAAATCGTCTTTACAGCTAATACACAATGTTGTTGCTTTAAGTGTATTGGTGTTAGGGACTTTTGCTGGCACCATCATGTCAGTTAGACGTCAAACATTGTCAGTCCCCAGACCCACACCTTCTCCAGAACCTTAGCAATGGGCAACACCCCACTGTCCTTCTTTCTCAGTGCTGAGACACTTCCAGAGTTGGGAGTTTCCTGCCTCCTCCAGATAAGGGTGCATCTAGACTACACCTCTCTGTCGACAGAGAGATGTAGATTAGGCACATCAAAATTGCTAATGAAGCAGGGATTTAAATATCCCGTGCCTCATTAGCATAAACATGGCTGCCGCTTTTTTCGAAACAGAGTTTTTTTGAAAAAAATGGCAGTCTAGATGCGGATCTGTCAAAAATATAGCCTTTTTCGACAGATCCTGTAAACCTCATTTTTTGAGGAATACAGGATCTGTCGAAAAAGGCTTTATTTTCAAAGATCTGCATCTAGACTGCCGTTTTTTTAAAAAAACCCTCCATTTTGAAAAAAAGCTGCGGCCATGTTTATGCTAATGAGGCATGGGATATTTAAATCCTTGCTTCATTAGCAGGGCTCGCCAAGCGGCGGCGAGCCCCACTCACCAGCCACGCAGTTTTGCGCGGTTCTGCGTTCTGCACATGCGCAGATTGCTCTGCACTGGCTCTTCCGGGTTGTAATCTACTCGTGAGTAGATTACATTATTTGTCGAGCCCTATTCATTAGCAATTTCGATGTGCTTGATTTGCATCCCTCTGTTGACAGAGGGATGCAGTCTAGATGTAGCCTCAAAGCTGGTTGAATTTTTTTCCCAAATGAATATTTTGAAAAAAGTTGTTGAATATTTTTCAATTTTTTCCCCTTTGTCCAGAAAGAGAAATGACAGCAGTTTTCAACTCCCTTTCTTAGATTTTTCACTCCGTGGTGCTCTTTTCTAAAGCTGTTTGATAAATTATGTGCGTTTTTTGGGAAATTTTCCACACCAAAAAATTGTAGGTGTCAACCTTTTTTTGAAACATTTTAATTTTTTTTAATGAAAAACTAAAAAATCCTTCCCCCCCCCTTTGTTTTCCCACTGAAAAAGGGAGAAGAAAGGGAAAGAAAAGAAGGCAGAGGCACAAAACTGAGTCTTTTTCCCCCCTTTTTTCAGTTTTCATTCCTTTTGTTTAAAATTCAGAAAAAAGGAAGAAAAAAATGTTTTCCATGAAAATCTTCATTTTGAACAAAAAATATGTTTGAGTAATGCTGAATGAAATGTTTCCATCCAAAAAAAATTTTAAACTGAAAAATGGGTTTTCAAACAAATCCAAAACTTTTGAAAAAAATCACTTAGATGAAAAATTGGGATCTGAGCATTGGTGTGAAAATGTTGCTCTTTCTGGTTTTCCAAAAGAAAATATTTGTATTGAAAAACTCTTTAAATTTTATTACACTTTTAGATTTTCTCTGAAGTGGGAAATTTCCCAGCTGTCCAGTCAATTTCCACCCACTAGCCATGCCATTGGATTATCTCCTGGATTCCCTCTTGCAGTGCTTCTTTATGTGCCACATGAGAAACCTTTTTTCTAACAGGCCAAAGTCTGTTCTGGTGTAAAATGGCACTTCCCAATTAACTTGGGTGGAGCTTGGCCCATTTACATGTGCTGGAGATCAGTTCCCTTGTGTATGTGGCTGTCCAATAGTAAAAATAGCCCTGGTTCCAGTGGCGCAGAATGACAGGATTGCTAGTGAATGTCACTTCCTACTGTGCGTGAGTCTACTACGAAGTGGTTCTTGTGGGTGTAAAGAAGAGAGGTCACACAAAACCCAACCAAATGGCTTTTAGAGTAAAAGGATGAGGTTCAACAAGGACAAGTGCAGAGTCCTGCCCTTGGGACAGAAGAATCCCAAGCATTGTTACAGGCTGGGGACGACTGGCTAAGCAGCAGTTCTGCAGAAAAGGACCTGGGGGTTACAGTGGATGAGAAGCTGGATATGAGTCAACAGTGTGCCCTAGTAGCCAAGAAGGCGAATGGCATATTAGGTTGCATTAAGAGGAGCATTGCCAGCAGATCCAGAGATGTCATTATTCCCCTTTATTTGGCTCTGGAGTACTGTGTCCAGTTCTGGGCCCCCCACTACAAAAAGGATGTGGATGCATTGGAGAGGGTCCAGCGGAGGGCAACCAAAATGATTAGGGGGGCTGGAGCATATGACCTACAAGGAGAGACTGAGGAGTTGGGTCTGTTTAGTCTGCAGAAGCGAAGAGTGAGGGGGGATTTGGTAGCAGCCTTCAACTTCCTGAAGAGAGGTTACAAAGAGGATGGAGAGAAGAGTATTTGCCACACTGCCAGGGCTGTGATGGGAGAACATGGGGCAAGTTTTCCTTTCAGGGTAGATGTCCTAGCACAAAATTCCCCGCGCTCCATAAAATGGTCCCTTTCTACTACAGTTTCACTCTTTTGGCCTGAACACAAACCACGCCCCTAAAATAACCCAGAAACAACACTTCAGTGTTGCTTCAAGGGAACTTTGATAGCAGCCTTCAACTTCCAAAGAGGCTGGAGAGAGGCTGTTCTCAATAGTGACAGATGGCAGAAGAAGGAGCAATGGTCTCAAGTTGTGGTGGGAGAGGTCCAGGTTGGATATTAGGAAAAACTATTTCATTAGGAGGGTGGGGAAGCACTGGAATGGGTTACCTAGGGAAGCAGTGGAGTTTCCATCCCTAGAGATTTTTAAGTCTCGGCTTGACAAAGCCCTGGCTGGGTTGATTTAGTTGGGATTGGTCCTGCCTAGGGCAGGGGGCTGGACTTGATGACCTTCTAAGGTCTCTTCCAGCTCTATGGTTCTATGATTCTATGATTAAACTTGAAACTGCAGAGAGCATCTGGATTAATTTTGATAGACCCCTTTGAGATTTAGAAAACCATTCTTTGTCTTTTGCCCCAGTCCTTCCACATCTGTCTAGACGATTCCAGCTAACCACTGGTTCAGGTTTTGGGCTTGCTAAGAAGTCCTGTGATCATATAAAACAGCCTGATAGCAAATAAAATTTGGTCACCAAAGGACTCACCAAAGGACCTCTCATAAGTGGGTTCCTCTGAGCCTGTAAGGAAAAAGCTGGGAATTACTTGCTCCTATGCTTTCGACTATGTCATCAAAATATAGCAACTTTCCTTGCATTGCATATAGTTACACCATTTCTACTGCAGGAGCACATTGTCAGTATAGTTACCTCAGCATTCAAGTGACCTTTTGAGGATCTAGATTAATCATCCCTTTCCAAGCCAAATAATCTATGCAGGCAAAAGCGGTTTTGCTGCTGTAACTGTGTCTACACAAGGGGCTTTTGCCAGCACAGCCATGTCATTCAGTAGGGTAGACATGGGCTCATACGATCAACATTCCCACAGTACAATGTAGACATAGCCAGAGACTCCACCGCATTCTAGGTTAGTTGTTCCAATGGTATTTTTAATGTGGCTTAAGATGTGCATGTCTAACTTCACTTTTAGGTTATTGGCTCTCATCTTCCTGTAACTAAAGAGCTATCTCCCATCAGAAATCTCATCCCCAGCAATTACATTTATACCAAGATCAAGTCACCCTTTAACTGTCTTGTGTGATAAACTGAATAGATTGTGCTTCTTGTCTTTGGAGTCCTCAGCCTCTCTCAGCCTAAGCTCTGAGAACACCTCTGGAGGCCAATGGGCTTCCTATGTTTAATCTGATTTAAAGGCGAATGTAAAAGCTCCAAAGGAGAGTAAATTCTGAATACTCACCGACATTTCACCTGAAACGCTTTCATCAGACTACAAGAAAAGGAAAAACCATTACTAAAACATTTATCACTTGTTGCTGCTCTTTCTCTGGCAGCAGTAAATGAAAATGATGCCCTAAAATGTCGTCTGGTTGAAAATGGGAGCCAGGGTGCTCTGGTAAAAAAGGGAACTGGGCTGGGACACAAGAGCTCGAGGATCTATTCTGGGCTCTGCTGCTGAATTTTGGAGTAACTTTATGAGTCTCTTCCTTTCTCTGTGACTGTCTTTCTTCTCTTTGCCTTCCTGCCTTTAGTTGACTGGGCACTGTACAATGATTCAGAATAGCTTCTCGGACTCTCACAGAGCGTTTATGAACAACACACCACCAGCAGGGCTCCAAGTTATTAAATGAAGTTAATGGGTAGCAGGTTTAAAACTAATAAAAGAAAGTTCTTCTTCACACAGCGTGTAGTCAACCTGTGGAACTCCTTGCCAGAGGAGGCTGTGAAGGCTAGGACTATAACAGAGTTTAAAGAGAAGCTAGATAATTTCATGGAGGTTAGGTCCATAAAAGGCTATTAGCCAGGGGATAAAATGGTGTCCTTGGCCTCTGTTTGTCAGAGGCTGGAGAGGGATGGCAGGAGACAAATCGCTTGATCATTGTCTTCGGTCCACCCTCTCTGGGGCACCTGGTGCTGGCCACTGTGGGCAGACAGGATACTGGGCTAGATGGACCTTTGGTCTGACCCTGTATGGCCATTCTTATGTTCTTATGTTAAGTGCCCCCAGTCCACTATAAAGGAAACGGAAGGAGTTGTTTAGTGTTGCTCTTTCTCCAGGATCAGAAATGATGCCGGTTTCATGGCACTGGCTGTGCCTGGCAGCTCCTGGGTGAGGAAATTTCCCAACCACCTGGTCAATTTCCACTCTCCCTTCTATTGACGTCTTTCCTAGATCCCCCGGTGCTTCATTGGCTTCCATGTTAGGAAAGCCCTTTTAAAATGGAATAAATTCTGTTCTGTTCTGTTTTGTCCGGAAATGGGTGACAGGGGAGGGATCACGTGGGGATTCCCTGTTGTGATCCCACTCTCTGGGACAGCTGGCATTGGCCATTGTCAGCAGACAGGATATTGGGCTAGATAGGCTTTGGTCTGACCTGTGTGGCCGTCCTTAGGTTCTTGTGTAAACTGGAATTTCTCTGTTGACTCCAGTGGTGCAAGGCCAATTTCCATCTACTGGGGAGCTGCTCCCTCATGTAGCTGAGAGCATGTATATGATTGTGCCTGGTGATACTATTATCCCCACGCAAAGATTCTCAGCGAATCACAGCTCCTGCTGTGCGTGATTCCATTGTGAAGCGGCTCTTATCATGGCTGTAAAGAGCAAAGCCCACAGAGGCCCAACACACCGTCTGCTTGGAGAACTGAAACTGCAAAGAGCATTTTCCTTAACTGTGACACCCCCCTTTGGGATTTAAAAGCCCATTCCTTAGCCTTTTGCCTTCATCGTTGCACGTCTGTGTGGACTTTTCCAATTGACCGCCATGCTCACAGCTGGGGCGTCTGAAGAGTTCTGCAACAATACAGGTACCTGACCAGTTCAAAACGAGAGAATTTTCCAGACCATGGGAGGTCAGTATTGTCTAGAAGCATTACCAATACTTGCACTGCTTACAGGGCTGTTAGAGAACCTTTGGGTTAAGTTAGAGCTAAATAAGAGAACAGAACACTCACAGCCATGCCTGGTGGCTATAAACAAACTTCATGGAACCGTGGGAAATGTGGCCACATCCAGGAAAAGTGAACATCCAGTTTGCTAAAATAATTCCGGATGATGCATGTTTCCAGACCAGAGAGTTCTGGATTAGAGAGGCTCAACGTGTATAACAATGTTTCTTAATCTGTGTTCTGTGGCACACCGGTGTGCCATGGAGAACAACAGAATTCAAAATGGCCTCCCTTAAAGAGGCGGGTGACTTCTTTTGTTGTTGTTTTTGCTCAATAACTTCCCCCGACCGTTTTTTTCCTCAATAACTTCCCCCCGCCCCGACATTTTTGTTTTCTCTTCTCAGCAAAAAATCCCTGGTGTTCCCCATAGAAAAAATTATTGTTTAGTGTTCCTCGGTTTTAAAAAGTTTAAGAAACACTGGTGTATAAAACAGTTGGACAGGAAACCAACTTGGAATACTCACCCCAGGAACTCTTCCAGCTAGGTGTGCAGAACCCTGCAAGGAAAGGGCTGGGAATTACATGATCCTCCTCTTACTCAATACCCTCAAAATGTAACTAATTGCCTCCCACTCTCCATAGCTCAGCCGCACCATGGCTACACTAGGCACACTCTGTACAGCTATCCCAGCATTTGTTGCTGTAAATTAGAGCTAAATAAGAGCACAGAGCACTCACAGCCACTCCTGGTGGTTGTAAACAAACTTTATGGGACTGTGGGAAACTTGGCCACACCCAGGAAAAGTGGACATCCAGTTCACTAAAATCATTCCGGATGACACATGTTTCCAGACCAGAGAGTTCTGGATTGGAGAGGTTCAACGTGAATAAGATAGCTGGACAGGAAACCAACTTGGAATACTCACCCCAAAACCTCTTCCAGCTAGGCGCGCAGAACCCTGCAAGGAAAGGGCTGGGAGTTACATGATCCTCCTCTTACTCAATACCCTCAAAATGTAACTAATTCCCTCCCACTCTCCATAGCTCAGCCGCACCATGGCTACATGAGGCACACTCTGGCTACGGCTACACTATGACTTTTGCCGCAAGAGGCAATGCAAATGAAGCGTGCATTAGCATTTTCTCGTGCTTCCACTACTGTTCATTGTCACTGTTGGGATTAACCTCCAGAATCTGGGAGCTTCTTTACTGAGCCTGACTCATCTGCATCAGAATTAGAGGGGGTTGAAATTTTTCCTGTAAAAAAATTGTCCATTTATTTTTCGATAAATGAGAATGTTTAATCATTTTTTGATTCACGATAGCCACCCCGATTTCTTTTCTTTCCCCCCATTTTTTCCCTTTTTCTAGAACAGTTTGTAAACTTGTGCTTTCAGAAATTAAAAACATTTGGGTTTCAACTTTTTTGGAATGTTTTTTAAAACTGTTTGAATGAAAAACAGAAAATATCCCCTCCTTTACTTTCCTACTGAAAGAGGGAAGGGAAAGGGAAAAAAATGGCATCTGGACATCAAAAAGCAAAACTTTTCCCATTTTTTGGTCTTAATTCTTTTGGATTAAAAACAGAATTAGTGTAAGAAGCAAATTTTTCTATTAAAAATTTAATTTTGAGCAAACCTTTTTTTTCGTTGTTTAACTAGAGCTGGAAGAAAGTTTTTACTCTTTTTTTTTTCCAACTGAAAGGTGTGGGGAGTTTTCAACCACAGTTGAAGCTTTTACAGAAAAAAACATTTAGATGAAAAACTAGAGTCTAAACATTTTAGGGGAAATTTTGACAATTTTGTTTTTCCAAAGCAATATATTTTTATTGAAACCCTCAAAAAATTAACCGCAGCCTCATTCCTCATGAGTGGCTTTTGAAAACCAAAAGTTCTATTGTTTTCATTTTCACTTGAAAACCCCAAAACATTTCATAGGCCATTTTTAAAACTCAATGAAAAAGAACAATTCAGAAGCTCTTTCACTGAATTTTCTCTTTCCTCCTGACAAGAGTTGAGAGTCATTTCTGGACTTTCACTTAGGCATGTCTACACGACAAAGCTATTTCAGGATACTGGAGATATCCCAAAAGAGCTACCCTGCATCTACACAAGCCGCCCGTTATTTTGAAATATTTTCTGAAATAACGGGTGTGCTATTTCGCCATCCCTGTAAACTTCATTGCACGAGGAATAAGCAATGGCTTGAGACAGCGCTTTATTTTGAAATTTGGTGCCGTGTATATGTGCCAAATTTCAAAATAAGCTATTTCGAAATAAAATCGAAATGAGATTTTATTGCCCATCTTATGTCGAGTTTAGGGTGCAGTGCAGATGCACCCTTAGGTGATGTTCTGCCACATAGGACACTGTATCTTTTAGTGCACGTGTCACTGGATAAGCAGGCCCGAGCGCTCGGTTCTGGTTCCAGCCATACCACTGACAGTGCCGATGAAAACATGCCATCTTTGGATGCTTACCCTCTGTCTCAGTAGTGCGCTGCTTTCCTTAGGGCAAAGGATGGAGACAAGGAGAACCACAGCCACAATCAGGAGCTTCATCTTGGATTCTGTTTGGCTCTTCCAGGTCCTGACAACCACGGCATGAGGCTGTGGGGTTTAGCAGCCGTATTTATACAATGCATCGGGTCTGCCATTACAAGCTTGACTGCCCAAACCCAATGCTCACACTGTCGAGGAGACCAATCATCTTTATCTATCAGGAAAGGTCAGAGGTTTCATTAAACTCCACCATATGAAATCAGCTTGCTGTTTCCAAAGGCTAGGAGCCAACCTCAGGTTGAAGAATGAATTGCATTATTCTGCTCTATGATGGGTCTTGAGATGACTCATCTTAGTGTCATGGGACAGGCCAAAAAAGGCTTTACCTCCACTTCTTAATCTCCTCCCTACACGTGAAGGCTGGGTAACAGGCAGGGAACATGACCATTGCCAACTGACAATCTAGCCCTGTTATTATCTAGAGCCTGTTATTATCTGAGTGACAGTAATGCTTAGAGGACCCAACCAAGTTCAGAGGTGTAGAATCCATCCTAGTCGGAGAGCTAGGAGACATGAGGGATGATGTGGGGGTAAGTCAGTTCTCTCTTACAATGCCTGAACTCTGATTCATTTTATTAGACCAGGCGTGGCCAACCCACGGCTCACGAGCTGCATGCAGTTCTTCCCCCCCGTCAGTGAGGCTTGTGAAGCCGCGTCCCCCCTCCCGGGGCTCTCCTGTGCTCATTGGGGCAGGGGAGCCATGCGGATCCAAAATGGCGGCCATGGACGGGAGCCTGCTGAGGCCAAAAAGCCTTCTTAAAGGACCAGTCTAGTCTTCTTTTTTTTTTTTTTGCTCTATCATTTTTTGGTGGCTCCTTTAAAATGGGGGCTCCTTTTTTTTTCTCTACCATTTTTTTGCCCTGGCTCTTCACGCTGGATCCAGCTGGATCTTGGTTCTTTGTCTGGAACACGTTGGCCACCCCTGTATTAGACTAGGTGTTTTGTAGCAGGGAGCTTTCTTGCTGCGTGTGCAACGTTGGCACAACAGATCCCTGATCTCATCTGGGGCAGGAACTCTCTTGCTGTGTATCTGTGCAACACCTGGCATGATGCACCCTGATCTGGATCACATCCTTCAAGGACAAGGTTAATAGAAATGACAACAAAAACCGACAGCTCTGAAGTCTGTGGGAGATCAGCAAGTGTGAAAACCTGGCCCAAGTTGGAATGGTTGAACATGGAGTTAGCCAGAATCAGTGGCCAGCTCAGAAACATAGTGGCCCCTTATCTTCCAAGCAAGAGGAATGGACTCTGGTAGAGTCATGGAGGCTGTTAAAGGGGATGGAAGTCAAGATGCCTGAGCCCTGGGTTCTCTCAGCTCTACCATAATGATGCTAGCTAGTGTGGGCTACATTAAAGTGGGCTGTAAGTGCCAGTGTAGTTAAGACTGAGATATGCTTTGGGCTCAGTAGGGATTGCTGATATGAACTCTCTCAGAGCACCCTCCCTGAAGAGCCAGCACCCACTCCCGGCCCCACACAAACTCTGGAAGGTGAGGTGTCCGTTGTCCTCCATGTTCCTGAGCTGGTGTTTGTTGTCAGATGTTCCACCGGGTGCGTGTGTTCTTTCTACACGCGGCACTGACTCTGGCCAGATAGCCTGTTCAGCAGGCTTCCGTCAAACTGCCCAATAAGACCCCGAGTCTCGGTTCTGTAGCGAAGACAGTTGGTCAGGTTTATTGCTGATGGAGCACAGTGCTAAGGTCTCCGTTCAGTCGCGTGCTAACAACGTATGCATGTACTAATGACCCGGGTGAGTCAGGGGCAGAACTTTCCGCTGCACCCTAGGCCAGATGAAGGTTTAAGGAAAAGTATCCCAACATTTATGGACTGAGACAAACAATTTGGGATAAGCAACTAACGTAGCACCTCATGCATTTCACGGTGTGGTTGTTACTCCCTGTTGTACTTCCTTCCCCATGTATCCAAGTATCACTATCCATTGCTGTTCTCAAACCATCATATTGTGGTCGAGGTTGGGGTGTCCTTGTGCTGGCTTGCTGAAATGCACTGACATCTGCAGTATGTTTTATCTGTGCTAGCCACACGGCTGTGGACTTCTTGTGCTGGACACTGACTTGCGGCAGGCATCTACTTTTGTCAGGGTCTGACTGTTGCTCACAGTATGACTTTTCCTGGCTTTCGATCAGACCTCGGGCCTTCCACCGGGCCCATGTTTGAGGCTCTCTTTCCTACAGCGTGATGAGCATGTCCTGTCATTCAGAGAGCTGAACAGATGCGTATTGTTCTTTAACTGGGCTGCTGACTTGTTCTGGAGATCAGGCAGAATAATCCAAAGCCCTCGTCTCCTCTTATCAGCACGATAAGAGTGGCTGCCAGAGGTGAACAAGAGGGGATATTCTTGATGGGTGGTTTTTAGGACGAGTTCTTGCATCAGAGGTGATGTCAGGCAGATGTCCCATCCTGGAGGGATTTGCCTCAGGTGACAAGTTAAATGTCCCATAAGATAAAGTCTCACAAGCTCTTGTTGCTCTAGGGTTATTTCCTGATTGTGACAAGTGGGCAGAGACGGACCCAACAGGAAGAGTCTTTGTCTTCCAGAGAGGAGTGGGAGGTCATGCAGCAGGAGCTGCTATGCTGCTCTGTATTTCTGATCCTATCAGGGACAGATCCTCAGATGGTGTGAATTGCCCATTGCTCCATTGGAATCCATGGGACAGATCCCAGTTTCTGTAGACGGTGGTGGCAGATGGCAGAATGAGGAGCAATGGTCTCAAGTTGCAGTAAGAGGGGTCTATGTTGGAGATTAGGAAAAACTATTTCCCAAGGAGGGTGGGGAAGTGCTGAGACAAGTTACCTAGGGAGGGGTGGAATCTCCATCCCTAGAAGTTTTTAAGGCCTGGATTGACAAAGCTCTGCTTGGGATGATTTAATTGGGGTTGGTCCTGCTTTGGGCAGGGGGCTGGATTCAATGGCCTCATGAAGTCTCTTGCAGCCCTAGGATTCTATGGTTCTATGAACCCCATACTCTTTCTATTTCTGCAGTGCTGCCTTCAGAGCTGGACAGTTGAAGAGTGGTAACGGTACCACAACCCCACAACTACACTCAACTTGCGATCCCCCAAACTCCTTTTGGGATCTGGACCCCTAACATTAGAGCACTGTAACATTTCAGGCTTAAATATCTGAAATCATGACAATTAAAAGTTTTAAAATCCTATAACCATGAAATTGACCAGACTGGCTCATGAATTTGGTAGGACCCTCCCCAGACCTCTTGTGAAGTCAGCAGAGCTACATGGGTCCTTGCTAGCCTATGATTTAGCCCTGAGTCTGTGGTGTGAGCCACAGGAATCTAGAGCACCATGCAAGTTCAGCGGGGCAGAGCCCTGGGTTCAATTTCTAGTTCGCTGGATGATCTGGGGCAAGTCAGTTTCTGTCTTTCGCCATCTGTCTTTTATGCCTTATCACACTGCAAGGTCTTTATGGCAGGGACAGTGTCTTGCTGTGTCTGTGCAATGACCAGCATGATGACAGGGTCCTCAGGGTGCAGCCTGGGATGGTGGGAGCACTGTGTCCCTTTAACTCTCCAGCCTGGGCTGGCTCTTACAAGGCTTTGCTGGTGACAAGGAGCAAGCCCCCTCCAGGTGCTGTGATCACTCAGCATATCTGCATGTGGAACCCCACATCCAGGGGCAATCATGAATCACTCAGGGTAAGGCACCAGCCAGATCCCCCCAGGTCCCAGCCTTATAGTCATGAACATACCATCTTGCACTGCTCCAGATCCTTTCTTGAGCAATGCAATCCCATCAATGGAAATCAGACATCTGCTAGCCCTTGTATCCTGAGCAGATTTATCAAGCACTTTAGGTAATCCCAGTGGTAAAGATAAACAGTAAAATAAGAGTATTGACTACAAAAGACAGATTTAAAGTGACTTTACGTGATAGGGAAAAAGTCAGAGTGGTTACCAAAAGAGAAGAAAATACCAGCATGTAGTCTAAACTTTAACCCTTATCAAGCAATGTGCTCACCCTACTCGATCTATTGTGTCCAGTTCTGGGCACCACATTTCAAGAAAGATGTGGAGAAATGGGAGAAGGTCTAGAGAAGAGCAACAAAAATGATTAAAGGTCTAGAGAACATGACCTATGAAGGAAGACTGAAAGAATTAGGCTTGTTTAGTTTGGGAAGGAGAAGACTGAGAGGGGACATGATAGTGGTTTTCTGGTATCTAAAAGGGTGTCACAAGGAGAAGGGAGAAAAATTGTTCTCCTTGGCCTCTGATGATAGGCCAAAAAGCAATGGGCTTAAACTGCAGCAAGGGAGGTTTAGGTTGGACATTAGGAAAAACTTTCTACCTGTCAGGGTGGTGAAACACTGGAATAAGTTGCCTAGGAAGGTTGTAGAATCTCCATCACTGGAGATATTTAAGAGCAGGTTAAACAGACACCTGTCAGGGATGGTCTAGACGGTATTGGGTCCTGCTGTGAGGGCAGGGGACTGGACTCGATGACCTCTCGAGGTCCCTTCCAGTTCTAGTGTTCTATGATTCTATGACCTTACAGTTCTTAATATACAGGTTTGTCTCGTAAGCTTGGGACAGTCCCCCATGCTGGAGTCTTCACTCCTCTAAGCATTCTTATTGCTTTCAATGTAGGTAGAGGGAGTGGAAAAGCCAAAGCATAGGGCCCCTTCTGTTTTATACCCTTAGTCCATGTGCACAGAGAACACCTGTCCAGGTAGGTCTGGTGGGCATCACTGTGTCCCAAGATAAAACACCACCCTGGTGTGTCTTTTGGCCAACTGTAACTCATTGGTTGGCCAATGGTTGGTGATGTCTGTTCAGCACCCAACCAGTTTCCTACTTGGTTGTTTTCTCTTGGAGAACTAGTATTTGGGTGCTTCCCAAACCCACAGCAAATTATAGTGAAAACCATACTGCACAATTCCTTTAACTTCCTAACCTCAGGAAGATTCTTACTAACAACCACAGGACATACCACATTAATACTAACCCTGGAAATTTCCCTTGCAACAAACCCCGTTGCCATCTTTGTCCACATATTTACTCTGGAGACACCATCACTGGACCTAACCATGTCAGTTATACAATCAAGGGCTCATATTCCTGCATGTCCAGCAATGTGATATATGCCATCATGTGCCAGCAATGTCCCTCTGCGATGTATATTGGACAAACTGGTCAGTCACTTCGCCAGAGAATCAATGCTCACAAATCAGACATCAGACATCTCCACACACAGAATTCTGTTAGCTGCCATTTCAACCAAACTGGCCGTTCCCTTAAAGACCTGACAACATGCGTCTTACTTCAAAGAGACTTTAACACCAGATTACAGAGGGAGACTTCAGAACTTTTATTTATGCTGAAATTCAACACTTTGCGAATGGCCCTTAGTTTAGATTATAATTACCTTACACATTACAAAGACAGCCTTCCCGCCTTTTGATATTTGTAGTAACTCCAGATTAGCCACTTAATTGACTCTTACAATAAGCAATTTCCTCCTTCCTTGTCTCTTCCTTGTCCCCTCGCCGCCACTTTCTGTTCCATGTTGTTATTTGTTTACTTCTTCATTGTATCCCTCTGTTATATAATGGTCGTGCCCTTCCACTTTCAGAATATGATCTGAAGAAGTAGGTCTGCCCCATGAAAGCTCATCACCTAATAAACCATCTTGTTAGTCTTTAAAGTGCTACATGCTTTTTTTGGTTTGGTTTGGTTGGATTTTTTTCTTTTTATTGTGACAGGGTCAGGCCAGATGGCTATAGCAGAGTAATAGAAGGCAGGTATATTTGCCCCAGATTAAACCGGTCTCCTCTCAATGGGTAAGGTAAAAAGAGATCATGCAGAACAATCAGGAACATGCCAGAGTCAATTAAGGCAGTCAGGCCAACTGAGACACCTGAAGTCGCTCAGGGACTTCCTAGAGCCAATTAAGACAGGTTGATCAGGATACCTGGACCCAATTAAGAACCAGCAAGTTCTGGCTAAAAAGACTCCCCTTCCTTAGCTCACGGCACGCATGGAGCTGGGGGTAAGACGGTGCTGGGGAAGGCCCGGAGGTACAAACACTATCACGCACCAGGAAGAAAAGCCAGCAGTAAAGAAGGTGCTGGAGAGGCCCAGGGAATCCTAGCTGTTCAACAGCTGATTCAGGGGAAAGTAGAGACAACTGCTATTCCAGGGTCCTGGGCTACAGCCCGGAGTAGAATGCGGGCCCAGGTTCCCTCTATCTCCCGACTCCCTGCTCACCACAGGAGAGCGTGACACACCCCAGGGGAAGGACTGATTTGGGGGAGAGTCTGAACTGGCCCGGAACCACCTGGAGGGGGAGCAGAGACTATGAGGTCTGGTCTCCTCTCTTTCACCCCCTGCTGGCCAGTGATGGAAGTGACCAAGTAAATGGCTAGGACCACCCGATTCAGTATATAGCTTCCTCTTATCATAACCTATAACTTTATTATAGAGGGGGGTTATAGGACATAATATGATGATCCCAGCAGGGGCAGGGCCTGTCTCTGGTTGTGTCTGTGCAGCACCCGACACAACGGGCTCCTGATCTCATCCAGGGCAGGATCTATCTCCTGTTGTGTGTCTCAGCCATGCTTGGCACAGTGGGGCCGTGATCTCAGCTGGGCTCCCTAAGTGCTAGGTGAACACATTCCAAGAAATGCTACATTGCTGGCATCAGAGAGATCAGCACCTCTGACCTAAGATGGGACAGCTGCATGCAGAGTCAGACAAAATCAATGGCCTCCTTGGGAAAGTGTTGGCCTGTATCTTCTATGCAAGAAGGGTGGACTCTGGAACAGTCCATTAAAGGCTATTAAAGGAGGTGGGAATGAGGACTCCCGAGTCTTCGAAACGCTGCCATAATGATGCCGGGCGCTGCACACACAGGGGCTGAGAGACAGGCCCTTGCCGACAAAGAGTTTCCAATGCGAGTGGGCTGGGGAAGGGTTATTAGCCCCTATTCACAGACTGGGTGGAACAGGCTCCCAGTGATGCAGTAACTTGCCAAGGCCACATAGGGGTCTGTGGGAGAGAGGAGAATTAAACCCAAATCTCCTCCGTGTGCTGATCCTGCCTTTACAGCCTCCTAAGATCAAGGCCCAGAGAAGCTGATTCTCAGTGACACTAACACCCCTTAAAGCGATTGCATTTCACAGGCACTTTAAATGTGCCCTTCAGAGTGGCAGAGGGCTCAAGGGGTCTTAGCGGAACTGAGGATCTGTTGCATACCGGGGGGTTGGCAGCCCCACTCTCGCGAAGGTTGAGGTGCGATTTGGGGGCAATACACCAAGGATTGCTGATCTGGGCTCTGACATAACACTGCCCTGGAAGAGCCAGACCCTTACTCCCTGCTCCACACAAGCTCAGGAAAAGTGACATGTCCCTTGTCCGGGGTTGACCTGATGAGCATGTTCTGTCATTCAGGGAGCTGAACAGATGGGTATTGTTCCTCAGCTGCACAGCCAACTTGTTCAGAAGACCAGGAAGAACAATCCAAACCCCTTATCTGCTCTGTTCTGTGCAGGATGGATGGCTGCCAGAGGCGAACAAGAGGAGGTATTGTTGATGGGTGGTTTCTAGGAGGAGTTCTTGCATGCGGTGAGGGTGGGGAGATGTCCCATCACAAACGGATTTGCCTCAGGTGACAAGTTCAATGCTCTGTGAAGCAAAGTCAAAGAGGAGTGTCACGAGCTCTGTTGTTCTGAGATTGTCACATGTGAATAGTGACCGACACATCACGGAGAGCCTCTGTCCACTAGGTATGTGTGTGAGGTTATTCACGGTGAATTGCTAAGCCGCTCTGTCAGGCCCACATAGACAGCTGGTGAGAACTGACCATCACTGTGTTGGACTTAATAGGGTCACATCCCCAGATGGAGAGAATTCGCTGCCGTTATCTTCAATGGAGTCAGTGAGGTCAGATCCCCAGCTGGTGTGAATGGACCCTACCTGAATTGGATTCATGGTGCCAGATTCCCTGCTAATTTCCACAGGAACTCCACTGAGTTTGAACAACCTGAGGGTGCTGTTCCTAAGGAGATTACCATCTGTATTAAACTCCCTAACTACAAGCTGTTGTACAACTCATCTAGGTATTTGCCTGGTTTTACAACAGGCTACAAAATAAAGTGTTAGCAAAGGCAACGCAAACTGAAATTTCATATAATGATGTGTTTATACTACTCTATCTTCTGTACACAGAACTGTAAGTACAATATTCATATTCCTATTGGTTTATTTTACAATTCTACGGTAACAATGAGAAAGTAAAAGCATTTTTCAGTAACCGTGTGCTGTGAAACTTCTGTATTTTTAGGAAGCTTGGATACAGTCACCTCCAGAAAACTCCCACATTGGCATATAATCATAGAATCATAGAACCATAGAGCTGAAAGAGACCTCAGGAGATCATCAAGTCCAGCCCCCTGCCCTAGGCAGGACCAATCCCAACTAGATCAACCCAGCCAGGGCTTGGTCAAGCCGAGACTTAAACACCTCTAGGGATGGAGACTCCACTACTTCCCTAGGTAACCCATTCCAGTGTTTCACCACTCTCCTAGTGAAATAGTTTTTCCTAATATCCAACCTGGACCTCTCCCACCATAACTTAAGACCATTGCTCCTTGTTCTGCCATCCGTCACTACTGAGAACAGCCTCTCTCCATCCTCTTTGGAATCTCCCTTCAGGAAGTTGAAGGCTGCGATCAAATCCCCCCTCACTCTTCACTTCTGCAGACTAAACAGACCCAACTCCCTCAGCCTCTACTCATAGGTCATATGCTCCAGCCCCCTAATCATTTTGGTTGCCCTACGCTGGACCCCCTCCAATGTGTCCACATCCTTTTTGTAGTGGGGGGCCCAGAACTGGACACAATACTCCAGATGTGGCCTCACCAGAGCCGAATAAAGGGGAATAATGACATCTCTGGATCTGCTGGCAATGCTCCTCTTAATGCAACCTAATATGACATTAGCCTTCTTGGCTACAAGGGCACACTGTTGACTCATATCCAGCTTCTCATCCACTGTAACCCCCAGGTCCTTTTCTGCAGAACTACTACTTAGCTGGTTGGTCCCCAGCCTGTAACAATGCTTGGGATTCTTCCGTCCCAAGTGCAGGACTCTGCCCTTGTCCTTGTTGAACCTCATCAGATTTCTTGTGGCCCAATCCTCCAATTTGTCTAAGTCACTCTGGACTCTATCCCTGCCCTCCAGAGTATCTACCTCTCCCCCTAGCTTAGTGTCATCCGCAAAGTTGCTGAGGGTGCAATCCATCCCCTCATCCAGGTCATTAATAAAGATATTGAACAAAACCAGTCCTAGAACCGAATCTTGGGGCACTCCGCTAGAAACCGACCGCCATCCTGACATCGAGCCGTTGATCACTACCCGCTGGGCCCGGCCTTCTAGACAGCTTTCTATCCATCTTACCGTCCATTTATCCAATCCACATTCCCTTAACTTGCTTGCAAGAATATTGCGGGAGACCATATCAAAAGCCTTGCTAAAGTCAAGGTAGATCACATCCACTGACTTTCCCACGTCCACAGAGCCAGTTACCTCATCATAGAAGCTAATCAGATTGGTCAGGCACGACTTGCCCTTTGTGAATCCATGCTAACTATTCCTAATCACTTTCCTCTCCTCCAAGTGCCTCAAAATGGATTCCTTAAGGATCCCTTCCATGATTTTTCCAGGAACTGAGGTAAGACTGGCCGGCCTATAGTTCCCTGGATGGTCCTTCTTGTCTTTTTTGAAGATGGGCACTACATTTGCCTTTTTCCAATCATCCAGGATCTCTCCCGATCTCCACGACTTTTCAAAGATAATGGCCAAAGGCTCCTCAATGACATTTGCCAACCCCCTCAGTACCCTCGGATGCATTAAGTCCGGACCCATGGATTTGTGTACGTTTAGCTTTTCTAAATAGTTCCTAACTTGTTCTTTACCCACTAAGGGCTGTCAATCTTCATCCCATCTTGCGTCACTTAGCGCATTAGTCCGGGAGCCCACCTTGTCTGTGAATACAGAGGCAAAGAAAGCATTGAGTACTTCAGCTTTCCCCACATCATCTGTCACTAGGTTACCTCCTTCATCCAGTAGGGGCCGCACACCCTCTCCGATCACCTTCTTCTTGTTAACATGCCTGTAGAAACCTTCCTTGTTATCCTTCACATCCTTAGCTAGTCGCAATTCCATTTGCGCTTTCGCCTTCCTGATAACCCCCCCAGCATTCTCGAGCTATACATTTAAACCCCTCCCTGGGCATTTGTCCAAGTTTCCACTTTTTGTAAGCTTCCTTTTTGTGCTTAAGTTCACCAAGGATTTCCCCTATAAGCCAATCCGGTCTCCTACCATGTTTGCCTCTCTTGCTACGCATCGGGATGGTTTCTTTCTGTGTCTTCAATAAGGCTTCTTTAAAATACTGCCAGCTGTCCTGGACTCCTTTCCCCTTCATGTTAGCATCCCAGGGGATTCTGCCCATCAGGTCTCTGAGGGAGTCAAAATCTGCTTTTCTGAAGTCCAAGGTATGTATTTTACTACTCTCTTTTCTTCCTTTGGTCAGGATCCTGAAATCTACCATCTCATGATCACTGCTTCCCAGGTTGTCACCCACCTCTACTTCTCCTATTAGTTCCTCCCTGTTTGTGATCAGAAGGTCAAGCTGCGCACGGCCCCTGGTCGGATCCTACAGCACTTGTACCAAGAAGTTATCCCCAATATTCTCCAAAAACTTCCTGGACACAAACAGCTCGGCCACAGAGTGCTGCCTTTGGGCAGTGCTGCTAGAAGAGGTCTTCTGCAGCCGTGTCTATGTTCTCAGGTATATCAGGAAGCACCGTGGAAGGGGCTCCAGCCATGGCTATAAAGACCAGGGCCATAACAATATGAACTATACACTGGGAACCAATGCTGCAACCAGCTCACAGTTACCCCAGCTCCTTCTGCACCCCATTGGTTCATATCCTGTATCGAAACACTATAGCTGTGTCTACACTGGCGCAATCTCGTGCAAAAGCAGCTGCTCTTGCGCAAAATCTTGCTGCCTGTCTACACTGGCCGCGTGTTCTTGTGCAAGTAAATTGACGTTGTATTGTAGAAAATCAGAGCTTCTTGTGCCAGAACTCTGACGCTCCTGCTCAGGAAGAAGCCCTCTTGCGCAAGAGCTCTTCCAGAAGAGGCCAGTGTAGACAGGCAACATGAATTTCTTGCGCAAGAAAGCCCTATGGTTAAAATGGCCATCAGAGCTTTCTTGTGCAAGAGAGCGTCTACACTGGCGTGGATGCTCTTACACAAAAGCACAGCTCTTGCACAAAAGCACGTTCCAGTGTAGACGCTCTCTTCTGGAAGAGTTTTTGCACAAGAACTCTTCTGCAAAAGAGTTCTTGCGCAAGAAGCTGCCAGTGTAGACGTTTCTGCAGGGGGACTGGTCTGATTATGAGTTACTTTGTCCAAGGAGCATTCATGCTAGGATTTGGCACAGCAATCGAGTCAGAAAGAAGGGGAGCAAGAGCCATTGCTGGAGAGATGGGACTAATTCAATACTCCTGATTGAGAGAAGGATTCAATATTTTATTTCTCAGAATTAATCTCAAACATCAGCATTCCAGCCGGACCCATCCCTGAGAACACCAGCCACAGCTGCTCAAAATACAAGGTGCAGGGTGACAACGTGTTGTTTTCTGAGATCAGCTTTGGAGCTTAAATACCAAGGTTTCCCTTTCATCTGCTGGGGCTCCCTCCTTGGTTCTGATCTCACCGCGCAGTTGTACGGATGCTGCTCGATTTGGTCTGATGTGCCTGCCATATTGGCAACAGGGATTCTTCTTCCGTGGCTGAGGATGGTTCTACTGCTTTACCCTCGGGGAAGATCAAAGTGCCTAGACCAGGGGTGGGCAATCATTTTTGGCCAGGAGCCACTTCAAAAATTTTTGAAGTGGCCCCAGGCCGGGCTGGAAGGGGCGGGCCCAGGATGCTTCTGGGCTTCCCCACCCCCAGACCATAATTGCCCCCCCTTCCCACTAGGCACCAATGCCCCTGGCAGGGCCAGAAGAGGCTTCGCACACTCCCCCGCCCCCAGGCCCTGATTGGCCTGGGGGCGGGGGAAGCACGGGAAGCCTCCTCCCACTCTGAGAGCAGCGCGTGGCACTTCGAAGTACCGTACGCTCCTCGCAGGAAGGGGGAGAGGGCAGAGGAAACTTCGCGCACTCCTCCTGCCCCCAGGCCAATCAGGGCTTGGGGGCGGGGGAGCGCGTGACGTCCCCTCCTGCCCTGCGACCAGCGTGTGGTGTTTCAAAGCGCTGTGTGCTGCTCACAGGGCAGGAGGAAGCTTCACGCGCTCCCCGACCCCAAGCCCTGATAGGCCTGGGGGCGGGAGAGTGGCAGGGCCTCTGTGGGCCGGATCAACCCACTTGGTGGGCCGGACCTGGCCCGCGGAGGCACTTTTGTCCACCCTTGCCCTAGATGGAGGTAGGGAGGGGTCAGTAATGTGGGGACCTGACTACAGTGAGACTTTGTGATCTCTCCCCTGCCCTGTTATCCAGCAAGAGCTGAACACCTCTCCAGTGCCCGGGGGGAGTTTCTACTCACAACAGATTCACCATTGAGAAGGTACTAACCTCTCCCCAGCTGGGACTTTTCCGGGAACAACTCTCGCCATGAGTGGGGCAGCAGAATTGCCCAGGTCTGGTGCAAGGACTCCTGGGGGCAGGGAGTGGCCATTAAAAGTCACACCAGAGACAGAGGCTGCTGAAAAGTCAGACGGGACCATTGCAATCTTCCCGTCTGATGTACTGCAGCACGCAGGCCAGAGAGTCTCATTGCTGCAGGACAGCTCGTGTGCAGAGCGAGGCGAGGCTCTCACTGGGGGCAGGGACGGTTCCTCACTGCCCCGCTGTGCAGCACCCCGCCTGATGGGGCACAGCCTCACGTGGACAAGGGGCAGTCTGTTGCTATGTGGCTGTGCTGGGCCAGCGGCCCAGGAGCCTCATCTCGGCGGGGGGCCACAACCTGGAAGAATCCTGTATTCTGAGTGATAGCGAGGCTGTGGTCGCAGCGCGGGGCAATTTCATTGTGCTGCCATGCTGGTGGGGGGCAGTGTTCCCCGTAAATGCAGCACTGGGGTAGCCCCCCGGGAAAGAGGCAAACGCTGCCCAGCTGACTAGCAGACAGCCCACCGCCAGCAGCACTTGTTTCTAGTGGTGGTGCACATGGCATGTGCACATCACAATGTTTATTCTGCACAATGATGGAAAAAATTAGGGGGAACATTGGTGGAGAGGAGTCCATTTTCCAAAGTTTGGGAAAATTTTGCTCAAAAGCACTGACACCAGATGGGGGGGGGTCGCGTGGAAATAGATTTATTTGCCTTATTGCAGAGACATGTGGAGGCAAAGGAAGGGTCAGAGCTGCACCCTACAGTCAAATCACTGCGCTGGGCAAAAGCCGATTTCACAGGAGAGTGCTGTGTTACTCATCTTCAGGCTGACCCACGGGAGCGCACAGGACAGAAAGCATCAAGGCAGCTGTGGTGGCGCGTTTCTGGGGGCTTAATAAAAGAAAGAAAAGAAGCAGCCATTAGGATCAAAATACAGCAGGACACCCATCCATCATCCTAAGGCCAAAAGAGACCAAGATGAACATCCGGTCTGACCTTCTGAAACACAGGCCAGAGAACCTGACCCAAGAAATTTCTGTATTAAGCCTTTATCTTCTGTGTGAGCTAGAGCATGGACTGGGGAAAGATATCCAGCCTTGGTTTAAGGGCTTCAATTTGCCATTTATCTAAGGAAGTTGTTCAGATAGCTAATTCCCCTCACTATTAAAAATGCTCCTTATTTCTACTCTGAATTTATCTTGCTTCAGCTTGCAGCTATTTAGAACATAAGAATGGCTATACTGGGTCAGAGCAAAGGCCAATCTTGTCCAAAATCCTCTCCTCCAAAAGTGGCCAATGTCGGTACTCCAGATGGAATGAACAGAAGAGGTAATCATCAAGCGATCTATCCCCTGTCGCTGAGTCCCAGGTTCTGACAAACAGAGACTAGGGACATCCTCCCTGCTCATCCTGGCTAACAGGACCTATCCTCCATGAATTAATTTAGCTCTTTTTGAACCCTGTTTATAGTCTCAGACTTCACCACATCCTCTGGCAAGGAGTTCCACAGGTTGCCTATGCACTGCATGAAGAAAAACGACCTATTGTTTGTTTTAAAACTGCTGCCTATTAATTTCATTTTCTGACCCCTACTTCTTATTTAATGGGAAGGAGCAAGTAACTCTTCTTTTTTCACTTTCTCCACCCCAGTCATGATTTTATAGACCTCTATCATATCCCTCTTTAGTCATCTCTTTTCCAAGCTGAAAAGTCCTAGGACTTGTTATTCCTTTGCTAGATTAAAGAGCTATCTACTCTCACAAATCTCTTCCTCAGTATAAGTGATGATACGCCAGGATCAAGTAATCTCTTAACCATCTCTTGGCTAAGATAATTAAAGAACCTTGAGTTCCTTTTCCCCAGGCCTTGAATCCATTCCAGTGCTCTTTTCCAAATCTTCTCCAATTACCCTAACATCCTTTTTAAGTATGAACATCAAGATTAGTCATATTGGGGCCAGTTCTCTTCCGACTTAACTTCAGATAACTTTAATGGATAGTTTGGTCCAGTATTCCGTCGCGGGCCTCATCGAAATTGCTAGGCTCTGGTAAGAGAACCTCAGAGCAAAGGTAGTTACTGATTTAAAAAAGTACACGTTATTCCCTCTCAGATGACATGCTGCATATTTAATGTAACAACGAAGGAGTTAGCTGAAGCACGCTTCATAGGAAACCATTTACCCCGACTTCCTCGGACAGTGAGTGATTTTAGAAGAGATTTCATGGGGGCCCAAAAGAAATTATGGGCCACTTTCATGCCTGTCCAGTGGGCTTGCAGAGAAGAGGACATCCTTCAACAAGGCTGAAAGAAATTGTCTTGAGAGCCCTGCTGTCAGCAAGTTATGTATTCTTAGGATGCCTGGGGCATCTCCCAGCTGCAGTCAATTTCAGGTGATTTCAGAGGAACTTTTTGTGAGATGTTCCATAGGAGGGAAGGAAGCTTTAATGGTGTCGACCTCCCATTGGTCCCAGCAATTTCCCATAACTTCCCTGGAGCTACTGTGTGTTCACTAGGAGACTGTTCACGGTAGCTTTCAGCAGCAATGCCTTCTGGGAGATACAGAAAGCTTCTTGTGCTGTGTATCAGGGACACACAAGGGAGTTCTGGGAGAGGAGTCCCACCAGCTATAAGTTCTATGGCACATCTGGTGCCTTTGCAACATTGGAAAACACAGCCAATGCTCCTTACTTGGCAAACGTTAGTAGGCAACAAACCGGAGAAAACATGGCTGAGTCCCCGGATCTGTCTGAAGATAAATGATCATCTCTGCTACTAACACTGTTTTCATGAAAGCTGATGTCACCTCCGGCATCACTGTTCAAACTGCCAGAGTTCAGCAAATTGCAGAATATTTCTTTTCTGTATTTTCTGTATGATGGTGAAACCGCAGGGTCCCCAACTGAGATTCTAATGATCTAGTGAAGCTATGGAATATTTAAACCAGCTGGGGAGCTGGCCCCCACATCATTCTCATGCACTATTGGAGAAAGTTTATACATCCAAAGTCTGCATGAATTGTTTCACAATGTCCAATTGATGAGATACAGGGGGACAAAAGTTGACTACAGAGTTGGCCACCAAAAGGCTGGGCTGCTGGTGAGCAGGGATGCTGGATGCTTTTGAGGCAAAATACGATAGTCTGGAAGCAAAGAGGACCTCAGATACTCACCGATAACTAGAACTGGTTGTTTTGCTGCAACAGAAAGAGAAGTTAGGAAAGCATTATGTTCAATGCCTCGCCAGCATAGCAGAGATTGGAGAATTTACTAACTTCAAATTACCCCCAAAGGACCTGGGGGACACTTCATGGCTGTCCAATGATATGTAGGAGAAGTCCTCCCCCCATGAGAATATGGACATTTTCATGAGGCCCCCAGTGGGAATATCTGCCAGGTGAAATGCATTGTGGGTGATTGTCCAAGTCCCTCTGAAAAGCTATTTCAAGGGTGCCCAAAGGAATTGTGATGACACTGTACCATCAGCCCTGCCAACCTCATATAAGCCTCCCAAACGTGTTCATCTGGGGATCCGCTCAGGGAGCTCCCAGCAGAAGTACCTTCTGTGTGACATTGACCAGCCTTGTCTGGCAGGCCTCATGGCTACCTCGCAGGCAGTGGGAGAGGAGATCGTCCTGCCATAGGACTCTGGGGATTTTCATTAGCTCTGGAGAGTTGGAGGAATTCCCATGCTGCCTTCTCAGGGAAATGTGACCAGACATCAAACTAGCTAAACAGGGCCCATTCCCCTGATCTGTGTGCAGCTACACGGCACGGAGAGGAAATCTCTGGGACTCACGTTGTTGTCGTCAAAGCTGCCGTCACCCACGTTGCCAGTGTCTACGCTACCGGAGTCCTGCAAGAGGGAGAATATTTATTACGTGCAGTGTGGAAGCAGCTGGAGGGTTCCAGGAGATACTCCTTTGACCGAATGGCGCCCTGAACCAAGTGCTACCATAGGGTTGTGGCGTATTGATTCGGGTGGATCTCTGGACAATTTACACCAGTGGGATCTTGGCCCTTTTGATTCCAATTAATCTAGAGCAAATGTACATTATTTGCACATCTGGCCCCAACACCATTCTCATCCACTGCTGGAAACCAAGAGATAATCCTCAGTGAAGCACCAACTTCCCAATTCTGCACATTTATTATACTGAACCTGACAGACAGGTTAAAAAGTTTCAGCATGGCAGAGGTATAGAGGACTTTGACAGCAAAGGGTTGGGTCCTTAGTGAGCAGCGAGACAGAACTGCAGGGAGGCAAAGCGTGACAGTCCGATAGCAAAGGGAACGGCTGATACTCACCACTGACCAGAACTGGTTGTTTTGCTGGAACAGAAAAAGAAGTTATGAACGCACCCTGTTCAGCTCCCCAGCAGGGAACCAGAGGCCACAAATCCAGAATAACCACATCTGATCTGACCAATAGACCAGTCTAGTCTGATGTCCCTCCCTAGGCTGGAACAAAAGAATGGCTCCCCAATCATGTCTCCTGAAAGGGCCATTTTAATGACCCCACATGCTCATGACTAAGCCACAAAATCTCATGACTCACATTTTCATGGCTCAGAATTTTCATGACAGAGCAAAAAAATCATGACTCAGCTGGCCTCATCAATGCCATAGACCAGAGATTCTCAAACTGGGGGTCATGAGCCTACTGGGGGTTGCAAGCTTATTATGTGGGGGAGTCCAAGAGTCAACAGCCTCCACCCGCATGTTCTACTTTGCCTCCAGATATATAATAATGTTAAATATATAAAAATGTGCTTTTCATATCTAAGGGGGTGTCACTCATGGGTTTTCTGCATGAGCGGGGTCACCAACACTAAAGTTTGAAAACCACGAGTCAGACGAACCACTGAGAATGATAGGTAGTAAGTCCTCAGTGCGACTCTTCCCACTTTAGAACTGATGCTCTGCTGAGATCCTCTCCTAGCTAAACACTTTCCTTATTTATAGGTATCCAGGTCACTTCTCATAGTCTCTAGGCCACGTGCTGTTCCCCGTCAGATGCCATGATACAGGATTAATCTAATAGGAGACGAGTCAGCCTAGGTGTTAGCTAAGCTCCTCGCACTGGTCCCAAGAGCACTGCATTCCCTGTGATTTTTGGAAGGATCCCTGGTAAGAGTTTTAGGTGGTGTCCAAAGGTCCTGTGGGACACTTCATGCCTCTCCAGTGCACTTGTGGGAGAAGGGATCATCCTCCCATGAGCCAATGGGGGAGCTCATGAGGTCCCAGTAGGGATGGGGATGTATCCCCAAGCCCTTGGGATAGCTCCCAGGTGCAGTGCATTGTGGGTGATTGTCCAAGACCCTCTTGCAAGATGTTTCCTGGCTTCCCAAAGGAATTGTGGAGGTAACACCAACCCATCGGTCCTGGAAATCCCATATCAGCCTCCCAAACATGTGCTCTCCTGGGGGCCCACCGAGGCGACTCCCAGCAGAGGCTCCTCCTGCAGGACATAAAGGAGCCTTTTCTGGGCCTTTGCTCATTGCTACCCCGGGGACTGAGAGAGGAGCTGACCTGCTCTAAGCCTCTGGAGCTTTTCATAAGCCCTGTAGAGTGAGAGGATTTCAATCAGTGCTGTTGCAACATGGGAATGGGCGGCCAATGCTCCTGACAGGCAAGCTGTGACCAGACATCAAACTAGCTGAAACAGGCCCATTCCCCTGAGGTGTGTGCAGCTACACGGCACGGAGAGGAAATCTCTGGGACTTACGTTGTTGTCATCAAAGCTGCCGTTACCCACGTTGCCGGTGTCTACGCTACCGGAGCCCTGCAAGAAGAGGCATTTATGATGGGTATTGCAGTGACATATAGAGCTCCAATGATATTCTATTGACCGAGCGGAGGTGTGGACAATTTATAGCATCTGGGGAGGTGGGGTGTTCATTCCAGTGCTTCTCTGGACAATTGACACCAGTGGCAACCTGGCCCCATTGCCTCTAATGAAGCTACAGCAAATTGACATAAACTCAGGATATGGCTCCAACATGTTTCTCATCCACTGCTGGAAACCAAGAGATGTTTCCTGATAAAGCTGCAACATCCAAATCCTATAAATGTGTTATACCCAACGTCAGTGATGGGATAAAAGGGTGCCAGGTGCTAGTTTGCCTAGAGCCATGTTTCTTAAACTGTGTTGCGCGGACAACTCTCAGGTGTGCCGCGGCCGTTTGAAGGAAAAAACCCGCCGCGAGAGCTGATGAGATGCAGCGGGTGGTGCAAAGAGGTGAGCGAGTGGTGACGCAGCAGGAAATGAGGCGGGACTACCCGCGTTCCTCATGTGCTTCTGCGCCCGGCTTGCAACCGCCTGGGAAAGCTCCGTGCCTCAGTTGTGCCAGAAGGGAGGAGCATTGCAGGGCCAGCAATAGGGCCAGCTCTGATTGGCTGTCTCTGCTGCTGGTCTGGGGATCCTGCCTGCCAGAGGATAGAACTGCCCTAAAGCTGCCATCCCGACCGGGTCTTTGCACCGCTGCCTTTAGCCCTCGCTTGTAACACAGGACAGCTGAGGGGGGCCAGCACCTTCCACCCTCTTGCACAGACAAGGCCCTTCCCTTCAGTATTCTGTGTCAAAAATAACAGAGCCAGGGGCTAGAACTATTGAAGGACAAACATTAAGCAGTAAGGGACCCACTGTGAATTGGGGGGCAGGGATAAGGCCCTCAGTGCCCCTAATGCTCCTTCTTTGTTTGACAACTTTTTTTTATTGAATGGATAGCGATTGACAGGTTATGTGTGAGATTAAAAAAGATGTTCCACTTTTCAAAAGATAATTAAAAAGACACGTAAATTATCATTGCCAGTGAGCGAATATTGTAGCTGTCAGTAAAAGTGTAAAAGTGTCATGTTGGGGGGTTTTTTTGGTGTTCCTCAGTCTTAAAACGTTTAAGAAACACTGGCCTAGAGGGTTTTACCAGCAAAGGATTACACTGTAAGTGAGCAACGAGAGAGAATACCAGTGAGGCAAAGCGCGACAGTCCGACAGCAAAGAGAATGGCTGATACTCACCACTTTCCAGAACTGGTTGTTTTGCTGGAAGAGAAAGAGAAGTTAGGAACTTTTTGTTTGCTTGTTCCCATAATATAAGAACTAGGGGCCACCAAATGAAACTAATGGACAGCAGGTGTAAAACAAATAAAAGGAAGTTCTTCACACAGCGTATAGTCAATCTGTGGAACTCCTTGCCTGAGGAGGTTGTGAAGGCTAGGACTATAACAGAGTTTAAAAGAGAACTAGATAAATTCATGGAGGTTAAATCCGTAAATGGCTATTAGCCAGTATGGGTAAGGAATGGTGTCCCTAGCCTCTGTTTGTCAGAGGGTGGAGATGGATGGCAGGAGAGAGATCGCTTGATCATTACCTGATTGATTCACTCCCTCTGGGACACCTGGCATTGGCCACTGTCGGCAGACAGGGTCCTGGGCAGGATGGACCTTTGGTCTGACCCACTATGGCCGTTCTTATGTTCTTATGAACACATCCTGCTCAGATCCCCACCAGGGGAGCAAAGGTTTGAACTTCAGAACAGCCACCTCCGATCTCACCAAAAGGCCAATCTCTCCCAGTGTTCCTCCCCCAGCTAGAACAGAGGAATCCTGTCTCCTAGAAAGCCCATCATTCCAGTGCTGGCTTCATCAATAGATGTAAGTATTAACACCGCAGTGCCACGCTAGGGCTTCAGCTTTTACACCAGGCTAAGAAGATCCCCTCCCAGCTCAGTGGGTTTATTATACATAGAATTGTGACTCTGCTTGTATAGTCTGCAAGGCCGTGTGTACCTCCACTCAGGTAACAGGGTGGAAATTTAACCTAATGACTGAGGATTCAGCCAAGGGATCCTTGAGAGGACACAATTTAGCCGGAGTTCCTAGCACTGGTGCCGGGAGTGGTGCATTCCCTGTGATTTTGGAAGGATCCCTTATGAGAGATACAGTGGGTGCCCAAAGGACCTGTGGGATGCCTGTCCACTCAGCTTGTAAGAGAAATCATCCTCCCATGAGGCCATGGCAAATCCACATGAGTCCCCATCGTGGGGATGGGTATATTTCCCGCAACTCTGCAGAGATCTCCCAGGTGCAGGGCACGGTGGGTGACCGTCAAACTCCCACTTCCAAGATAGATTATATGCACCCAAAAGAATTGTTGAGTTGAGCTCCCCTGGGGCCTCTACGGGGTATCACATAACCTCACCTACCTTGTCTCACGTCTGCCCCAGAGACTTGGAGAGCAGGTCAATCTCCCATCAGCCTCAGCAGATTTTTATAAGTCATGTGAGGTGGGAAGAATTTCCAAGCTGCCTGAACAACAGGGGAAAGGCAGCACTGCTTCCTGCAGGCAAAAGTTACCAGATTCCAGCCTAGCTGAATCGGGGCCATTCACCGGACGTGTGCACCGCTACATGCCACAGAGAGGAAATCATTGGTACTCACATTGTTGTCATCAAAGCTGCCGTCACCCACGTTGCCGGTCTTTACACTACCGGAGTCCTGCAAGATGAGAAATATTTATTAGGTTTATTGTGGAAACACCTGTAAGGCTCCAGAGGATATTCCATCAGCCCATTGGGGCAATGGAGAATATATAGCATCTGGGGATGTGGCGTATTGCTTCCAGTGTTTCTCTGGACAACTTATGACAGTTGGATCATGGCCCCATTCACTTATATGAAGCTACAGTAAATTTACATCAACTGGGGAAATGCCCCAACACCATCCTTATCCACTGCCGGAAACCAAGAGATAATCCTTGGTAAAGCTCTGACATCAGAGATCTGCAGATTTGCCCTGTTGAAACTAACAGAATAAAAAGGTTCAGAAGGGCAGGTGCATACAAGGTTTTGCCAACAAGGGTTGGGCTGTGAGTGAGCAGTGAGACAGAACAGCAGGGAGGCAAAGCGTAACAGTCCATAGCAAAGAGAACGGCTGATACTTACCACTGACCAGAACTGGTTGTTTTGCTGGAACAGAAAGAGAAGTTAGGAACGCATCCTGCTCAGCTCCCCACCAGGTAGCACAGGCTGTCACTCCAGAATAGACACATTAGATCTGAACAATAGAGCAATCTAGTCTGATCTGTCTCCCTGGGCTGGAACAGGGGAATGGGCCCCCCAGACTTGTCTCCATTTTCATGACTAAGCCACAAAATCTCATGACTCACATATAAATGGCTCAGAATTTTCATGACAGAGCAAAAAAAATCATGACTCAGCTGGCCTCATCAATGCCATAGACCAGAGATTCTCAGACTGGGGGTCATGAGCCCTGAGGGGGTTGCAAGGTTATTGTGTGGGGGAGTCCAAGACTCAGCAGCCTCTACCTGCTTGCTCTGCTTTTCCTCCAGATTTTAGAATAATGTTAAATAGATAAAAAAGTGCCTTTAATTTATAAGGGGGTATCACTCATGGGTTTTCTGCGTGAATGGGAACATCAGCACAAAAGTTTAAAACCGCAGGTAAAAAGAACTACTGAGAGCCACAGGTAATAAGTCCTCAGTGCGACTCTCCCACTTTGGAACTGATGCTGTGCTGAGATCCCCTCATAACTAAATACTTCTCTTATTTATAGATATCTGGATCACTTCTCATCGTCTCTAGGCCACGTGTTGTTCCCCGTAAGATGACGTGATGCAGATTTAATTTAACAGGAGAGGCGTCAGCCCAGGTGTTCTTGATAGGACCCCATTTACCAAAGCTCCTAGCACTGGTCCCAAGAGCACTGCATTCCCTGTGCTTTTGGAAGGATCCCTGGTGAGAGTTTTCGGTGGTGTCCAAAGGACCTGTGGGACACTTCATGCCTGTGCAGTGCACTTGCGGGAGAAGGGATCATCCTCCCATGAGTGAATGGGGGAACGCATGAGGCCCTGGTGGGAATGGGGATGTTACCCCTAGCCCTTGGTATATCTCCTGGGTGCAATGCATTGTGGGTGATTGTCAGAGAGCCTCTTGCAAGATGTTTCCTGGCTTCCCAAAGGAATTGTGGCCATAACTCCATCCCATCGGCCCTGGCAATCCCATATCAGCCCCAAACATGTGTTCACTGGGGGCCCACCGAGGGGACTCCCAGCAGAAGTGTATCCTGCAGGACATTAAAGAGCCTTTTCCGGCAATGTCTCATTGCCACCCCAGGGACTGAGAGAGAGGAGCTTGACCTGCTCTAAGCCTCTGGAACTTTTCATAAGCCCTGTAGAGTGAGAGGATTTCAATCAGTGCTGTCGCAACATGGGAATGGGCGGCCAATGCTCCTGACAGGCAAGCTGTGACCAGACATCAAACTAGCTGAAACAGGCCCATTCCCCTGAGGTGTGTGCAGCTACACGGCACGGAGAGGAAATCTCTGGGACTTACATTGTTGTCATCAAAGCTGCCGTCACCCACGTTGCCGGTGTCTACGCTACCGGAGCCCTGCAAAAAGAGGCATTTATGATGGGCATTGCAGTGACATATAGAGCTCCAATGATATTCTATTGACCGAGCGGAGGTGTGGACAATTTATAGCATCTGGGGAGGTGGGGTGTTCATTCCAGTGCTTCTCTGGACAATTGACACCAGTGGCAACCTGGCCCCATTGCCTCTAATGAAGCTACAGCAAATTGACATAAACTCAGGATATGGCTCCAACATGTTTCCCGTCCACTGCTGGAAACCAAGAGATGTTTCCTGGTAAAGCTGCAACATCCAAATCCTATAAATGTGTTATACCCAACATCAGTGATGGGATAAAAGGGTGCCAGGTGCCACTTTGCCGAGAGGGTTTTGCCAGCAAAGGGATGGGCTGTTAGTGAGCAGCGGGGGAGAAGAGCAAAGCGTGACAGTCCGACAGCAAAGAGAACGACTGATACTCACCACTTTCCAGAACTGGTTGTTTTGCTGGAACAGAAAGAGGAGTTAGGAACGCATCCTGCTCAGCTCCCCAGCAGCGTAGCAGAGCTTGTAACTTCAGAACAGCCATCTCCGATCTCACCAAGAGGCCAATCTCACCTAAGGCTCCTCCCCCCGACAGAACAGAGGAATACTGTCTACTAAAAACCCCATCTTTCCAGTGCTGGCTTCATCACTAGATATAGGTATTATCACTCCAATGCCATGATAGCGCGTCAGCTCTTAGGCCAGGTTAAGATCCCCTCCCAGCTGTGTTCATCATTCATAGAACTGTGACTCTGTTTTTATAGTCCACAAGTCTGTGTGTACCTCCACTCAGGGGACAGGGTGGAAATTTAGCCTAATGACTGAGGATTCAGCCAAGGGATCCTTGAGAGGACACAATCTATCCGGAGTTCCTAACATGGATGTCGGGAGCGGCGCATTCCCTGTGATTTCAGAAGGATCCCTTGTGAAAGATTCGGCGGGAGCCCAAAGGACCTGTGGGATGCCTGTCCACTCAGCTTGTAAAAGAAATTATCCTCCCGCGAGGCCCTGGAAAATCCTCGTGAGGCCCCATTGTGGGGATGGGTATATTTCCCACAACTCTGCAAAGATGTCCCAGGTGCAGGGCATGGTGGGTGACTGTCAAAGTCCCACTTCCAAGATAGAGGATGTGCACCCAAAGGAATGGTGGAGATGAGACCCTCCTGGGCCCTCTGCATGGTATCACACAGCCTCCTCCACCATGTCTCACGTCTGCCCAGACACTGGGAGAGCAGGTCACCCTGCCATCAGCATCTGCAGATTTTCATAAGTCATGTGGGATGGGAGGAATTTCCATGCTGCCTGAACAACAAGGGGAAAGGCAGCACTGCTTCCAGCAGGCAAATGTTGCCAGACTTCAGACTAGCTGAATTGGGGCCATTCGCCGGATGTGTGCACCACTACACAGCATAGAGAGGAAATCGCTGGTACTCACATTGCTGTCATCAAAGCTGCCGTCACCCACGTTGCCGGTCTTTACGCTACCAGAGTCCTGCAATATGAGAAATATGTATTATGTTTATTGTGGAAAAACCTGTAAGGCTCCAATGGATATTCTATCAGCCCATTGGGGCTGAGGAGAATATACAGCATCTGGGGATGTGCTGTATCGGTTCCAGTGCTTCTCTGGACAATTGATGTCAGTGGGAACTTTGCCCCATTTACTCCAATGAAAATACAGTAGATTTACATCAACTGGGGATGTGGCCCCAACACCATCCTCATCCACTGCTGAAAACCAAGAGATAATCCTTGGTAAAGCTCTGACATCAGAGTTCTGCAGATTTGCCCTGCTGAACCCGACTGACAGAATAAAAAGGTTCAGAAGGGCAGGTGCATTTGGATGCGGGAATCGGGTTTGATACCAGGGGCATTAGGGTTGGGAAGCTGTGGAGGTTTGCAGCAGGTGGCAAGACAAACAGCAGGGAGGCAAAGCGTGACAGCCCAATAGCAAAGAGAACGGCCGATACTCACCACTGACCAGAACTGGTTGTTTTGCTGGAACAGAAAGAGAAGTTAGGGACGCATCCCGCTCAGCTCCCCAGCAGGTAGCACAGGCTGTCACTCCAGAATAGCCACATCCGATCTGACCAACAGACCAGTCTAGTCTAATGTCCTTCCCTGGGCTGGAACAGGGGAATGGACTCCCCAACCTTGTCTCCATTTTCATGACTAAGCCACAAAATCTCATAACTCACATTTTCATGGCTCAGAATTTTCATGAGTCAGCAAAAAATCATGACTCAGCTGGCCTCATCAATGCCACAGATCAGAGATTCTCAAACTAAGGGTCATGAGCCCTGAGGGGGTTGCAAGGTTATTGTGTGGAGGAGTCCAAGAGTCAGCAGCCTCCACCCCCTGCTCTACTTGGCCTCCAGATTTATAATAATGTTAAATAGATAAAAATGTGCTTTTCCTTACTCATGTGTTTTCTGTGTGAGCGGGGTTCCCAACACGAAAGTTTGAAAACCACTGGCCAAACGAACCACTGAGAACCACAGGTAATAAGACCTCAGTGAGACTCTCCCACTTTAGAACTGATGCTCTGCTGAGATTCTCTCCTAGCTAAGCACTTCCCCTATTTATAGGTATCTGGGTCACTTCTCATAGTCTCTAGCCACGTGTTGTCCCCCATCAGATGACGTGACACAGCTTTAATCTAATAGGAGAGGAGTCAGCCCAGGTGTTCTTCATAGGACCCGTTTTACCGAAGCTCCTAGCACTAGTCCCAAGAATACTGCATTCCCTGTGATTTTGGAAGGGTCCCTGGTGAGAGTTTTAGGTGGTGTCCAAAGAACCTGTGGGACACTTCATGCCTTTCCAGTGCACTTGTGGGAGAAGGGATCATCCTCCCATGAGCCAGTGGGGGAATGCATGAGGACCCAGTGGGGATGTATCCCCAAGCCCTTGGGATATCTCCTGGGTGCAATGCATTGTGTAAGATTGTCAGATACCCTCTTGCAAGATGTTTCTTGGCTTCCCAAAGGAATTGTGGAGGTAACACCAACCCATCGGCCCTGGCAATCCCATATCAGCCCCAAATATGTGTTCTCCTGGGGACCCACTGAGGTGACCGCCAGCAGAGGAGCCTCCTGCAGGACATAAAGGAGCCTTTTCTGGGCCTTTGCTCATTGCTACCCCGGGGACTGACAGAGGAGCTTGACCTGCTCTAAGCCTCTGGAGCTTTTCATAAGCCCTGTAGAGTGAGAGGATTTCAATCAGTGCTGTCACAACATGGGAATGGGCGGCCAATGCTCCTGACAGGCAAGCTGTGACCAGACATCAAACTAGCTGAAACAGGCCCATTCCCCTGAGGTGTGTGCAGCTACACGGCACGGAGAGGAAATCTCTGGGACTTACATTGTTGTCATCAAAGCTGCCGTCACCCACGTTGCCGGTGTCTACGCTACCAGAGCCCTGCAAGCAGAGGCATTTATGATGGGTATTGCAGTGACATATAGAGCTCCAATGATATTCTATTGACCGAGCGGAGGTGTGGACAATTTATAGCATCTGGGGAGGTGGGGTGTTCATTCCAGTGCTTCTCTGGACAATTGACACCAGTGGCAACCTGGCCCCATTGCCTCTAATGAAGCTACAGCAAATTGACATAAACTCAGGATATGGCTCCAACATGTTTCCCGTCCACTGCTGGAAACCAAGAGATGTTTCCTGGTAAAGCTGCAACATCCAAATCCTATAAATGTGTTATACCCAACGTCAGTGATGGGATAAAAGGGTTCCAGGTGCCACTTTGCCGAGAGGGTTTTGCCAGCAAAGGGACGGGCTGTTAGTGAGCAGCGGGGGAGAAGAGCAAAGCGCGACAGTCCGACAGCAAAGGGAACGACTGATACTCACCACTTTCCAGAACTGGTTGTTTTGCTGGAACAGAAAGAGAAGTTAGAAACGCATCCTGCTCAGATCCCCAGCAGCGTAGCAGAGCTTGTAACTTCAGAACAGCCACCTCTGATCTCACCAAGAGGCCAGTCTCACCTAAGTCTCCTCCCCCGGACAGAACAGAGGAATCCTGTCTCCTAAAAAGCCCTTGACATAGGTATTATCGCCCCAGAGCTGTGCTAGCACTTCGCTCTTATGCCAGGCTAAGATCCCTCCCAGCTCAGGGGGTTCGTCATTCATAGAATTCTGATTCTGCTTTTATACTCTGCAAGGCCGTGTGTACCCCCACTCAGGTGACAGGGCGGAAATTTAACCTAACGGCCAAGGAATCAGCCAAGGGATCTTGAGAGGACACAATTTAGCCAGAGTTCCTAGCACTGGTGCTGGGAGCGGCGCATTCCCTGTGATTTCAGAAGGATCCCTTATGAGAGACTCGGCGGGTGCCCGAAGGACCTGTGGGATGCCTGTCCACTCAGCTTGTAAGAGAAATCATCCTCCCACAAGGCCATGCCAAATCCTCGTGAGGCCCCATCGTGGGATGGGTATATTTCCCACAACTCTGCAGAGATCTCCCAGGTGCAGGGCACGGTGGGTGACTGTCAAACTCCCACTTCCAAGATAGATAATGTGTGCCCAAAGGAAGTGTGGAGATGAGACCCTCCTGGTCCCTCCCTGCGTGGTATAACACAACCTCATCTACCACGTCTGACGTCTGCCCCAGAGACTGGGAGAGCAGGTCAACCTGCCATCAACCTCAGCAGATTTTCATAAGGCATGTGGGGTGGGAGGAATTTCCATGGTGCCTGGATAACAAGGGGAAAGGCAGCACTGCTTGCTGCAGGCAAATGTTGCCAAAATTGAGACTAGCTGAACTGGGGCCATTCACCACATGTGTGCAGTGCTACACGGCACGAAGAAGAAATCGCTGGTACTTACATTATTGTCATCAAAGCTGCCGTCACCCACGTTGCCAGTCTTTACACTACCGGAGTCCTACATGATGAGAAATATTTATTACATTTATTGTGGAAACACCTGTAAGGCTCCAATGGATAATTGATGGCATCTGGGCACGTGGTGTATTAATTCCAGTGCTTCTCTGTACAATTGATGCCAGTGGGAACCTGGCCCCTTTACTCCTGTGAAGCTACAGCAGATTTACATTAAATGGGGATGTGGGTCCAACACCATCCTCATCCACTGCTGGAAACCAAGAGAGAATCCTGGGTAAAGCTCTGACGTCAGAGAGCTGTGAATTTTCCCTGCTGACCCCGACGGATGGAATAAAGTTTCAGAATTGGGGGAGGGATAGCTCAATGTTTTGAGCATTGGCCTGGGAAATCCGGGGTTCTGAATTCAATCCTCGAGGGGGCTATTTAGGGATCTGGAGGAAACTGTCAGTTGTGGAGAGGGTTTTGCCAACAAGGGTTGGGCTGTGAGTGAGCAGTGAGACAGAGCAGCAATGAGGCAAAGCAGACAGTCAGATAGCAAAGGGAACAGCTGATACTCACCACTGACCAGAACTGGTTGTTTTGCTGGAACAGAAAGAAACGTTAGGAACACATCCCGCTCAGCTCCCCACCAGGTAGCATAGGCTGTAACTCCAGAATAGCCACATCTGATCGAACCAACAGACCTGTCTAGTCTGGTGTCCCTCCCTGGGCTGGAACAAAAGAATGGCTCCCAAACTTGTCTCCAAAAGGGGCCATTTTAATGACCCCGCATGTTCATGACTAAGCCACAAAATCTCATGACTCACATTTTCATGGCTCAGAATTTTCATGAGTCAGCAAAAAATCATGACTCAGCTGGCCTCATCAATGCCACAGATCAGAGATTCTCAAACTAGGGGTCATGAGCCCTCAAGGGATTGCAAGCTTATTATGTAGGGGAGTCCAAGAGTCAACAGCCTCCACCCACATATTCTACTTCGCCTCCAGATTTATAATCATGTTAAATTTGTAAAAATGTGCTTTTCCTTTCTAAGGGGGTATCACTCATGGGTTTTCTGCACGAGCAGGGTCACCAACACAAAAGTTTGAAAACCACTGGCCAAACGAACCACTGAGAACCACAGGTAATTAGTCCTCAGTGCGACTCTCCCACTTTAGTACTGATGCTCTGCTGAGATCCTCTCCTAGCTAAACACTTCCCCTATTTATAGTATCCAAGTCACTTCTCATAGTCTCTAGGCCACATGTTGTTCCCCGTCAGATGACATGATGCAAGTTTAATCTAATAGGAGAGGAGTCAGCCCAGGTGTTCTTGATAGGACCCAGTTTAACCAAGCTCCTAGCACTGGTCCCAAGAGCACTGCATTCCCTGTGATTTTGGAAGGGTCCCTGGTGAGAGTTTTAAGTGGTGTCGAAAGGACCTGTGGGACACTTCATGCCTCTCCAGTGCACTTGTGGGAGAAGGGATCATCCTCCCATGAGCCAGTGGGGGAATGCATGAGGACCCAGTGGGGATGAGGACCCAGTGGGGATGTATCCCCAAGCCCTTGGGATATCTCCTGGGTGCAATGCATTGTGTGAGATTGTCAGATACCCTCCTGCAAGATGTTTCCTGACTTCCCAAAGGAATTGTGGAGGTAACACCAACCCATCGGCCCTGGCAATCCCATATCAGCCCCAAATATGTGTTCTCCTAGGGACCCACCGAGGCAACTCCCAGCAGAGGCGCCTCCTGCAGGACATAAAGGAGCCTTTTCTGGGCCTTTGCTCATTGCTACCCTGGGGACTGAGAGAGGAGCTTGACCTGCTCTAAGCCTCTGGAGCTTTTCATAAGCCCTGTAGAGTGAGAAGATTTCAATCAGTGCTGTTGCAACATGGGAATGGGCGGCCAATGCTCCTGACAGGCAAGCTGTGACCAGACATCAAACTAGCTGAAACAGGCCCATTCCCCTGAGGTGTGTGCAGCTACACGGCACGGAGAGGAAATCTCTGGGACTTACATTGTTGTCATCAAAGCTGCCGTCACCCACGTTGCCGGTGTCTACGCTACCGGAGCCCTGCAAGAAGAGGCATTTATGATGGGTATTGCAGTGACATATAGAGCTCCAATGATATTCTATTGACCGAGCGGAGGTGTGGACAATTTATAGCATCTGGGGAGGTGGGGTGTTCATTCCAGTGCTTCTCTGGACAATTGACACCAGTGGCAACCTGGCCCCATTGCCTCTAATGAAGCTACAGCAAATTGACATAAACTCAGGATATGGCTCCAACATGTTTCCCGTCCACTGCTGGAAACCAAGAGATGTTTCCTGGTAAAGCTGCAACATCCAAATCCTATAAATGTGTTATACCCAACGTCAGTGATGGGATAAAAGGGTTCCAGGTGCCACTTTGCCGAGAGGGTTTTGCCAGCAAAGGGATGGGCTGTTAGTGAGCAGCGGGAGAGAAGAGCAAAGCGTGACAGTCCGACAGCAAAGGGAACGACTGATACTCACCACTTTCCAGAACTGGTTGTTTTGCTGGAACAGAAAGAGAAGTTAGAAACGCATCCTGCTCAGATCCCCAGCAGCGCAGCAGAGCTTGTAACTTCAGAACAGCCACCTCCGATCTCACCAAGAGGCCAGTCTCACCTAAGTCTCCTCCCCCGGACAGAACAGAGGAATCCTGTCTCCTAAAAAGCCCTAGACATAGGTATTATCGCCCCAGAGCTGTGTTAGCACTTCGCTCTTATGCCAGGCTAAGATCCCTCCCAGCTCAGGGGGTTCGTCATTCATAGAGTTCTGACTCTGCTTTTATACTCTGCAAGGCCGTGTGTACCCCCACTCAGGTGACAGGGTGGAAATTTAACCTAACGGCCGAGGATTCAGCCAAGGGATCTTGAGAGGACACAGTCTATCCGGAGTTCCTAGCACTGGTGCCGGGAGCAGCGCATTCCCTGTGATTTCGGAAGGATCCCTTATGAGAGATTCGGCGGGTGCCTGAAGGACCTGTGGGATGCCTGTCCACTCAGCTTGTAAGAGAAATCATCCTCCCACGAGGCCCCGGCAAATCCTCGTGAGGCCCCATCGTGGGGATCGGTATATTTTCCACAACTCTGCAAAGATCTCCCAGGTGCAGGGCACAGTGGGTGAGTGTCAAAGTCCCACTTCCAAGATAGATCGTATGCGCCCAAAGGTATTGTGGAGATGAGACCTTCCTGGTCCCTCCCTGCATGGTATCACACAGCCTCATCCACCACGTCTCACATCTGCCCCACAGACTGGGAGAGCAGGTCACCCTGCCATCAACCTCAGCAGATTTTCATAAATCATGTGAGGTGGGAGGAATTTCCATGGTGCCTGGATAACAAGGGGAAAGGCAGCACTGCTTCCTGCAAGCAAATGTTACCAGACTTCGGATTAGCTGAATCGGGGCCATTCACCGGATGTGTGCAGCGCTACACAGCACAGAGAGGAAATCGCTGGTACTCACATTGTTGTCATCAAAGCTGCCATCACCCACGTTGCTGGTCTTTAAGCGAGCACAGTCCTGCAAGATGAGAAATATTTATTACGTTTATTGTGGAAACACCTGTAAGGCTCCAGTGGATATTCCATCAACCCATTTGGGCCATTGATAATATATAATATCTGGGGATGTGGTGTATTGGTTCTAGTGCTTCTCTGAACAATTGATGCCGGTGGGAACCTGGCCCCATTTACTCCTGTGAAGCTACAGCAAATTTACATCAAATGGGGATGTGGGCCCAACACCATCCTCATCCACTGCTGGGAACCAAGAGATAATCCCTGGTAAGGCTCTGACATCAGAGATCTGCAAATTTGCCCTATCGAAATCAACTGATGGCAGGCGTGTAGAGATTTCTGCCAACAAGGATTGGGGCCTCAGTGAGCAGCGAGAGAGAATAGCAGTGAGGCAAAGCATGACAGTCAGACAGCAAAGATAACTCCAGATACTCACCACTTTCCTGAAGCGATTGTTTTTCTAGAAGAGAAAGAGAAGTTAGGAATGCATCCTGTTCATCTCCCCACCAGAGTCGCAGAGGCTGTAACTCCAGAATAGCCACATCAGATCTGACCAATAGACCAATCTAGTCTTATTTCCCTCTCTGGCCTGGAACAAAGGAATTGTCCCCCAAATCTTATCTCCAATAAGCCCATTGTTCTAGTGCTGGGCTCGTTAATGACATAGACATACGTAATGGGTGTGTCTCAATTACAGGGTTGTTTTTGAAAAAAGTGGCCTTTTTTCGAAAAAACTGTACCTGCGTCTAGACTACCACTGCATTCCGTAAACAGAAAATCGACAGAACGTGGCGGTATTGTTGACAGTGGTAAACCTCGTTTTACGAGGAAGATCGCCTTTTTCCGAAAGTACTCTTTCGAAAAAAGGCACTATAGCATGAAAAGGGGGCTTTTTCAAAAGAGAACATCTAGACTCTCTTTCGAAAAAGTGAGCCATTTTTTTGAAAAATCTTCTTGTTGTCTAGACGCTCTTTTTCAACAGAAGCTTTTTCAAAAGATACTGTCGAAAAAGCCTTTGTCGAAAAAGGTGTGCAGTCTAGACGTAGCCAATGTCTCCTTGGTGCTGCTATAGCAGTTTAGTTCTGGTGCTGCTATAGCAATTTAGTTCTAGTGCTGCGCTGAAATCCCCTCGCAGCTAAGTTTCTTATTCATAAATATCTGGTTCTCTTTTATCATCTGCAAGAAACAGGCTACATGTTCTTCCCTCTCAGAGGACATGTTGCAAATTTAATCTAATAGCCCAGGAGTCAGCCAAAGTATCCTTGTCAGGACACTATTTACCCGATTTCCTAGCACTGGTGCCAAGAGCCATGCCTGAGGGATTCCTTGTGAGAGACTTAGTGTGTCTCCAACGGGCCTGTGGGACACTTGTCCAGTGCACTTATAGGAGAAGAAGTCATCCTCCCATGAGATCAAGGGAAATTCTCATGAGGACCCCTGGTGGGGGTACAGATACATCCCAAAATTCTAGAGGTAGCGCCCAGGTGCAGTACATGTAGGTGATTCTCAAAGAACCGCTTGCAACATGTCCCGGGTGCCCAAAGGCACTATGCAGACAGAGAAGAGGTTGGCCTGCTACAAGCCGCTGGAGAGTTTTACAATCCCTGAGGAGTGGGAGGACTTTAACTGCTGCTATCTCAACTTGGCACGATGCGGCCAATGGTTCTTGCCGGCAAATGTGACCAGACATCCCACAATTAGAAAAGGAGCCATCCCCCAATGCGTGTGCAGCTACACGGCACAGAGAGGAAATCTCTGGGACTCACGTCGTTGTCGTCAAAGCTGCCGTCACCCACGTTGCCGGTGTCTACGCTCCCGGAGCCCTGCAAGATGGGGAATATTTATTACGCCTGTTATGGTAACACCTGTAGGGCGTCAAAGAATAGTCCATCGACCCAATGGTGCAACAGACAATTTATAGTGTCTGGGGATGTGGCATATTCCTTCCAGTGCGTCTCTGGACAATTTATACCACTGGGAGCCTGGCCCTGTTGATTCTAATGAAGCTAAGGCAAATGTACATCAGCTGGGGACTGGGCTCCAACCCCATTCTCATCCACTGCTGGAAACCAAGCGATAATCCTTGGTAAAGCTCTGACAGCCCAGTACTGCACATTTTGTTATGCCCAACCCAGCCAATGGGATGCAAGAGTTGAGGATGGCTGTTGCGTAGAGGATTTTGCCAGAAAAGGGTTGGGCTGTGAGTGAGCAGCAAGACACAATCGCAGAGGCAAAGCGTGACAGTCTGATAGCAAAGGGAACGGCTGATACTCACCACTGACCAGAACTGGTTGTTTTGCTGGAACAGAAAGAGAAGTTAGGGACGTATCTTGCTCAGCTCCCCACCAGGGAGGCAGAGCTTGTACTGCCTAGTAACTTCAGAGTGGACGGAAGAAATCAGAGCGATAGGCCAGTCTACCCCGCTGTCCCTCCCCGGGCTGTAACAGGGGAATGAGCCGCCCAGTCCTAGCTCCCAAAAGGCCCCTTATTCCAGTGCTGACCACGTCAAAGCCACAGACACAGGTAAAATAACTCCTGCGCCATACCAGCACTTTAGCTCTTATGCGCTGCTGAGGTCAGCTCCATAGGTTACTTATTCATAGATATCTGGCTCTGCTTGTGTAGTCTGCAAGCGACAGGCCATATGTTCTTCCCACTCAGATGGCATGATGAATCTGGTTGCAGAGGATTCAGCCAAGTTATCCTTAATAGGACACTGTTTAGCCCGTGTTCCTAGCGCTGGTGCCAGGAGCACTGCATTCCCTCTGATTTCAGGGAGATATTTATTGGAACCCTAAGGACCTGCAGGACACTTCATGCTGGCCCTGTGCACTCCTAGGAGAAGTCATCGTCCCTTGAGGCCATGGCAAATTTTCATGAAGCCCCCAGTGGGGATGGGGAAATAGCCCCAAACTATGCAGATATCTACCAGGTGCAGTGCATGGTGGGTGATTGCCAAAGACCCATTGCCAAATATTTCATCTGTGCTCAAAAGGATTGTGGAGATGACACTGTCCAGTTCACCATGGCAATCTCACGCAAGTCTCCCACAGATGTGTTCACCTGCGGACCCGCCAAGGTAGCTCCAAAAACCTCTTCTGGGCTGCCTCACTGCTACTCACATCTGGAGTATTGCGTCCAGTTCTGGGTCACCCACTATAGTAAGGATGTGGACACACTGGAGAGGGTCAGCAGAGGGAAACCAAAATGATTAGGGGGCTGGAGCATATGACCTACGAGGAGAGGCTGAGGGATTTGGATTTATTTAGTCTGCAGAAGAAAAGAGTGAGGGGGGATTTCATAGCAGCTTTCAACTTCCTGAAGGGCGGTTCCAAAGAGGATGGAGAAAGGCTGTTCTCAGTAGTGACGAATGGCAGAACAAGGAGCAATGGTCTCAAGTTGCAGTGGGGAAGGTCTAGGATGGATCTTAGGAGAAACTATTTCCCTAGGAGGGTGGGGAAGCGCTGGGATGGGTTCCCTAGGGAGGGGGTGGAATTTCCATCCCTAGCGGTGTTTAAGTCTTGGCTTGACAAAGTCCTGGCTGGGCTGATTGAGTTGGGGCTGGCCCTGCTCTGGGCAGGGGGCTGGACTTGATGACTCCTGAGGTCTCTTCCAGCCCTGGGATTCTATGATTCTACCCCGTATCATGTGGGAGAGGAGATCAACCTGCCGTAAGTCCCTGGAGATGGTCATGAGTCATGTGGGGTAGGGATGGAAAAAAACATTTCAGAATGTAGCCGTGTACGCACTGAAAATCCTCGCGGTGACAACGTTACACGCACCACGGGCTCTGCCGTGTAAAGCTTAACGAAGCTTTGTGCTGCGGAGCCTGCAGGTGCCAGGCCCACTCCTGGGGAGGAGGTTCCGCTGCAGACTCTGCAGCTGGGAATGACAACCCCTGCCAGCCCTGCCTCTGGGTAACCTGCAACAGGGGTGGGTCGGGCCTGCCAGGGACAGGGGCTGCTCTGCTGTCCTGCCGGAGTAGCCCCTGCCTGCCGTGAGCCCCGTGGGATGGTAGCAGTGCCCTGCCTGGGGCAGGTGTGGAGCTGCTCCAGCCCCTACAGGTTAACCGTGACTGTTAAGCTTCACCGGTTAAGAGTGAGACTTACCGGTTAACCATTTACATCCGACTGTGGAGTGGGAGGAATTTCCATGCTGCTTTTGTAACATGGGAAAATACAGCAAATGCTCTTTACAGAGAACTGTGACCACACATCAAACTAGCTGAAGCAGGGCCCAATTCCCTGGTGTGTGCGCAGCTACACGGCATGGAGAGGAAATCCCTGGGACTCACGTTGCTGTCGTCAAAGCTCCCGTCACCCACGTTGCCGGTGTCTACGCTCCCGGAGCCCTGCAAGAGGGGGAATATCTAGTAGGCCTGTTGTGGTAACACCTGTAGGGCGCTAATGGATAGTCCATCGAACCGATGGAGCAATGGTCAACGTGTTGCATCTGGGGATGTGGGGATCGAGTTCCCGCATCTCTGGAAAACGCACTGAAGTGGGAGCTGAGCATAAATGATTGTAACGAAGCTACGGCCAATTTATATCAGCTGGGGATCAGGCCCCAGCACCATCCTCATCCGCTGCTGGAAACCAAGTGATAAGCCTTGGTAAAGCTTCAGCATCCCAATTCCGCACATTTGTTCTACCAAACGTGACTGACGGGACAAAAGGGAGAAACTTACAAACAACGAATAGTCCTGCAGCACCTTAAAGACGAACAAAACCCGTAGATGGGACCACGAGCATTCATGGGCACAGCCCACTTCTTCAGATGAAAGGGGATAACAGGGGTTAGGATGGCTGCTGCATAGGGGGTTTTGCCAACACAGGGTTGGGTCCTTAGTGAGCAGTGAGACAGAACAGCAGTGAGGCAAAGCGTGACAGTCCAATAGCAAAGAGAACGGCTGATACTCACCACTGACCAGAACTGGTTGTTTTGCTGGAACAGAAAGAGAAGTTAGGAACGCATCCTGTTCAGCTCCCCACCAGGGTAGCAGAGCTTGTACTGTCTAGTAACTTCAGAGTGGATGGAGGAAATCAGACCAATAGGCCAGTCTACCCCGCTGTCCCTCCCCAGGATGTAACAGGGGAATGAGCCGCTCAGTCCTATCTCCCAAGAGGCCCCTTATTCCAGTGCTGTCCACATCAATACCATAGACATAGGTAAAATCACCTCCACGCTACATCAGCACTTTAGCTCTTATGCTCTGCTGAGATCCCCTCACAGCTCAGTAGGTTACATATTCATCAAAGCAGCTGAAATAAGATCCATTCACCAGCTGTGTGTCCAGCTGGACATCATGGAGAGGAAATCTCTTGGACTTACGTTGTTGTCATCAAAGCTGCCGTCACCCACGTTGCCAGTGTTTACGCTCCCAGAGCCCTGCAAGATGGGGAATATTTATTACGCCTGTTGTAGTAACGCCTGTAGGGCTTCAAAGAATAGTCCAATGGTGCAACAGACAATTTATAGTGTCTGGGGATGTGGCGTATTCCTTCCAGTGCGTCTCTGGACAATTTACACCACTGGGAGCCTGGCCCTGTTGATTCTAATGAAGCTACGGCAAATGTACATCATGAACTGGGCCCCAACATCATTCTCATCCATCATGCAAGATGAGAAATATTTGTTATGTGTTACAGCTGTCGGGCTCCAGCAGATATTCCATTGGCCCAGTGGGGCCATGGGCAATTTATATCATTGGGGAGGTGGAATCCCGTGTTTCTCTGGATAATTTAGATAATTGGGAATCAGGTGCTCTTGAATGGAATGCAGCTACGGCAAATTTATACCAACTTGGGATCTGGCCCCCACGTCATTCTCATCCAGGGCTGGAAACCAAGAGATAATCCTTGGCAAAGCGCCGACATCCCAGTTCTGCACATTTTCTATGCCAAACCTGACTGACAGGATCAAAGGGGTCAGGATGGCTGTTGCATAGGGGGTTTTGCCAACAAATGTTTGGTCTGTTAGTGAGTAGCATGAGAGAATAGCCGTGAGGCAAAGCGTGACAGTCCAACAGCAAAGAGAATGGCTGATACTCACCACTGACCAGAACTGGTTGTTTTGCTGGAACAGAAAGAGAAATTAGGGACGCATCCTGCTCAGCTCCCCAGCAGGGAGGCAGAGCTTGTACTGACTAGTAACTTCAGAACGGACAGAGGAAATCAGAGCAATAGGCCAGTCCACCCTGCTGTCCCTCCCCGGGCTGTAACAGGGGAATGAGCCACTGAGTCCCATTGTCTGACAGGCCCGTTATTCCAGTGCTGTCCACATCGGTGCCGTAGACATAGGTAAAATCACCCCGATGCCAGGCCAGCACGTTAGCTCCTATGCTCTGTTGAGCTTCCCTCACAGCTCAGTAGGTTACTCTTTCATAGATAGTTGGCTCTGCTTGTATAGTCTGCAAGACACAGGCCATGGGTTCTTCCTCAGAACTCAGTGGATATGATGGAAATTTAATCAGATAGAAAAAGGATCCTGCCTAGTTACCCTTGATAGGACACATTTCACCGTGAGTTCCTAGCACTGGTGCCAGGAGCAGAGCATTCCCTGTGATTTCAGATGGGTCCCTTGTGAGAGATTCGGTGGTGGCCAAAGGACCTGCAGGACACTTCATGCCTGTCCATGTACTCACAGGAGGAGAAATCGTCCTCCCGTGAAGCCATGGCAAATTCCCATGAGGCCCCCAGTGGGGTTGGAGATGTGGTCCAAAACTCTGCTGATAGCTTGCAGCTGCCACGTCTTGTGGGTGATTGCCAAAGACCCACTTGCAAACTTTCATCGGTGGTCAATCCTGCCCAGGACTCCCACGTATGTGTTCAAGTGGGGACTCACTGAGATACCTCCAAGCATCTTTACTGGGATGCCTCATTGCTACCCCAGAGACTGCGGGAGAGGACATCAACTTGTTATAAGCCTTTGGAGACTTTCATAAGCCATGGAGGAATTTCCATGCTGCCTGAACAACAGGGGAAAACGTACTCAATGCTTCTTGTGGGGAAATGTTAACAGACATCAAACTAGCTGAAGCAAGATCCATTCACCAGCTGCATGCAGCTGAACGCAATGGAAAGAAAATCCCTGGTACTTACGTTGTTGTCGTCAAAGCTGCCGTCACCCACGTTGCCGGTCTTTACGCTACCGGAGTCCTGCAAGATGGGGAATATTTATTAAGTGTATAACGGTAACACCTATATGGTTCCAGCAGATATTCCATGAACCTAGTGGGGTCATGGAAAATGTATATCATCTGGAGATATGGGGTATTGAATACTGTGTTTCTCTGGACAAGGTACACCTTTGGGAATCAGGCCCTGTTGATTGGAATGCAGCAACAGCAAATTTATGCCAACTAGGGATCTGTCCCCAACATCATTCTCATCCACGGCTGGAAACCAAGAGATAATCCTTGGTAAAGCACCGACATCCCAATTCTGCCTATTTGTTATAACAAATCTACCGGAGGAATCAAAAGGGTCAGAATGGTTGTTGCGTAGGGGGTATGCCAACAACAGGTTGGTCTGTGAGTGAGCAGCGAGACAGAACAGCAGTGAGGCAAAGCATGATGGTCCGATAGCAAAGGGAACGACTGATACTCACCACTGACCAGAACTGGTTGTTTTGCTGGAACAGAAAGAGAAGTTAGAAACGCATCCTGCTCAGCTCCCCAGCAGGGTAGCAGAGCTTGTACTGCCTGGTAACTTCAGAATGGACAGAAGAAATCAGACCGATAGGCCAGTCTACCCTGCTGTTCCTCCCTGGGCTGTAACAGGTGAAGGAGCCACTCAGTCCTGTCTCCCAAGAGGCCCCTTATTCCAGTCTGGACCACATAGGCATAAGTAAAATCACCCCCACGCCATGCCAGCACTTTAGCTCTTGTGCGCTGCTGAGATCCCCTCACAGCTCAGTCAGTTACTCAATCACCAAACCAGCTGAAACAAGATCCATTCACCAGCTGTGTGCAGCTGGACGTCACGGAGAGGAAATCCCTGGTACTTACGTTGTTGTCGTCAAAGCTGCCGTCACCCACGTTGCCAGTTTTTACACTACCGGAGTCCTGCAAGATGGAGAATGTTTGTCGTGTGTTATGGTAACATTTGTAGGGTTCCAGCAGATATTCCATCAACCCAGGGGACCCAGGGGCAATTTATATCATCTGGGGATGTGGCATACTGATTCCTGTGTTCCTCCGGACAAGTTACACAATTGGGAATCAGACCCTGTTGATTGGAATGCAGCTATGGCAAATTTATATCACCTAGGGACTTGTCCCCAACACCATTCTCATCCATGGCTGGAAACCAAGAGATAATCCTGGGTAAAGCACCAACATCCCAATTCTGCCCATTTGCTGTACGAACCCGACTGATGGGATGAAAAGTTTCAGGATGGCAGGTTTGAAGAGGGTTTTGCCAGGAAAGGGTTGGACCATAAGGCTACATCTACACTGCAGAGCTATTTTGGGATATCAGAAGTATCCCGAAATAGCAATTCCGCATCTTTACATGCACCCGTTATTTCAAAATATCTTTCAAAATAACGGGCGCGCTATTCTGGCATCCCTGTAACCCTCGTTCACGAGGGTTAAGGGATTTGTCAAAATAGCGCTTTATTTCGAAATAACATTGAAATAAGCTACACAATTTGCGTAGCACAAATTGCGTTGTTGATTTCAAGGTAAGGGTGCTGTGTAGACACATCCTTAGTGTACATCTACACAACAGGGCTAAAATCAGAATAAGCTACGCAACTTCAACTATGTCAGTTACGTAGCTGAAGTCAAGAGCTGAATTGGGCTTTTGGCGCTGTCTACACAGCAGGAAGTCGAAGGAAGAACACTCTTCCTTCGACTTCCCTCATTCCTCGTGAAATGAGGGTTACAGGAGTTGGCGTAAGAAGCTCTCCAGCTAGACATTGTTTTGAAATAATGGCTGTAGTGTCGACACGCACTATGTTATTTCAGAATAACGTCAGTTATGATACTATAATATTATATTACTAGCCAATTAGCCCATCATAAGATGGGATTTTCAGGTCTCTCCTCCACGTCAGTCTTCTCTCCTGAGCCTCTGGTCTCTCGCTCCATCTCTCACTCCATCTCTCTCTCTCTTTATCTCCTCCTCCTCCTGCCTCCCACTCTCTCTCTCAGCTCTCCTCCGCCTTCTGCGTCTCTCTCTGTCTCTTTCTTTCTCTTCTCCCCCTCCTGCCTCTCACTCTCTCTTCGCTCTGTCTCCTTTGGGGATGCATGAGTGGGGCGGGCAGCACCCTGGGATCTGCACACGCCCGGGTGAGTCCGGCTCCCTGCCGGCCGATTCCCTCTCCCCGCCCCCCGCCAGCCAGTTCCTCCTCCTGATTTCCCATGGCCAGCCTCGCTGCCCCCAACTCCCACCCCCGACCAGCTTTGCTTCCAGCTGGCCAGCTCCGCAGCCTCCGACCCCCACCCCCGACCAGCTTTGCTTCCCGCCAGCCTCCCCTCCCCCGTTCTCCCCTGGCCAGCTACGCTGCCTCTGACCCCCTCCCCCCCTAGTTCTGCTTCCCCCCCCCAGCCAGCCCCGCTCCTCTCCTGGCCGGTCCCTCCCCCCTCCCACACCTGATCAAGGGTGTCCAGTTTTTTTTACACCCTACCCCAGTGATGTACACGGCCAGGGGGCGGGGCCGTGTACGTCACCGCCCCGCCCCCCTTCCCCTCCCACCGTGGCGCTCAGCTGGGTTCTGCACCGCTCAGCCGGGCCACCGCTGGGGAGCAAGCAGTGCAAGTGGCCATTTGGGCTCCCCTGCGGCGGCCCAGCTGAGCGCACAGCACTCAGCCAAGTGCCACGGCGGGAGGGGAAGGGGGGCGGGGCGGTGACATACACGACCGGGCCCCGCCCCCTGGCCATGTATGTCACTGCCCCGCCCCCCTTCCCCTTTTGCCGTGGCACTCGTCTGAGTTCTGCACTGCTCAGCTGGGCCGTGGCGGGGGAGCAAGCGGCAGCAAGCAGCTGTTTGGGGTCCACGCTCCCCATGCAGCACCCCCATGCTGCATGGGGAGCGCGGATCCCAAACGGCCGCTTGCCGCCGCTTGCTCCCCTGCCGCGGCCCAGCTGAGTGGCACAGAACTCAGACGAGTGCCACGGCGGAAGGCAAGAGCGCCCCCCAGAGGCAAGACTGTAACGCTACAGCGTTACAGACTCTCAGACATTGGGCTACTATATATATGATGATAATAACGCTGCGACGTAGCTGTACCCTTAGGGTATGTCTAGACTACAGGCTTTTGTCGACAGAGGCTTTGTCGACAGATACTGTCGACAAAGCTTCTGTCAACAAAGAGCATCTAGACTACATCCAGTCTTGTCGACAAAGCAAGCCGCTTTGTCGACATGACAGTGTAGACACAAAGGACAGTGTCGATGCAATAACGCCTTCTGTTGACAGAACTCTGTTGACAAAAGGCGCTATTCCTCGTAGAATGAGGTTTACCACCATCGACAAAACCGCCAAGTTCTGTCGACATTATGTCGACAGAACTCAGCAGTAGTGTAGACGCAGGTATAGTTTTGTCGACAAAAGGCCACTTTTGTCGACAAAACCCTGTAGTCTAGACACGCCCTTAGTGAGCAGTGATAGAGGATAGCACCGAGGCAAAGCACCATAGTCCAATGGCAAAGAGAACTGCGGATACTCACCACTGACCAGAACTGGTTGTTTTGCTAGAACAGAAAGAGAAGTTAGGAATGTCAAGGTATCCCTGAGAGGATGGTTTGCCCTGAGTTCCTAGCACTGGTGCCAGGAGCAGTGCATTCCCTGTGATTTCAGATGGGTCCCTTGTGAGAGATTTAGTGGATATCCAAAGGTTAGGGTTAGGGGACACTTCATGCCTACACGGTATACTTGCAGGAGGAGAAGTCATCCTTCCATAAGGCCATGGGAAATTCTCATTAAGCCCCATGTGGGAATGGGGATGAATCCCAAAACTCTGCAGATATCTCCCTGGAGCAAAGCATGTGGCTAATTGTCAAAGACGTTCTTGCAAGAGAGTCTGAAGGAATTGTGGAGGTGATACCGTTCCATCAGCCCTGGCAATCCCATCTCAGCCTCCCAAACATGTGTTATCCTGGGACCCGCTGAGGTCGCTCCCAGCAGAAGTGCTTTTTGCGTGATATCAGAAAGGCTCGGTTGGCCCTCACTGCTACCCCAGGGCTGAAAGGGAGGAAGTCAACCTGATCTGAGCCACTGCAGGTTTTTATCAGAGCTGTGAATCAGCAGGACTTTCCATGCTGCCTGCACAGCCTTGGAAAAGGCAGCCAGTGCCGCTTGCAGGCAAATGTTATGGACAACAAACTAGCTGGTGTGTGTGCAGCTACACAGCACGGAGAAGAAATCTCTGATCCTTACATTGTTGTCATCAAAGCTGCCATCACCCACGTTGCCGGTCTTTACGCTACCGGAGTCCTGCAAGAAGGGGAATATTGATTACACCAGTTGTGGTGACACTTGTGGGTCTCCAGTAGATGTTCCATCCACCCAGTGGAGCTATGGACCATTTATATCATCTGGGGATGTGGTACATTGAACCGTATGTTTCTCTGGACAATGTACACAGGTGGGGGCTGTCCCTGTTGATTGGCATGCAGCTATGGCAAATTTACATCAAGGGGGGGGATCAGTCCCTAGCATTCGCATCCATTGATAGAGGCACCTTTGAGACAAAACACGACAGTCCGATAGCAAAGGGAACAGCGGATACTCACCACTGACCAGAACTGGTTGTTTTGCTGGAAGAGAAAGAGAAGTTAGGAACTCATCCCGCTTAGCTCCCAACCCGGGTAGCAAAGGTTTGAACTGCGGAACAGTCACCTCACATCGGAGCAATAGCCACTCTGGTCTGGTCCCTCCCCAGGCTGGAACAGGGGAATGGGCCCCCCAATCCTGTCTCCTAAAAAGCCCGTCATTCCAGGGCTGCCCTCATTAATGCCAATGCTATAGGCAATGTCTCCTCATGCCACTCCAGCCCTTTAGCTCTTATGCTTTGCTGAGATCCCCTCAAGGGTGACTAGTTTTCCTATTCATAGTCATCATGTTCTTCTGTTCCAGCCTGCAGGAAACAGAACACGTGCTATTCCCACTCCCAGGACATGAGGCAGGTGCAATCTAATTAGTACAGGAGTCAGCCAAGGGATCCTTGAGAAGGCAGCATTTACACTGACTTCCTGGCACTGGTGCCAAGAGCAACACATTCCCTGAGCTTCAGCGAGAGCCAAGTGATCCGTGGGACACTTCATGCCTGTCCAGGAGAAATTTGTAGGAGAAATTTCCACAGGGCCCCCACTGCGGAAAGGGATTTATCCCCAAATGCTTCAAATAGCTCCCAGGTGCAATGCTTTGTGGGAGATTGTCAAAAACACTCTTGCAAGATGTTTCAAGGGTGCCCAAAGGAACTGTGGAGTTGACACCGCCCCGTCAGCCCTGGCGACTCCATATCAGCCTCCCAGACATGTGTTCATCTGGGGACCCACCGATGAATCTCCCAGCAGAAGTGCCCTCAGCGTCCTGATCTAAGCCTTGTGAAGTGGGAGGAATTTCCAGGCTGCCTTCGCAACATGGAAAACGCAGCCTATGCTCCTGACAGGCAAACTGTGACCACACATCAAACTAGCTGAAACAGGCCCATTCCCCTGGTGTGTGGGCAGCTACACGGCACAGAGCGGAAATCTCTGGGACTTACGTTGTTGTCGTCAAAGCTCCCGTCACCCACGTTGCCAGTGTCTACGCTCCCGGAGCCCTGCAAGAGGGGGAATATTTATTACCCATATTGTGGGATTCCAGTGGATAATCCATTCACCCAATGGGGCAATGGACAATTTGTAGCCTCTGCGGTTGTGAAGTTTTCATTCCAGTGCTTCTCTGGGAAGTTTACAGCAGTGGGAACCTGGCCCAGGTGATTCTAGTGAGGCTACTGCCCATGTACATGAACTGGACTTCTGGCCCCAGCGTTACTCTCATCCACTGCTGGAGACCAGCAGATAAATCTCAGAAAAGCTCAGATTTCCCGAGGCTGCATAATTTGTCACCCTCTCCTGACTGATGGAGGATAGGTGGGCAGGAGGGCAGGTCCCCAGGTAGTTTTGCCAGCAAAGGAGTCAGCTGCCGGCGAGCAGTGAAGCAGGATGCTTTCGAGGCAAAGCAGGGTAGTCCAACAGCAAAGATAAGTGCTGGCCATCACGCTGCCCAGAATAGATGGTTCTGCAGCATCAGAAGGAAAAGTTAGCCCTGAGTACCGTCCAGCTCCCCACCATGGTACCAGAGGTTTGTCACTGAGTAACTAAAGTGCCACACCCGATCAGAACCCTAGGTCAGTCTACCCGGATATCTCTCCCTAATCTGGGGCAATCTAGCCTTGCTTCTAGCTGTAGTACAGTGTGTGATTACAGAACCTCCCCGCCCCTTTGAGAGCTATCTTGGGTGCCTAAGGGAACTGTGAGTTATCAGCATCCCATAAGCCCCTGGCAATCTCCCATAAGCCTCCAGGAGGCTACTCTGTGTTCACACAGGACAGGGATCTTCTAAAGTAGCTCTCAGAGCAGTGCCTTCTGGGAGCTATTGGAAATCTGCTTTATTGGCCGTGCAGGAGAATTGCAGGAGATGTGCTCAACCTGCCAAAAGCTTGTGCCAGTGTTGTCTTCAAGTCGTCATTGTCAAGTCCAAGTGGAGTCTCAAGTTACTACCGTTCAAGTCCAAGTCGAGTCTCGAGTCCCTAAAGTCACTTTCGAGTCAAGTCCCAAGTCGAGTCTCAAGTCTTAATTTTAAAAATGTCAAGTCACTTTCGCACAAGCCATCAATATCGGCATTTTCGGACAATTTTTTCACCAAGTCGATTTAACAAAATGAGCAAGTTTCAGGTCGAGTCTCAAGTCACAAACAATGAACCTGAGTCGGGTCTCAAGTCGAGTCAGCGAGGCGACTTACGTCGGACTCGAGTTCAAGTCGTGGGACTCGAGTCAACAACTCTGGCTTGTGCAGATTTTCGTAAACCCCCTGGAGCTGGTGGCATATCTGCATTGCTTTTGTACCATGGCAACATGCCAGGAAATGTTCCTTGCTTGATAGCCTTTACCAGACCAGAAGCCAGCGGGAGCGGTTGCCTGAGAGAAGCTACATGACACGAGGAGAGAACCCCTGATAGTTTATGCTGTTGTCATTAAAGCTGCTCTCACCTGCCTTTTCGTTACTGATGCTACCAGAGCCCTGGAAGATGATGGGCATTTACTGTGTGGATTACAGTAACTTCTAGAGCCCCCCTCCTGATTGTCCATTGACAACGTGAGCTACAGACAATTTACATCATCGGGCGAGCTATCCTCATTGACTCCAGTAGTGCCACAGGCCGTTCGCCACAGCCGTGGCCTGGTCCTAACATCCTCCCATCCATCCTGCAAACCCTTCGATAACCCTCAGAAAACCCCCCTGCACCCCAAGGCTGCGTAACTGGTTTCCCCCAGCCAGATGAATGGCTAAAGAAGCAGGGCAGGAGGACAGCTACCTAGGGAGTTTTGCCAGCAAACGATTGTGCTGTTAGCGAGTGGCAAGGTCGGATGCTGCTGAGGCAAAGCATGGCAGTCTGCTCGCAAAGGGGACGGCTGATACTCACCACTGACCACAACTGCTTCTTCTGCAACAAGAGAAGGAAAAGTGAGGACTGTCTGCTGTCTCCCCCCCCTCCCTCCGCACGACTAGAGGGCCTGTCTTGCAGTAACAATTGCTGCTCCGGGTGAGGCCCTGATATCCCAAAGGACTGGGCCCCTTGCTATCCTGCCTCCCACAGCAGCTGCCTAGGTCCCCTGCTATCCTGCCTCCCACAGAGGCTGCTTTCATTGTGTGTCTGTGCAGCACCCGGCCTCCAGGGCCCGGATTCTAGCAAGGTCCAGGTCCCTCCCTCGTTGTGTGTCTCTTGAACACCCGGCAAAATGAATCCTCCCCAGGGTGTGGGCAGGGACTGTCTCTTCTGTGTCGGGGCAGCCCCCGCACCCGGGGTCCTGGCTTCACGGGGGCCCTCTAAGGCTACAAATTTGCAGTACAAATCCTTAAGCTCTTGATCTCACCAGCGGAGCTGCTCTGGCGCTCTGCAGGGAGAGGAGCCCCACGAGGAAAGCGGCCACGCACGGCACCTTCATTGTCGCTTCTCTCCTGTCTCTGGAGCTGACTTGTTTCTAGTCCAGCACCCGAAGTGGACACTGGCAAGGCGGAGCCCTGTATTTATACTGTACACAGTGCTTGGCACGGCCCACTTCATTGTGCCAAACCCTGATAATGCCATTGCAGCGACAGCCAATATCTACCTTCTCCTCCGGGCTCTCCCATTCATCCTCTCCCGCTCACACCTGCACTCCCTCTTAATCTTTCCTCCACCACACCCTCTAGCCTAGACTTTCACACTCCCTTTCGCGTTCTGCATCAATCCCAGGCATTCGAGAGGCTGAGTGAGGTCAGACTGTAGAAAACAGCTCACCAATGGTCATGGGCTTGGAGTGCACATTTGAAAATGGGAATTAGGTTCCTAAGTCACCTGGGCACTTTGTGCTGCTATAATTGAAGTGGCACAACACCCCTCACGGCATTGCTCATGGCCACATGGAGATATCCGTCTACGCTACCGCCTGTGTGGGCAAAACTTAGGTCACTCAAGGGTGTGAATATTCCACCCACATCCCAGGTACGTGGGTGTGAAAGCTTCTGCTGACAGAGCTTATGCTACTGGGGGGGGGGAGCGTGGTTTTTTATGCCAACAGAAGAGCTCCCTCCCATTGGCACAGAGTGTCTTTACCACATGTAAAGGACCCAATTCTTCCTTCTCGCGCCCATAGTCACATGGGTTTGTGAGCCTCTCCACTCTCCCTATGTAGGAAAAGTTACCAATGTGACCCTAGCGCCACGTCGACACAGAAAAAGAGCCAACGGGTAGTTTCAGAGTCCCAGGGTGTTTACTCCAGCCTCATGGTTTTGTGGGCCTGAGTCTATGATTTTTGGATTGTGTGGGCTTGGCAACGCTGCTGGGTGTAACCAGAGGGCCCATTCTGCCAATGGGCCACATCCCCGGCTGGTACACATTGGCCATAGTGTGCTAGGGACGTGAAGGGCTAGTCGATAGGATAGTCGACTGGTCTTTTCCTCCCCCTCCCTTGCTGCCTGACATAGGGGCAGCAAGTCGGGGGAGAGAAGGGGGCACTTCAAAGCAGCAGCACCGCTTGAAGCCTGGGGCCAGACCCTGGGATCCACGTGGCACTGCTGCTTTTAAACGCCCTGTGCAGCCCGGGGACAGCTGGAGGGTCCCCAGACTACATGTGGCGTTTCAAAGTGGCAGCGCCACACGGAGCCCAGAATCAGCTGGGGACTCCACATGGCGCTGCCACTTTAAAATGCCACAGGGAGCCCGGCCCCAGGCTCCTCACGGCGTTTCAAAGCAGCAGTGCCGTGTGGCACCCGGGATCAGCTGACTCTGGGCTCCAGGCAGTGCTTTCGCCTTTGAAGTGTGGCAACAGCCCTACGGCTGAGTTGCCCCATCGACTAATCCAAATGCATCAACTATTCGATTAGTCAATTAGTCGATCCTTAACATCCTTACAGTGTACCAAAAATGTACATTTCAATACTGGTTCTAAGAATGATGCATAATGATTTGATGTATAATGTCTTGCTTATAAGTTGTGTGTGCTTCTGTTTCACCCTGTTTCTCAGATTAGATGATGTTTACTGTAAGGCCTTTCTTCCTGTTAGCATTACCAATTATTTGTGCCCCTTGTCTGCATTGCAAACTGAGTTGTGCAAGATTCCTTTCCTTCTGCTGCTCCTTTCATAATTATTAATCTTGTCTAAAACTTGGCACAAGTGTGTGGTGGGAGTGGAGGGGTGTGTGAGTGTGAGACATCACGGATGCCCAGGTGATCAAGAAGAAGTGGACACTTTGAAGATAACGAGGAAATATGCATTGTGTCTGGGGCTGAATTGAATTGGCAGCACTGACAACCTTGGAGGCAGGCAGAGACCCCTAAGAGTCAGAGACAAGACTGGGCAGCCTGATAATCCCCATCAAAGGATAACTCTGGAGAACACAGATTCACACCTCCTAAGGATGGAGGATGGCCGCATGATACTGCAAAACCCATAGACCCAAATGGGAACTTACCCGTACAAGAAGGGGAGCTCTTGCCATGGGACTCTGGGTTCGTTCCTGCAAGCCAAGCCTCAGAGGAGCCTCGAATCATGATCGAAAGACCCCAAATCCTCACTCAGTCAGCTTTGCCTGGCCAGTAAGACTGACTTGAGCCACCACGGAAAGGTAACTATGCACCATCTGCAGAACGTGTGTGTGTGTGTGTGTGTGTGTGTGTGTGTGTGTGTGTTGGGGGGTGGGGGCAAGGGGCTTGTCCTATCAAGCAGATGTGACCTGCTTCTCTACTCTGTTCTCAACAAAGATAGCATGGTGCCTTTTCCCCCTGCTTCTTAGGGTATGTCTAGACTACATGCCTCTGCCGGCAGAGGCATGGGGTAAATTAGACTACCGGACATAGTCAGTGAAGCGGGGATTTAAATATCCCCGGCTTCATTAAAATAAAAATGGCCACCGCGCTGTGCCAGCTCAGCTGATCGTCAGCACAACACGGCAGTCAAGACGCGGATCGGTCGGCAAGGAAAGACTTTGTTGACCGATCCTGTAAACCTTGTTTCACAAGGCATAAGGGATCAGTCGGCAAAGGCTTTCCTCGTTGACCAATCCACGTCTTGACTGCCACATTGTGCCGACGATCAGCTGAGCTGGCACAGCGTGGTGGCCATTTTTATTTTAATGAAGCCGGGGATATTTAAATCCCCGCTTCACTGACTATGTCCGGTAGTCTAACTTACATGCCTCTGCCGGCAGAGGCATGTAGTCTAGACATACCCTTATAAGCATAAGAATGGCTCACTGGAATCAATGGCACCTGACTCTCTCCTGGAGAGTGCTCTGGATTCAAGCTGAGGATCCAAGTCCTGCACCGATTAGGACCCTCTCATCCATCCTCCAGCATTACAGGGGCCATGGAAACTCTTCACACGGATTCCTACATTACGTTCTGTTGCTTCAGGTCAAATTAGCGCCAACATCTTTAGCGTAAATCTCCACATCGCATCCTGCCTTCTCTTTTGTGGTCACACGTGCCTTGTTGTGCAGTTACACACACACATTGTCTGAGACACGGCCCCCAGGCAGGCTCAACGCCAGGAGGAGGTGCTTGACCATCCGTCCTTTGGAGCAGGCACACTGATGGTGTTTGGGTAGTTAGATGGGCAGAGGGTAGTGCAGCCAGATGTGCCGGTATTAGGGGCCTTGCCTTATCAATAGAACTGTGGCCTCCAACGCACCCACAAATACAGGAGTCTCCTGATTTTTCAAATTTACTGTCTGGGTGTCCTAGCAGAGGGTATCCAGAGGATGGGCCCCCATGTTTCTGGTCCTCCAGGCCTCCAAGGTGCTGTTTAGTCTGTCGGTCACTATGTGATATTGATGCTTTGTTTTCTGAGTGGCTGGACTCCAGCTGAACAGGAAGTGTTTCACGCATTCCTAGCACGTAAACCCAGATGGCTCTGTTCTGAGCATCTAGTCCAGGGCTACACAACATGTGGTCCATGGCCCGTTTGTTTGCGGCTCGCGGTGCGGTCTGGGTTTACATGGGGCTCAACATGCTGCCCGCAGGTGGGATCCTTTGAACACGGCCTCCATTGGGAACACACTCCACAACGGTGAGGTGTCTCCCAGGTGGGGCGAGCACTGAAAGATGCAAGCGGACGGGCTGGCTGGAACAGACAGGTACAGGGTGTTGGTGTTTCTAGCTCCAGGGAAGAGATGCTGGGAGCATGAGGGCATTGTGTGAAAGAAGCTATTGCATATATATTTGCATGTATATGCAACCACACAAGTTGCAGCCCTCGGCATGTGCTGTGAGAATCATTGTGGCCCCTGGGGCTTCCAAAGTTGAGTAGTCCTGCTCTAGGTGGAGTTCCTGCAAAACTCAAATTCCAGAGAAACTCATCCAGTGAGTTCTTCTTCGAAGCCGTACCTTCTCTGTGAACTGTGGCCTCTCATTGAGAACGGCATCCAGTCTTCACTCACTGGACTCCAAAGTGTTGCAGCACTGAGGCAGAAAGGGCCAATTTGACCCCTGGGGGTATGCAAAAGGGACCGTCAGCCGGGTGGAGGGAGGGAGAAGACCGTGTCTCTATAGAGGGTGTCGCTCAGACCACTACTTAAATGCGGTGTCCACTTCTGGTGGCTTCACTTGAGGAGAGATGGGGAAACACTGGAAAGAGTTCCCAGAGGGGCTGCAGAGCGATCCAATGGCTAGAAAACCAGGCTTGCCTGAGCGGACCCTTGATCACTGAATGTAGCTGCTGATGCCTGAAAAAGACATCTGCTAGCAGGGTGCTTTCCCGTCTTGCTGCTCAAGGCCCTACAGGTTCGACCTCTCTGTTCCGGATTTCCATAGTCCAGCCCCATCTGTGGTCCCACATCCCCTGGGCACTCCCAGGCTGGAGCCATCACTGGGAAAAGCTGGGCCCCACACTCAGCAACTCCTCCCTGCCCTCCCAGAGCTTCTAAAGGGAGGGAGTTTCCCAGGGAGGCGGAGGGTGGATGAGGGGACCCCCGGGGAAAGAGGCTGGGTGACTGTGAAGCCTGGCGGCCAAAAGCTCAGACCTGTGGCTGAGTGGAGGGGGCTGGGAGAGCAGCTTGGCAGTTGTGGGGCTCAGTGAGCTCCCGCGGGGCTGTACTTTGGCCCCAGGCTGTGAGTCTCCACAGCCCCCCTGCCTCTCCCCCCGAGTCCCCCCCCCCTCCCCAGGCCCTGCTCCGTCTATCGGTCTATGCCTGCTGTCATGTTACTGGATTCTAAAGATCACTGTTGCACCCATGGGGTGGGGTTGCCCCAAAAGTCTGTACAAAGGGGGCCATGTGAGGTGTCACATGAAAGCTTGTGTTCTGCTGATTCTGTACATGCTATTCATGTATAATATCTGTATGCAGAGTTACAAATATGGACTCTGGGGTGACGGTGGAAGATTCGCTGTCTGAGGCAGAGCAATGGATCAGGAATGTTCGTTCAATTAGCAATGCTAATTAGTGAGGCTCCATGTTATAGATCTCTAAGTGCCAGAGACACACCTGAAGGAATGTGTCTAGCTACCTGCAAACCAACCAGGGCATAATGGCTGCAAGCATGTGAAACAAGGATAGATCCCTGAACCATGTGACCTACTCTGGCCAGGAAGAGGCCAGGAGAGGTAGATATGTGCCATGTGGCAATCTCCATCTTGGCTTGAGTTCAGCTCCTGATCCCAGATGCAGCCTTGCAGGGAACAATGAGCCGGAAAGAACCGTGGACCCGTCCTGACATAGGATGTAGACCAGAGACTTTTAAGATAGCAGTTTATGACATCTCTGCTAAGAGCCTGTATCGAGAACTGGGTGATTCGATGCATGTAATGTATTCTCCTTAACAGCCTTACTCTCCTGCTTTTCTTTCTTTTAGTAATAAACATTTAGATTCTAAAGGATTGGCCCAGCGTGCTCTTGTGGGTAAGATCCAGAGTGTAAATTGACTGGGAACAGTGGCTGGTTTCTTGAGACTGGAAGAACCTGTTGGGGTAGGTGGGATTGGGTTCGATAACCCCTCACCAGTGTGTAAGGCCCGGGGCTGATTGTGGCACAGGGAGAGCTGGGGGATCAGAGGGATTTTGCTCGTGAGGCTTCTGACTGGCCAGATTGGTAGCTGAAGCGCTCGTTGGGACTGGTTTGTGGCCTATTTGGGAAGGTCTCCGGTCTGGGGCTGTAAGGAGCCCTGAGTTTGAGCAATTTGCCCTGAGTGGACGCCCTCAGCGGTGCCCAGCCCCAGCCCCGTCCATCACACCCGCCCCTCTGCTGCTACCGCAGCAAAACCTCCCAGCTGGCAGCAGTGGAGGGGCCAGCGTTGACCTCCCCTGGGCCAGCAGATTTCCTGGTTCAGGCCCGGAGGGAGCTGGACTAGGGAGCACAACTGTCCAGTGTCCAGTGGCTGGAGGGTGCATATGAAGTTCTTTAGCCAGGAGGGGGTTACCAGGGTTGCCAGTGCCCTGGGAGCTGGAGGCTCAGCATCGTTGCGGGTGTGGCTACGGAGCATCTAGGGAGGAGCCCTCTGCTGCATTCCCCAGGCTGGGGCTGATGGGGTCATGCCAGTGTATCACAAAGAGCTGTACAGACCGTGTGCCCCAGGCGGGAGCTCTAGCCACTCACTGAGCTCCTGGTGGGTTTCAAGAACCCTGGGGCCTGCAAACTGTGTGTCAGGTGGGCTGGTCCCCAAAGCTTTGAGAGTCGCCCCCCTTGTCCCTATCCATGTCCCATACCCTCTGGGGTTGGGAGCAGGGCTGCAGACACGGGCAAGGGGGCCGAGACTGGGGCCACAGCTGCGGATGTGTCTGGGACCAGGAGCAGGACCTGGGCTGGAGCTTCAGGGGCTGGGCTGGGAGTGGAGCTGCAGTGGGGGGCCAGGCCCCGGCCAAGTGCAGCTCTGCTCCCAGCCGTGCCCCTGGTCATGGCCCTAGGCCAGGAACATGGCCATAGGGGCTGGGAGTGGAGCCGCAGCTGGGCCGTGATGGGGCCAACAGCTTAGCAGCTCTGGCACATGGCAGAACAGCTGATGGCGATGGCTGGGAGGTGCTGGGAGGCAGGGGGAGGAGGACGGGGGATGCTGGGTGGGGGAGCTGGCTGCCGGTGGTTGCTGGAAGGCTCTCCTATGCAGCGCAAACGTACCCTTAGAGCAGTGTTTCCCAATTTTATTTGGCCACGGAACCCTTTTAAACGTGAAAGAACCCCTAATAACAGTCTTATATATGGAGCTGAAAAAGTAGACCACAAGTAAGTAAGGGTAATAATAAACAAATGCTAAACAGGTCACGGGATCAACGTTTAGTTTAATTGTACATATTTGAAAACAAAAATCACATTTAATGTGTACAAAAAATGAAGCTCAAAAACCAATATGCATTATATTGGCAGTTTTCAATGCGAACAGTGTTTTTTCTTCTTTTCTTGGCAAATTCTTTTTATATTTGGTTTAATACTGAAAAGTTGGATTCACATATCTGGCGCGGCATTCAGTCACTTTCTGTATCTCGTTTTTGTTGAGGCGTAATTTGAGAACCCAGTTTCACGCAAGTATGTGCTGGTGAAGGGTAACAACTGACAAATTGCACACCTTGATAAAGCTGAATATTCTTGACATAAGCCGCCCCAAAATGTAATCAGAGAAACATCTTTAAATTTTTGTATTAATTGTCCGTCTGAAGTTATTTCGATTAAGTTTTCATAATCTTGCGTAGAAAACTCGACTGGCTTTTCTGTTACACTTAATGGATTTCAAATCGAGTTATTGTTGTCATTTATGGTTGGAACATACTTCATGATTGTGTATAAATCGTGAAGATGATCTGCAATGTCACTGCGAATATCTTCATCAAGTTTGCATTCGTTTCTTCAAGGAAATCATTCAGGGTTGGGAAACAATCCAAATTATTGGGTCCTACAGACGAGATCCAAAACTGTAGCTTACATGACAATGACAACATTTTATCTTTCGCATTAAAAATATTTACGTTCTTTCCTTGCAGCAATAGATTTACTTCATTTAGTTTTGTAAAGATGTCCGCAAGATATGCAACTCTCAATAACCATGAAAAGTTTGTTAAACGATCCGACAGTCGGAATTTGTGATCCAGCAAATATGCGGAGAGCTCATGACGCAGCTCAAGTAATCTAACAAGCACTTTGTCTCGTGACAGCCACCTGATTTCTGTATGTAGAAGTAGGGCTGTGTGCTGACTACCCATATCTTCACACATAATTTTCAACAGTCTTGATTGTAATGGTCGAGTTTTTATATAATTAATAATCTGTATTGCTTCATCCAACACATTTTTAAGAGAGGGAGAAATATTCTTACCTACCAGCGTGTGTCTGTGAAGAACGCAGTGACTGCTGGTGCAGTTTGGTGCTACATTTTTTTATTCGTGTTACAGTGCCAGCCACTGTTCCTACCATTGCTTTGACGCCATCGCTGCCCACATCAACACATTTTCCCCCAGCTTATTCCATGTGTTTTCATAAAGTTATCGATACAATTGAATATCTTCTCTCCAGTTGTATCGGTTTGCAAAAATTCACATAAAAGCAAATCTTCTTCACTAGATTTATCAAAATCGTAACGGACAAATACAAGCAAAACTGCAAGACCTGCACCGTCAGTGGACTCGTCTAATTGTAATGAATATGCATTACATAAATGAAGCCGAAAAATCAGCTCCTTCTTGATGTCAGCAGCAAGATCGTGAATATAACACATGACAATATTGTTTGATAGTGGCACAGCTGCAACTTTTTGACAATATTCCTCATCCAACTTACACTTTACAACAGTGGCAGTCAGAGGTGTGCCACGGAGAACAGAGTTCAAAATGGCCACCTGTAAAGGGGCAGGCGACTTTTTTTTTTTCTCTCAATAACTGTCCCCCAGGCTTTTTTTTTTTCTCAACAAAAAATCCTTGGTGTCCTGCATAAAAAAAAATTATTGTTTGGTGTTCCTCGGTCTTAAAAAGTTTAAGAAACACTGCTTTACAATAGTGATAGAGATGCAGCCATGCTGTATAGTCCTGTCTTCTGTTACTGCTTTACAATATCTTTTGCGCGTGGTTTTATGAGTGATTCCCCAATTGAATTGTGTGCACTTCTCTGGTGAGCGATATGCGATAGCTAACTTTGTCAGATGCCTCTGCTGCATTTTCGTTATCTGTTTTGGCAATTTTTAACATGAAGAGTTTGCTTTTTTCAAGTGATTCAAGCTTCCGCTTAAAAAAATTAAGGTCTTTATCTTTGTATTCTGAGTAATTTGCTTCTAAATATGTTTGCAATTTAGCAGGTACCAAAAAACTATTAGATAATATTTTGTTGCGCAGTACACACTGGGCATCTGGAGCATCTTTATTTCCACTGCTTGTGAATCCAGATGACAAATCGTCCTCGGCATACCTGAATTTTTCATTACTTGGCTGTAATTCTTCATAATTAGCTTGAACTGCCTCGATATCTTCCTTGCTGGTTTCAGCAGCAACAGGAGTGTTTGAAGTACTCGCTTTTTTCTTTAAAGTTCCTTCTTTTAGCCAATGATCCATGGGGAATTTTGGTATCAATAATTTAAATTTTATGTGCAGATACTGTTACAGTAGAGTCCCAATTATCCAACCTAAACGGAACCAATAGGTGGTTGGATTAAGGAAAACGTCGGATAATACGGAGTACAGAATTACCTGTAGTTGATTCGGGTGGCCCGGCCCCTTCCGTCCCCGCAGCCCCCGGGTGCGGGCCAGGAGAATGGCCCCGCTCGCTGCCCCGTCGCTCCGGGCACTGCTGCTGCTGCTCCTGCCAGTGCTGCTTGGTCCCCATTCCTGCCTGGCCCCGTCCCTCCCTGCAGCGCCCGGAGCGACGTGGCAGCGAGCGGGGCCATTCTCCCGGCCCGCACCCGGGGGCTGCAGGGAGGAAAGGGACCAGGCAGGAAGGGGGACTGAGCGGCACCGGCAGGAGTCTCCGACCCGTGGGCTGGACTCTCAATTGCCCACCGTGCGCTGCAATTCAAGGGACGTCAGTAGCTGGGGAAAGAGAAACAGGCCAGGTCACATGGCAGGCGGCCGGGGGCAGCGCGGGGTTTTAGTTTTGCTTTCAGGGGCTGCTGCTGGAGCCTCTTCAGCCGGGGAGGCTGCATGTGGCATGGCACCCCAGGGTTTATCCGGCCATGTCGGATAAAGCGGAATGTCGGATTACTGAAGGTCGGATAATCTGGACTCTACTGTAACTTGTCGTATTGTTAAAGTTACCCACATGATCCACGCTCCCTGAGAGTGAGTATGGGGATTTACGGTGGTATATAACAGGCGATCGCACTACTGACTGTGCACACAGCACTGAACAGTGAGTAGAATTTTCTCGCTGAACCCGGGGCTCCGCAGAACACCATCTGGGGAACACTGCCTTCGTGTCTTTAAGACAAAATGTAGGTGTCCTTCTAAAAGATATGCTCTCATCCAGCTTCGGGCAGAAATTCGGTGGCCTGTTAATGTGAGGGTCAGGCTGAATGGTCACAGCGGTCACTTCTGACCAATGCTCCCTCTATTTTTTCCATCTATGTGAAGAATACATTTTGTTGTGTGCACCAAGGCATGTGAAGATGGGCACCACCAATAGAAACACAGGCTGCTTGCTGTGGGCAGTTGTGAGTGTTCTGTTAATCAGCTGGGTGGCACTTGAATCTCTCCCGAGTGGCTGCGCCGGGGCACAGCTTACAAGGATCGCCACTTCTGGCCGTGAAATCAGTGAATGTTTAAATCTCCCCTGTTCTCCTCTTCCTGCATGGGCCTTGCAGACAGGACTGCCCAAAATGTCCATAACACTTGTCGCTCTGCATGTCTGTCATCTAGTCTCATGCTTCAGGGTGACAACCAGTCTCCTGCGGGGGTCAGGAAGGATGGTTTTCCTGGATGCAAAATTGTCACTTTTCTCTGATGCATCAGAAGAGTGAAAATTCTAACCGCTGGGTGTGAAATGAACCTTTTTGATGCGTCGAAGTGCAAGTTTTCATTCTCGAGGCATATTTCAAAAGAAAATGAAATTTTGATTCAGACATGAAACTGTTGATTGGAAATTATATTTTGGTTTGCTGTAATCCCCTGCCCCCCTCCCATGAGACAATATCGCTTGAAATTAATCTTTGCCCACAGAAAAATCTGAGGTAGATGAAATCAGGTTTTCCATCGGGAAATTTTTTAGTGCAGAATTTTTAACTAGCCTGGCCTGGGCTGGCCGGATGCCTGCATTCCCACCGCCTCCCTCGCCGAGCGTGGGACAGGAGCACCCCTTACTCCGACACAACGCACAGGCCTGAACAGTGCCCTCGCTGGGCGTGATCCACAAATCCCAGGAAAGCCTCTGGTGCTGACTCAGAGCTGCAGGGGAAGGTGCCACGCTAAATATTTGCACTAAATGTTTATCTTTGATAAGCTGAAATTGCTGTTTGCAGATGGAGGGTTGAGGGAAGGAGATTCTCATGCAGATACCAGGCTGGGCCTCTGATAACTTGCCCTGAAGCTGCAGCACCAGATCTCCAGGCCGCGCAAATCAGCGAAGCTGTGCTTGAGGCAATAGGGCCAGATTTCAGATGGTGTAAATCAGCATCACACCCTTAGAGTCAGTAGCTCAGATTTCATCTGGCGGCATTTGACTCTAGCACCTTTAAAGTAAATAGGTCAGATAGCTGGGTCAATCAGCTGTTGCTGGGGGGGGGGGCGGGAGAGGAGGTCAGAATCCCAGCTGATACAAATCAGCTGTAGCCCCATTGGAGCAGGGGAGAGCTCCCAGCTGGTGCAAATCAGCCATGTGAGTGCCAGTTCACATTGGCGGAGGATCTGGTCAGTAGGTTTTATGGGTGCTGCAAGCTGGATCTGGCCTGTCTTCAGTGGCATGGGAACATTTCTAAAAGTGGGGGGGGGGCGGGCCCTCTTACCCTTGTCTACCTCCCCCCTCCAGCTGAGGCTGGGAGCAAAACCCCGGCACACGGAGCTGGCAGCAGGACCCCAGGTGCATGGAGCCAGCAGCTGGGACCCTGAGTGTGGGGCCGGGAGGCTGGAAGTGCTGCAGTCTCTCCTGCACCCCTACTTCCCATACCTTTGCCCAACAGATTTTAAAGACGGTAGCAACTGCTGGTGGTGAGGGAAGTGTAGCTGTGCGGAGGGAAAGCCAAGCTCCGCTGGGCGCTTCTTCCTAGGGGTCAGCCCCACAACTCATAGATAGCTGGGGCCGGATGGCATTTGTGCTTCAATAAAGCATCTCACGAGAAGCTGGCTAACGTCAGCTGGTGGCATCAGGGCCAAGCTTCTCACCTCCTGCTGTGAGTTAGGGTAGCCCCACAGATGTTGGGGGAGGGCCTGGCCGCTCAGTTTCCATGGTAGGTTGGAACTAGGGCCCCAAAGCCATTGAGTGGAAAAAAACCAACTGGGGCCAGCCCCCCGACAGACACCTTGGCACAGCTCCGTTCCATTCCCTGCTGAGGCATGTGCAGGCTTTCTTCCAAGAGCACCAGCCCTGGAGAATGTGTAGGCCCAGAAGTCACAGCAGCCAGAGGGGAGGGTGGACCGAGAAGGGCTGGAGAGGGGAAGTAACTTTTTGCTTATTCTGTGCAAAGTGCGTGGGATGTATGTCTCCTGCATGCTCTCTCGTCTGGCCCTGAGCGGCCGGGGGGACCTGCTGCCCTGCCCCCTCTCCTGGTGGAAATAGCAGGGTGTCCCGGGGTCCCCTGAGCACAGAAGGAGGCCCGGCATGGCCGTGCCGCTGTCGGTTTGTCCGCTGGCTCACCAGGCACTCAGTGTGGGGACAGACCAGGGCATGGGCCAGGAGTAGAACACACCACTCCAGGCTGATGACTCATTGACCCGAGGGCCCCCAGTTTGGTTTTAAAATGTTCACGGACTGCCCCTCTCCCCCCCCAGGATGGTTTCTGATTTTCCCTGGGTGCGCTCAACCCTCCAAAGCTTTATCGCAGGGGTGGTGAGAGCCCAAACAAATCTTATCTGCTGGGCTTCTCCCTTTCACACTTGCCACCTCCCTTGGAATGGTCTAGCAGGGCCGGGTGGCTCCCAACTTGGCATCTGTCCCCAGCCAAGGCTCTACGCCCACAATAGCCTCCCGGGCTCCTTATCAGATAATGCTTCCCTTAATAAATATGGGCTGCCTCTGCTGCTCTGCCACTATCAACAGTAACAGCTTATCACCCCCAAGCCCGCCCTGGGAGTACTCTGAGCCTTGGGTCTATGTCAGTGGCACTTAGAGACAGGCCCTGCCCTGCTGGGATCAGGGCCCCATTGGGCCAAGCACTGCCCAGACCCAGCCAGAGTCAGGCCCTGCCCAGCTGGGTAACTGCCCCTCCCAGGTGGGATACAGGAGAGAGGCAGCCGCATACCAGGAGGGAGAGGGGAGATTGTGGGGAGCAAAATCTACACCAGCATCTGTGCAGCCCAAGATGTTTCGTAGCACATCCAACATCCAGAGTTCTCTAGTTTCCAGCCAATGACAGGCTCATTAGCCTCGGTACACACACCAGCTGCTAGACAGGGATAAAGGGACAAAGTGCTGGCAGCAGTTAGACATAAATCCTTGTAAATTCATTTATGGCTTTCTCCGAGGTGAATCCTGCTGGTCGGATTAGCAGCGATATGGCAGTAGCATGGATGGGGCCCACTCCAGGTTCAGGGCCCATTCACAGAACATGCCTCTGCCCCAAAGATCTTACCATTTAAGGGTTTGTCTACACTGGGAAGTTTTCCCACTCTAAGCTGACGTGAACTTAAACCAATCTAGTTACACTGGTATAAACCCCGGGGGGGGAGGGGGGATGCTCTTGTTCCAGAATAAATACAGAGCAGCCCTTGTACTGCCCCTGCGGGGGTATCAGCAAGATCCAAACGGGACAGCTGAGTCTTGAGCAGGAACGTCTACTCTCTCAGCCAGGAGACCCACATCCGTTAACTGAATCTGTTACAGGCTGGTCCGCCTCTCTGTGCTAGCTGGGTGGCACTCCATTCTGAATATGTCGACCACCAGGGCTCGACGATCGTGGCGAAAACTACTCACCAGCCCTGCACTGCGCATGCACAAGACCCGCACTGCACATGCGCGAACCGCCGGTGAACGGGGCGACTGGCTGAAATCTGCTTGCCACGGGCGAGTAGATAAGTGGATTTGTCAAGCCCTGTGATGACCGCTAATAGCGAGGTTTATGGTTAATCTCTTTTTTTTTCACTTTTACTGAATTTCTGGAAAGGTGAAAAAATAATTTTTTAATGGCAGTAGAAACTGGGTCGCGTAGAGCTTTCTCGGTCAAAACTTGCCCAGTTAGGAGCCTTAAATCAAGCTCTGAGTTGTCTCACTGCCTAGCAGTGAATTTCAGTTATGTTGGTGGTTAGAGCTAGTTTGCATCAGTTTGCGTGAGTGTGAAATCGAGGTTTACGGGTAAATGCCTGGAGGGGAGAGGGAATAGAGAGTGTAACCCACACACCAAGCAGGTGTGGTTCATTGTCCCATGCAGTGACACTTAGACTACTTACAGCAAGAGATAAGAACAAGGGAGCTCTCCAGCCTATGCTGTGAGCCAGCTTTATAGCTCAAGCTGTAGAAGCTCCTACATGAAGCTCCTGAGGTCCTCAGTTCAAATCTGCCTGCTGGTGGTTATAAGTGGTGCTTGAACAGGGGTAGGTGTGTGGGTTATATGAGTATCATGCTGCCAAGCCTGGTTGTGCTTGCAGGTTTATGGGGCTTCCTTCCAAGCATGCAGCTGCCCTGGGAACAGGATCTACAGTAGCCCAAGACAGATGGCTCTCCTGAGCGTGAGGAGGAGGGCAACAGGGAACCGGGTACTGTTGCTGGGGTGATGGTGACTGTGCCTACTTTAACAAAAGCTTCCTCTGGTGCTGGACTGGAGGAGTGTGGCTGTAGGTACTAGGATGGGTGCCAGTGGGGGTGCTGCTGATACCATGGTTGGTGCTGAAGTTATCTTGGTGCTGCTGGTACAACCTGCAGTTGCGCAGTATCTTCAGGCTGGTGGGGGCAGAGCCCTGAGGTTGCATGTGGCCTTGATTGTATCAGATGCAGAGGGGAGATCTACGTCCTCTAATACCTTCCTGGCATCTGAGTCCATCAGCATCAGCCTTGACAAAGGTCTCTGTGGAGCCAGACTGTCAGCTGTAGACTGGCAAGGCCCCATGTAGAACACGTCTCCCTGGAGCCTGGGGTGGTCCTGGTTGCCTTCTTTCTCCTGTGCAATGCCAGGGATTGGGGCTGGTACCCTGCCTTCCAGGGCAGCTATGCCAGTGCCCCTTGGAAGAGTCCTTCTTGGACATCAAGGGACCTGCACCCAGACCACCACCATCAGGAGGCATTTAAGGCCAGAGTCCCGTTTCTGTCCTGGGGTTGGGACATCCACCAGATGGGACACGTGTCTATTTGATGCCCTTCCCCCGAGCGCTTCAGACAGGATCCACGTGGATCGCCTCAGGCGTTGGCTTCCCGCCGCTCATGCAGGCTTTAAACCCCTGCGGCCGCAGTATACCCCATTCCAGGGACGAAACGTGGGGGGAACCCTCCGTGTCCAAATTACCAACCATCTAACTAAGCTCTGACTGACTAGACCCAAACAGGAGCAAGAACCGTCTGTGGCGAGGGGCACAGCTCCAGCAACCGCCTGTGGCGGCAAGAAGGAACTGAACAGGCAGTGGGCGGGCAGTGGCGTGTCTAGACCGCCGGGCCGGCGCCACTCCAAGGGGTTCCTCAGCACCCCGACACACACCGCTAGGGAAAACTTGACTGACGATTGTGCACGCGCGGTGTGCACGCCCCTATCAGAATGGACACGAGCGGCACCTCTCAAAGGACGAGAGCCACGAAGGTCGGGAACTGTTTCTTTCTCAGAGATCTGGCCCTTCATCACTTGCTCACTGGATCTAACACCAGCCTTGCGGCCTCTTCGGCCACATTGCCGGGAAGGACAGAGGCACCCCTGCGCAACGCTCTCTCCAGCTCTCCATTGACGTGGGAAGGGGCCAGGGACTCAGGGATTCACAGGACTGAGCCAGATCCGGAAACTTCACTGCCCGACACTTTGCTGCCAGCCGCAGGCATTCGTCTGGCGCAGCGTCCTTGGGAGACGACGTGTGTGCGAGGAGGGAGCTTCTCAGACGGGGCTGTGGCAGCTCTATCCGGCCAGCAGAAGGGGATCCCGTGAGGTTTCCAGTCCTTCCAGCTGGTCGCTGCCCTCTTGGTTCAAGTCTCCCATCAGGCGAAGGATCCAGCAAGGGTCCTGTGTCAGTTCCAGCTGCCCCTTTATACGGGCTGGGCCAGGAGTCGTTTCAAAGGGTGGGCTCAGCCAAACCAGCAGTTGGAGAGAGCCACTCGGATGCCAGTTTCCACAGGAAACCCACAGGGAGCTGGGAACACACAGCTACCGGGAACACACCCTGACACAAAAGGCTATCGACATCCCAGGGACTCACAGCGTCCGGCACATCTTAGCACTCAGTGCTCCCAAGGTCTCCCCTCTGCCACGAGGACCCCGCCGTGATGGGCTCTACGCAAACATGGTATGCCAGGAGTCACCAGGTGGCACCGTTACACATAGTCATCCGAGTCTTGTTTCTTAGCCATCCTGCGTGGTCCTTTGTTGTGTGATGGGGTTCACTGAGAGAGTCTGCCCTCTGCCTTAAGAACATAAGAACGGCCAGACTGGGTCAGACCAAAGGTCCATCTAGTCCAGTATCTTGTCTGCTGACAGTTGCCAATACCAGATGCCCCAGAGGGAGGGAACAGAACAGGGAATCCTCACGTGATCCCTCCCCTGTCACCCATTTCCAGACAAACAGAGGCTGGGGACACCATTCCTACACATCCTGGCTAATCGCCATTGATGGACCTAACCTCCATGAATCTATCTAGCTCTTTTTTGAACCCTGTGAAAGTTCTAGCCCTCACCGCATGCTCTGGCAAGGAGTTCCACAGGTTGACTGTGCACTGAGTAAAGAAAATCTTCCTTTTGTTTGTTTTAAACCTGCTGCCTATTAATTTCAGTTGGTGACCCCTAGTATTTATTCTGTGTTCCTTAACTGGACTCTGCTCCTTGGAAACTGAGCAATAGTAGACAGGCTGGGATTGCTGAGAGGCGGCCGCCTGCCTGCAGTTGGTGACACCCCTGTTCTCAGGCTAGCATGTATATTGCCAATGCGGCTCTCCTTTTCCCGATTTTATTTTATTTGAAATGCCCGGGGAATATATCAGTGGTTATTATATAAATTTAAAAAAAAAACAAGTCAAAATCAGTGCCAAACATTAACTTTGCAAATATCTGGGCAAATATCAGGGTTAGCGCTGGGGAAGGGGAGGATGGAAAAAAGTGACAAACCGAGAAAAGGTTTCTGGAAAAGCAGTTTCATGTTGTGCTTTATTTAATGACCTGGACCTTACTAGTAAGTCCACATACACATGGGCACACACATGTATTTTCCACTACATTGCTTTACTGTAATGCACACCCACGCACGGCCACTTCCCCTAACTCCCTATTAACATCAACACATCTCCGGAACAGAACGTATTGGACTTGCTGAACATAATCGGCACTTTCTTGTACTGGAGCGGTCCCAACTTCAGGTGACTCTCAGCAAACACAAAATAACGGCTTTTGGGAAACCCAGGAATTTTTCTGTAAAAATCTGCCCAAACTGAAAACAAAGAGCCAGGAGTGCAACTAAACCACCGCCCCCAACTAACAGCTGGATTTATTTCTTCTCTCCCAGGGAATTCATGGGCCAGGCAGAGGGGAGATGATCTAGTAAACAGCAGCCTTTGCCCTGAAGAACTTACAGATACAAAACATCCATCAGCGTCGAGTGGACGGGACCAAGATACAGGCCAGGGAAGGAATGGAGGAGGCCAGGCGACAAATCAGTTGGTTAGGTGATGCATAGTTCTTAGCACATCTCCGCGCTCTGCCCAGCCGTTTCGAGGTGGCAGCTTCTTCGGCGTGTTATGGGAGAGCTGGGCTTTGAGGCGGGAATTGAAGTTGTTAAATGAAAAACTTTCAAGTCCGCCCAGACTTCGCAGATACCAGCGTGGATTTTTCGAGCAGCCGCAGGCCCGCTGACAGAGCGAAGCAAAGTGGCCAACGGCCCAGCGGTCCAGCAATCACAGTGGAGGTGCCCGGAGCCCCGGTCCCTTTAAATCCCCACCAGAGAGCCATGAGGCACCGAAGGCTAGCTGTCCCAGCCCCACCCCTCCTGCCCAAGGCCCTGCCCCTCCCGGGAGCACAGAGCTGCCCCCACACACCTGGCCAGGGGCCTGGTCAGGTTGTTGGCTCCCTTGATCAGTTGCAACACTATGTCATCAAAGACCAGGACCTTGGAACTGCAAACATGACTTTGCTGGGCTAGTGCAGCGGGGCTACCAATAGCCATTCTGGCTTGGGCTGGAGCTCCAGCTCTGAAACCTAGCAGGACCCTGAAATAGATGTGAACTCTTTGTGCTGGGGTCAATGGGCTGTAGCTCCAATGGACTCAATGGGCCAAGTCCCAGCTGGGGTTAAAGGGCCATGGATTCATCGGAGTCAATGGGACAGATCCTAGTTGGGATCAGTGGACTGTAGCTCTATTGGGGTAAGTGGAGGGCATATCCCAGCTGAGGTCAATGACCTGTAGCCCCACTGGAGTCAATGGGGCAAATCCCAGCTGAGTCAATAGGCTGTAGCTCCATTGAAGTCAATGGGGGAGATCCAAGCTGAGTCAATGCCATTCGAGTCAATAGGGCCAGATCCCAGCTGGGTCAATGGGCCGTAGCTCCACTGGAGTCAATGGGGCCAGATCCCAGCTGGGTCAATGGGCCGTAGCTCCACTGGAGTCAATGGGACAGATCCCAGCTGGGTCAATGGACTGTAGCTCCCTTGGAATTTATTTTTATTAATTGTCTTACCATAGTCTCCTGGAGCCTAGCCATGGACCAGTGGCCCAACGTGCAAATCAGCCTGGTGTAATCATTGTGTTTCCCACCAGCTTGGGGCCTGGCCATAAATCTGCTGTCTTGCCATTGTGTTGACTAAAGGTGCAGGAAGTTTGTCAGAGATTAAACTCCCCTTGCAGAGACTTAGCACCAGCAAGTCCATTCAGAGTGTTCCAGGAAACTGACAGAGGAGGAAGGCAACTGTTGGATTAACCCTCTGTGAATAACACTTCCCTGGTACCACATGTGTCGGTTTTTCATGTTGCATGAGAGGGAAACTGAGGCACAAAGCAGGGACGTGTCCATACCCAAGATCACAATGTAGATCAGTGACAAAGCTGAGGCCAGACCCCAGAAATGCCTGGATCCCAATCCCCCTGGGAAAGCTGGGGAGAGAACCCAGGCATCCTGCCTGGACTCCATTGCTCTAACCACTTGACCACATTGCCAGCCCTGCTCTGGGAAGTTAGGCGAGTCCTGCCCCCTTTGCAAGCCAGCAGCATAGTGACCCTGCACTAGTTGTGGTGCTGGCTGGCTGCCCCCTGCTCGGGCACACCAGGGTCCCTAGCAGTGGGCTGAATGCGCCCTCCTCGAGTGGGGTAACAGACCTCAGCATGCAGCAGAGCGGAACCGAACTGCACTTGGGAATGAAACAAGCAGGAGGAGATTTGAAGCATCCCCCCACCCCAGCTGTCCTGAGACCGGGCGCCTCTGTTCTTATACCTGACGTTCTTCCTTGTTCTGACAGTCGCTGCCCATGATTAAACCTTAAATCTGAGCATTAGAAAGTGCCACCCGGGTTCTCAGTCCCTGACCAGTCCCACCCCCTGGGGCCCAGATGGGGCCAGCACCCCCTAGAGGGGAAGGGGCCCATGTCACATTCCCCCCCGCCCCCGGCCCAAGTCAGCCAGTGGCTTGCTGTCATGGCTCCTTCTCCACTCAGGCACAATAAATGCAGAAGTGGGGGCCAGCAAAAGTACCCAAAACCCTATCTACCAGGCTTTGGTATAAAGCTTCCCCCCAAAATCTTTAAACCTTAGATTTTGGGGATAAAATCCCACTGTCACCATCCAAGTATTGCTAAGAAAATCAGGGGAGAGATCACTTGGGAAATCTCACCCCTAAAGTACAAACCAGGACACAAAAATTAACCAATGCCAGGTTAAGAAAAGAAAAGAGAAAGAACTTTTATTATCAGTACAACATTCCTGTTGCAAGCATAATGACTAGATGGAAACGTAACAACGTAATATACTCATGGAGGAGAAACCCACCATGGGCCAGGAACTTAGTTACAAAAAAGAGCAAAACCTATTTTTAAATGCACAGACATCAGATCCCATTTCCCAAACCATAAAACAATAAAACCTAACGGCTTTATCTAAATTTTACCCTACTTACAGAAGAGTGAAGAGTCTATTCTTGGAGGGAGACATTCTGTCTGATTCCCTCAGCAGATGGAGAGAAACTGCCCAGGACAAAGGAGAGGGAAAAACCCAAAATTCCTTTGTCCCAGTTTGAAATTCCTACCTACATTTCTATTGGCTGAATGTACCTGACTTAGGTAAGGTTAACCCCTTAGTTCCCAGGCTGCTGGCTAACCCTCATGGTCATGACACTTGCACATAAGGGAGCGTTAAGCACGAAGCATTTATTGGAGCTGGTCGCAGACATTGCCCCCCCCGCCCCCCGCACTCCCGCTTCCCACATCAGAGCAGGCAGCATCCTGGGCCGTCTCTGGCCGCCTGCTCCCGTTTGGGCGGTGCTACAGTGGCATCCACCGTCCCCGCCCCAGGCGGCCGGGGGCACAGGCCGGATCCCAGCGGCTCCCTGCGGCTGGCAGCAGACCCCGCAGCCCCACTTGTGGATCTTGCAGCAGAAGCAGCAGAAGCGGCAGAACTTGTGGGACTCCCCTGCCTACCAGGCTGAAGGAACCTGCACGGAAAATACCGGGCTGAGGCAGCCGGTGTGTGTAATGGATGCACCTGCCCGCTAAGGGGCAGTACCACACGACTCGGATCCAGGGGCCCTCCCCAGAGATGTGCAGGGAACCCAGGAGTCATGTCTCCCAACCCCCCCAACCCACTAGGCCCTGCTGCCCTCCTGGGGGTGTGGCCCAGAGCCCTGCCTCCCTGCTCCAACACACACAAGAGCAGGTCTGATTCTATCCAGAAGGGGGACAAATCCCAGCAGCAGAAGCCCCGCTCCCATTGACCAGGAAGGCCCCAGCCCAACCCGGCTGTCAGCAGCCCTGCGCTGTTCAGGAGATCTGCCCCCTCACAGCTCGAGTCCTGGCCCCCCAGAGGTGCCAGCGCAGCCAACACCCACCCCTGTGGAGGAGAAATCTGGGACTCACCAGGGCACTTTGCAGTTCACTGCTGGCACCAAGGTGCAGATTGTCAGAGACCTGGAAGACAAAGACTCTGGCTAGAACCTGTCACTCGCCTCCAGCCCCTGCCTTGTCACAGAATCCAGATTTCAACCCCCCATAGGCCTAGCCCACCCACACACACCTCCACCCCTCCAGCTACGGGAGCAGCTCCACTAGCCAGCAGCGATAGTAGGCTTTTTTCTTCATTGCTTAGCACCAGGTGCAGCTCTGAAGGCTCTACCATGGCTAGCGATGGTCGCTGGCTGCCCTGGGCAGGAAGGAGGAGGAGCAGAAAAGCCAAGGTGATTAGCTTCATGACCCCGCTGGGAGCTTGGGTGGAGCTGTTCCCCTGGAGCCTCTGGCCAGAGCCTGGGGCATCAGCAGCCTGTATTTATCTCCTGTTGGAAGTTGGTTGGGAGTCCCAGTGGCCCAGCCAGGGGCACTGCTAAGCGCCTTATCTCAGCCCATCAGTGCAGTGTCCTGGGAGAGAACACACCGTCCCAACGGCCAGGCCGGGCAGAGACCGGGCTGGCCCCAGGGCCTGTGCGCCGGCTGACTGCAGAGGAGGGGTGAGCTGAGGCGTGTGGGCTGGAAAGCACCTTGTTTGATGCTTGTTACGTGGTGCACGAGGGGGAGTGCACGTGCACATGGGGGGAGGGTCGTGCAAACCGGTGCTTCAAAGGGGCACCGGGCTCCCAGCTGCTGTGACCGCAGCAGTAGTGACAGCCGAGCCTGGGCCCATTCCCTCACAGCTGGAGTGCCCCGTGGCACGCTTCAGGGCTGCGGGGGGGCTGCAAGGTGCGCTGTGGGCAGCACTGAGGGCTACTGGCCTGCCCCAGCCCTTCCCCTTCTGCCCAAGGCCACGCCCCTTCTGGGAGCATAGAGCCGCCCCCCCCCCATGCCTTGTGGCCTGGTGAGTCCCCCCAGGTACAGGTATGTAGATATATATTGTCTGAAACTGCAACGGGGCACATGCGGGGGGGGGGGAGGCTCTGGCGGTTCAGTTCTGGGTCCCCATCCCACCATGCATCCTAAGCCTCAGGCCCCAATTGACTTTTCATTGCCCTGGCACAGAGAGCGAGCGTGGGCCAATCACGCAGGGGCGGCGCCAGGTTGGGCGGGGCAGCCGGGCCGCAGGACCACAATATCGAAGCAGAGGATTGAGACGAATTTGGTGTGCTAAGAATGGGCTGGGATGTGGCTGGGCCAGGGGCCAGGTCCCGCACCAAGGGACTAGGAAGAACTTTTGCTCTCAGTTGGACGTGGCAGAGGGGGCGAAGGACCTGGGGGTACTGGCCTATGGCCACCGGGTCAGGGGAGCCGCACAAATAGCTACGTGCGAGGGATTTCCAGGAGTGACAGGGATGTGCTAGTACCATCCTGCCCAATACTGGTGAGACCCCAGGAAGCTGAATTCAAGCTGGCCCGGGTGCAGAGAGGGGGCGATCAGAGGAATGAAAAACCTGCCTGAGGGGAGGAGACGCAAAGAGCTTGTTCAGCCGGACCAATGAACGGCTGAGGGCAGATGTGATACAAACACCTCAGAGCTGCCACAGGGAAAGCTCCAGCCACGGGAAGCCTGCGGACCCATCTACCCCGGCCTCCCGCCTGCACCCCCCTCACTGGTATAGAGCCATGGGCCCCTCCTGCCCAGTTCCCTCTGTCCCTACAGCCCTAGCTCTGACCCACAGCCCAGGACCGCACCCCCTTCCAGGACAGACCCCTGGGCACGCAGAGGCCCTGGCTTGCTCCCTGGCTGGAGCAGCCCCTCTCCTGGTGACAGGCGCCTGGTGCTTGCCTCGGCCCAGAGGCAGGCTGGCCAGGTGTTAACTGCCAGTCCAGCTCCCCGGGGCTGCCGCTGACTCACCCAGCACAGAACCTGCCCACGCGTCGGAGGGGTGACTGCCAGGGAGGGAGAGAAGTGATTTCGCTAAGGCCCCCAGGCATAGAAACTGGCCCGCAGTGAGTTCAGGGCTGAAAATCCATGATGGTTTCTAACAAGCCGAGGGGAGTGGTGCTTGAACGGCCAGCCCACCGGAACCGGGGGGCTGTCACATTACTGGATTTTAGGGGGATCAGACAGGTCACTGCTGCACCCAAGGGGGTGTTTGCCCCAAAGTCTGTACAAAGGGGGCCATGTGAGATGTCAAATGAAAGCTCATGTTCTACTGATTTTATGTATGTTATTCATGTACTTGTGTGATATTGTTACCAGATTTGCCCAATACTCTGGGGTTGCTCATTTATCAGGGTTACTCTTATGGGACTGGGGGGAGGTTAACAATTCTATCCGTGTGCTGCTTGCGCTTACTTGTGCTCTCATATGGAGCTGAATTCTCCCTGCTGCCAATTCCCCCTCCCACTGGAGCTCTCCTGCAGGAACTAGGTTCCTCAGGACGGGTCCTTCCCACCTTAGCGACACACACAGACACTCACACCCACTAAACAGAGCACGTCTGAAAGGACTGGGGAATCAGCACTCACAAGCTGACCCCCTCACATGTCCCTGGACTCAGCTGGCTGGGTTTAACAGCAATGCCACACTGCCCCCTCATGTGCCTTTGGACTCAGTGAGCTGGATTAAACAGCACTTTAAGCTGCCATCCTCATACGCCCCCAGGTTCAGCACCCCCTATCCCCGCTTTCACACCACAGTCATTCACTGGTAAACCACACCATGAGCAAACCCCGCAGGATTTTGGGCACTACAGGGATCTTTAGCTTGGGTACAAGAAGTGTTGTTACAGAGCAAATGGGGAAGCCAAAACAACACCCCTTCAGGAAGAGTGAGCGAAAGAGAAAGAAAGAGAGAGAAGCAACCAGCTTAACAATGAAAATTATTTATTTCCGAGTAGTGAATAGATATCAAAAAGTTACAATATTAAATCTAACAGTTACAATATTAAATCTAAATTGAAACTGATTACAATTGTTAGCTAAGCATATAACAGTTTACGTAGGGCAGGGTCAGGAGGCTATGCTTCGAGAGGTAGTTGATGGGGGAGAGAGAGAGAGAGAGAGAGAGAGAGAGAGAGAGAGAGAGACCTCACCACTCCATGGAGCTTTGCATTGATCGGGGTTCCCAGATGAGGATGGTAGCTGGGGCTCCAGAGGGCAGGAGACAAGCAGAGCAGAGCCCCAGCATGATCAGACAGGAGATGAAGAAGTCTCAATGGAACTGATGAAGTTTAAATCCAGTTTTCAGAACAGTTTTTCTTGGGGCAAGGAGAGGAGTTTTTATAGGGATAGGACAATAGTTCAAAGAGAAAGAGGAGTGACAATAGAGACTGATCACCCCTGGTTATGGGTGATGTTCCTTGAAGGAGCTCACAATGCAACTAGGCAGTTTCAGTATTTTAGATGTCAATAGGATCGTTACTAGAATTAGTCTGATAATGACTAATTTGGGTGTGAGCAGGCCTGGGTTCATTAGCATCTGGAGTAGAGATTTCCCATCAGGCAGTGCTTCTCTGCTTTCAGTATCCCATAGTTCACTGCGGTTCCTGCCTTGGAAGAGCTGGTCTCCATACTGTATGCTAATGAGTTCTATCTTCAACGCAGATGAGGCTGGGGTGTTTCCTTAATTCGTTTAGGTGGGTCTTCCCCGGCCTTTTCATGGCTTTGTCTGATTCTAGCAAAGGCTTAGGGGAAGGGGCGGGGGATGGTTTTCCATGAATGTCACTCCCTGGCTCCCAAGAGCACAGGGCTGGTAGGTAACAATATCTGTATGTGGAGTTATAAATATGGACTCTGTGTTGATGCTGGAAGATTCTCTTCATGAAACAGAGCAATGAGCCAGGAATGCTCAGTCAGCGACTATGCTAATTAGCAAGGCTCCGGGGACAAGGCTCTCAAGGTGCCCAATACACACCTGAGGCATGCATCTGGGACCGGCAAACCAGCCAGTATCATGACTGCTGACATGGGGCACAGGGATAGGTCACTGGGCCATGTGACTGGCTCCAGCTTGGAAGATACATGGATGGATATAAAATGCCATGAGGTGGACTCCATCTTGCCTTCAGTTCTGCTACTGATGCAGCCTTGTGAGGAACAGCGAGCCGCGAAGAATCGTTGGCCCATCCTGACATAGGATGTGCACCAGAGATTTTTAAGCCAGCAGTTTGTGGCATCTGTGCTGAGAGCCTGCATTGAGAACCTAGTGATTGGTGCATGTAATGTATTCTCCTTAACAACCTTACTCTCATGCTTTTCTTTCTTTTAGTAATAAACCTTTAGATTTTAGATTCTAAAAGATTGGCTCAGCGTGATCTTGTGGATCAGATCCAAAGTGGAAATTGACTGGGAACTGTGGCTGGTTTCTTGGGACCGGAAGAAACCATTCGGCATAGGTGAGATTGGGTTCTATAACGCCTCACTTGTGTGTTAGGCCCGGGACTGATTGGGGCACAGGGAGAGCTGGGGTGTCTGAGGGGATTTGCTTGTGAGGCTTCCTGCCGGCCGGATTGGCAGCTGAAGCACTTGGTGTGACTGAAACAAAAGACAGGACTATGAAGCACTTTAAAGACTAACAAGATGGTTTATTAGGTGATGAGCTTTTGTGGGCCAGACCCACTTCCTCAGATCAATATGTGGAAGAAAATTGGCACAACCATATATACCAAAGTGATACAATCAAAAAAAAAGTGAACACATATAAAAATGACAAATCAGGTTTAAGAACAGAGGAGGGGGAAGGTTAGTGTCTGTGAGGTAATGACATTAGGGGTGATAATTGGGGAAGCTGTCTTTGTAATGGGTGAGATAATTAGCATCTTTGTTGAGACCCATAAAGTGACTGGTTTGTGACCTGTTTGCCAAGGTCTCTGGTCTGGGGCTGTAAGGAGCCCTGGCTTGAGCAATTGGCCCTGAGCGGACACACTCAGCAGTGCCCAGACCCGGCCCGGTCCGTCACTGGAGCTCCCTTTGAGATGTGGCCGGTGGGATGGGAGCCCGGGGCTGCCTGCAAAGGCTTCTGGCTGCTCTCTGACTGCTAGCTGTGGAGGCTTAGGGAAGGGGCACAGTAGGCGACAGGGCACAGGTGGAGCAGGGGTGGGAAGAGGCAGCTCCTGGGGCAGATTCAGGGGTTGTCCAGGGCCTGGCACCCGTCTGGAGGTGACCCTGCCCCTATGGAGCCCTCCCGCCCCCCGGGACTGTCCTAGAAGCAAAAGAGAAGATTACTCACATGCTGCAAGAAGCCCAGCCTGGGGCAGTGACCTCTCCGCTCCGGTCGACTCGGTGTGTAACTGCTCGGGAGCGAGGAGAAAGGAGGATCCGCTCGGTGGCAGCGGCTGTGACCTGCCTGCGTTTCTAGGCCCGATTTGTAAGGGCGCGTGTTTAAGTGAGGGCCTGAAATCATGAGGGGGCTGGAGCACACGACCTGCGAGGGGAGGCTGAGGGATTTGGGCTTGTTCAGTCTGCAGAAGAGAAGAGGGAGGGGGGATATGAGAGCAGCCTGCAACTCCCTGAAGGGGGTTCCATGGACAGAGGTTGTTCTCAGTGGCGGCAGGTGGCAGAACAAGGAGCAATGGGCTCAAGTGACAGTGGAGGTCTAGGTTGGAGATTAGGAACAGCTATGTCCCTAGCAGGGTGGGAAGGACTGGGATGGGTTCCCTAGGGAGGCAGTGGAATCTCCATCCCTAGAGGTACTGAAGTCCTGTCTTGACCAAGCCCTGGCTGGGATGATGGAGTTGGGGTTGGTCCTGCTTTGGGCAGGGGGCTGGACTCGACTCCTGAGGTCTCTCCTCAGCCTATGAATCTATGAAGTGAGGTGAAACTGGGGGTGTGTGAGACCGATCAGCCTCCTGAGGGGGGCAGTGGCCTAGCAGGGCTGAGCAGCGCGACTCTGTCCTGTTCCTCACTCCCCTTGGACGAGGCAGAACCCCACAGGAACTTTGCTGGAGCTCTGCGAGTTCAACCTGGGGCGCGATGAGGCAGCGCTGAGAGTCTTGGCCAGCAGGAGGCGCTGTGGCCCCGCAGGCAGTTTGGGAGCCCAGGGCTGGGTTCCTGGGGGTGCTGTGAACTGGTCAGACTGGGAGGCAACATGGATACCAGTGACTGACCATTGCAGCGTGCTGGCGTGGCGGGGCTTCTGTGTTTGAAAGGGGGGCAAGCGCGAGGAAGCCTAGGTTCTACCCCAGCTTTGGAGGGGAGTGGGGTCTAGTGGTTAGAACACGAGCAGGGCTGGGAGTCAAGACTCCACGGTTCTGTCCCTAGTGTTGGGAGGAGAGAGGGCTCTACTGCGGGTGACTGGGACTCCCATCGACGGGCGTTGTCTCAGGCAAAGGCCCTAAGCTCCTTCGACTTCAGTCAGTGGCCCAGTGAGAAGAGAACTTGCTTTGAAGTCTGGACTGGCCTCAATATCCCAGGGCGGCACTAGGGGGCGCTGTGATGCGAGCTCTCCCCAGGCAGTCTGGGCTGGCCCCATGCCCCACGCCAAATTAGGGGGCGCTGTGCTCCAAAGCGCTCCCCTGGCAGTCCGGGCTGCCCCACGCCGCACTAGGGGGCGCTGTGCTGCAGGGGCAGGGGCAGCCCCCAAAAACATGGCATATGAGAAAAAGATACAAAGGGCAGGTCTAGGCAGACACTTTATTGGACTGAGTTCGTGTCCGCCCCCCCCCCCCAAACCCATCATTCGGTGCCAGGCGATTTCAGCCCCGGCTGGCCGGGATCCATGATGGGCAAAGGGGATCAGAAAAGGCAGCAGATCCCACAGCTCCTCATCCAGGGACAACAGGCGCAGCAGAAGCGACACTTCCGATGCCCCTGGAAGGGATGGAGAGACCAGAGTGATGCCTGCACATCACCGTACCCCCGATTCCTTCCCCCAGGCCTCTTTCCCCTCCCAGAGCCGGGGGCAGATCGCAGAGTCCTGCCCTCAACCTCTGCTCTAACCACCAGACCCTACTTCCCTCCCACAACTGACGGGAGTAGCCAGACGTGCTGGCTCCCAGCCCCGGCTCCCACATCCCTGCCAGGACATTTCCTTGCCGTGTTATGCCCATGAGTGGCACCTAATGAATTTTGGTAGGTAGCCAGGGGCCGGCTCCACCCCTGGAAGAGGCGGGGCCAGGGGCAGAAGGGGCGGGGCTGGGGATGAGTCTTCCGCCACAGTTGCCTGTGGCTGGAGGCTTTGAATTAAAAACCCAGCAAAGGGCTTGCTGTTCCCGGCTCCCTACTGCTGCATTGCCTGGCAGCTGCCTGGGGCAGCTACAGCTGTTTAAAGGGCTCGCGGCTCTGGTCCCCGCAGGGGTAGCACGGCAGATGCAGTCCACAGTCCGGACCCAAGTGTTAGGGGGCCGGCATCTCACCCAGCCCTGCCTGAAAGGGCTATGACCACTGACCACCACTGCCCTCTGCTGGGCAGGAGAGCTGTTTGTTGATAAGATCCTGCCCTGAGCTATTGTTGGGGCTAAGCCGTGGGATAGTGGTGGTTTCGATTTGTGGAACTCATTGCCACAGGATGCGTTAGGTGTGTGTCCAAAGGGATCCCTCCCACAGGATTTCCTGAGGTTTGCCTGTGGGACTATTTGCCACTGGATATTAATGCTTCGATTCTGTGGGATATTTCAGGCATTAATCTCCTGAACCACCTACCACCAAAGGTTACTGGATTACCCCTGGCTCACAGTGTGCGCCTCCCTTCCCCCACTGGTCCTAGCACAAGCCGAGCCCCCGCCTGCTACTCACCGCTTCGCTCTTCACCATCCCCTTGGACTCGCCTCGTCCTTCTTCCATAAGCTGGGACTCCAGGCCCTGGCAGATTGGGAGAGCAGGGGTCACTGGTGCCCCATGGTGTGTTTGCCCAGCAGCCCCTGCTCCGGAAGGGTCAAGGGGAACGTAACGCCCGTCTCCAAAGCACGTCCTGAGTGCACAGCTGGGCTCAGTCCCGAGCGCTGGCAGGGGAGTGGGGGCTAGCGGTCAGAGCAGGGTTGTATCCCTGGCTCTGGAAGGGGAGGGAAGTCCATGGCATGAGAGCAATGGGGAAGGAAGAGGGGCTGAGAGGTAGGAGGGCTCAATTCCATTCCCAGCTTTGCTGCTGACCTGCTGTGAGTCCTCCAGGCAGTGCCTCAGTTTCCCTTTTACTGCATGGGAAGCCCTTAGGAGCAGGTTCTCACTGCCTGTGGGGGCAGCACCTGATACACCGGAACTGGACTCGGCTCCCCACTCACCCATTCCAAGGACTCTCTGCGGGTTCCCTCGGCACAAAGCAGGGCCACGCACAGGAGCAGGGCAGCCAGCATCTGGACTCGCATCTTCTCTCGGCGTTGGGTCTCCTCCGGGAGCAGGCGAATGGGGCCGGGAGCCACAGGGGCCTAGATTTATACCCTCGCCCGACACCCTCGTGCCAGGGGAGCCAGTGAGGAGAGGGGAGGGGGTTCCAGCAAGGCAAGGCTGGAGCAATTGTGGTTTACCTACCGGCCACGTCCTTTTGGGAAAGACTTCTGTAGTTACACAACATGGGACGTTTTACCAAACCCTCCTGCCAGTAACCAGGTGACAACACCCGTCCCCCTGCCAGTCCTGCCTCCCAGCCCCTGCTCTGCCACCTGCCCCTCCCCCTCTGCCCCACAGGAGCCCCCAGAGTGGGTGGAAATTCCAGGGGTGCCAGTCTGGGCTGCATGTATTCCTGTAGGTTACACCACAGGACCTAATCGTTCGTTAATTCTTAATCTTCAGTTCCTGGAGACATCCCGCAGGGTGGCAGCCAGGACAGATTAACTCTGTGGGAGGCCAGGGGCTGTTGGATGTTGTGGGGTGCCCTAGGCTCTGGGGTGGAGCCAAAAGCGAGGGTTGAGTGTGCAGGAGGTGGCTGGGAGTTGAAGCAGGAGGGTGGGCATGGGACGGGGTGAGGGCTGCATCTGGGGGTGCAGGATCTGGGGGGCTGGGAATGAGGACTTTGGAGATCAGGGGAGCTTTGGGTTGGGGTAGGGTGACCATATTTTAAAGGAACTTTCCTCCTCATGCCCTCCTGCAGGTGTCCCAACTTTTTCTAATAAACAGGTAAATTGTCTTGTATTTTTCATCTCCTCCCATCACAAGTTAGGTTTCTGGGGATGCCACTGAGAGGGTCAACTCAGGGCAAATTGCTTAGAGCCAGGGCTACTTACAGCCCAGTGCTGGGGGTTCTCCAAACCAGCCCCACAGAGCACTTGTGTTCCCCACACTGACCAGCATGGAGTCACACAAGCAACCCCTCAGACACCCCAGCTTCATCGCGCCAGCACCAGCACCAGCACCGCTCCTTACACAGGGGAGAGGTCACAAAAACCAATCCTAGAAGCCCAGGGCGGGCAGAGACCTCAGGAGTCGAGTCCAGCCCCCTGCCCAAAGCAGGACCAACCCCAACTAAATCATCCCAGCCAGGGCTTTGTCCAGCTGGGACTTACACACCTCTAGGGATGGAGATTCCACCCCTCCCTAGGGAACCCATCCCAGCGCTTCCCCACCCGCCTAGGGAAACAGTTTTTCCTAAGATCCAACCTAGACCAGACCCACTGCCACTTGAGACCATTGCTCCTCGTTCTGTCATCTGCCACCACTGAGAACAGCCTCTCTCCAGCTTCTTTGGAACCCCCCTTCAGGGAGTTGCAGGCTGCTCTCAAATCCCCCCTCACTCTTCTGCAGATTAAACAAACCCAAATCCCACAATCTCACCAACTCCGAACAGCTCTTCCCCATCCCAAAGGAGTAACCACAGTCCCAGGTCAATCTGTACCTCAGATCTTACCCCACAGAGCTCACTGGGCTGATCCTTTAGCATCTAAAACCTAAAGGCTTATTTGTAAGAGACAGAAATAAAAGTTGAGAGTAAAGTTGTCATAGAATCATAGAATACTAGGACTGGAAGGGAGCTCGAGAGGTCATCGAGTCCAGTCCCTTGCCCTCGTGGCAGGACCAAGTACTACCAGACCATCCCTGATAGACATTTATCTAACCTACTCTTAAATGGAATCCACTGACACACACCGATTGCAAATTCTTGGTGCAGGCTTGGAGCAGAGATGGTACAATCTGCTGTGAAGAGCTTCAAAAAGATCTCACCAAACTGAGTGGGCAACAAAATGGCAAATGAAATTTACGGTTGATAAATATAAAGTAATGCCCATTGGAAAACATAATCCCAACTATACATACAATATAATGGGGACTAATTTAGCTATAACCACTCAAGAGAGAGGTCTTGGAGTCATTGTGGATAGTTCTCTGAAAACATCCACTCAGTGTACAACGGGAGTCAGAAAAGCAAATAGAGTCATTTAAAAAGAGATAGAGCATACGACAGGGAATATCTTATTGCCTCTGTATAAAACCACTGGCCTCCCACATCTCGAATACTGTGTACCGATGTGGTCACCTCATCTCAAAAAAGGTATCATGGCATTGGAAAAGGTTCAGAAAAGGGCAACAAAAATGATGAGGGTGTGGGTGCAAGAATAAAGGGGATCTCAGCGCTGGATCTGGCCTACAGGGAGCTAAAGGCAGGATCCAGGCATAAGAGCCTTCCTTCACAGTTCTCTGCAGAAACCCCAGCTTGGAAGCAGGGGTTAGTATTAACGTAATCATGGGAGGTAAGAAGCAGGAAAAATTGGGTATCAGTAGTTGCTGGGTCTTAGGCCCTGGAACTACAGGGATGTCAATTGAGGGCTTTTGTAAGGGTACTAAGGAAACCCTGTACATATCAGGGCAAAAAATTAGGGAGGAGGATCTTCCCCGGTGGAGCCTATTGGGTTCTGCTACAAATAGAGCCCCAGAGGCTGTACGGGCGCTTAATGCCATCCAAAAGAGGCTAGCTGAGGCCCTGGAGGAATTTCGTAGTGACACTGAAGTGGAAGACCTTATAAAACGGGGTCACACTTTGGCCACTCATTATTACTGCTCTGGCTGATAATATATCTTATGATATATGTATGATCTGCTGTGTCACCTAAATATCTGACAAAGGGAATGCTCCACCTGGGACCTTCTCTGCCACCTTGGTGTAACCAGCGTAACAGAAGGGATCAAAAAAATCCTTTTTGTAGGACTAGGAATCATAGGGGTGCTTACAGCGCTACTCATGGGCTTGTGGATATTATCTTGGGTCACGCAGGCGATGGCCAATTTGGTCCTGCGACACCAAGTAATGGCCCTGCAGCATGAGGTGTTTACCTTGCAACCTCTTTTACTACCAGAATAAAAAGTGGGGGAGTGGGGGTGTGGGAATAAAGGGGGTCTCAGCGCTGGATCTGGCCTATAGGGAGCTGAAGGCAGGATCCAGGCATAAGAGCCTGCCTTTACAGTTCTCTGCAGAAACCCCAGCTTGGAAGCAAGACAACCCTCAGTTGCATGGGGGGCCCTGGTGTAACAGGAAAGAGGGCAATACAAGGATTGCCTCAGGAGTAGCGCTTTCTTGTAAATTAAGCCACCAAGTTCCCTAATTTGGGGCCTTACCACAAATTAGGCCATCCAGTTACCCCATCTGCTGCCAGTAAAATAAGGCTTCAAAATGCACCATATAAGGAATCAATAGGGAGGGTCCGGGGAAAGGTAGCCTCTCCGTATTAGGAAGCAAATAGGTCGGGTCCGGGAAGGGGCAACCTTCACCTTATTAGGAAACAAAAGGATGATTTGGAAGAACGGGATAGGACGAGCACCAAGGGAAGGGTGGGGATAAAAGATGCTGCAACCATAACTCAGGGCTCCCTCCGTTGGTCACGAGGCAGAGGGGAATGAGTGGTCTGGATGCTCTAACCGAATATATCGCCTCTTACCACTTCACCCAGATTCGTCCATCATTCGGCCCTGCAACAGAGGGGTTTGGAACGGGTCCCATATGAAGAGAGATTAAAAAGACTTGGACTTTTCAGCTTAGAAAAGAGGAGACTTAGGGGGAATATGATACAGGTCTCTAAAATCATGACTGGTGTGGAAAAAGTGAATAAGAAAAAGTTATTTACTTATTCCCACAATATAAGAACTAGGGGTCACCAAATGAAATTAATAGGCAGCAGGTTTGAAACAAACAAAAGGAAGTTTTTCTTCACTCAATGCGCCATCAACCTGTGGAACTGCTTGCCAGAGGATGTGGTGAAGGCTAGGATTTTAACAGGGTTCAAAAAAGATCTAGCTAGATTCATGGAGGTTAGGTCCATCAATGGCGATTATCCAGGATGGGTAGGAATGGTGTCCCTAGCCTCTGTTTGTCTGGAAATGGGTGACAGGGGAGGGATTACGTGAGGATTACCTGTTGTGTTCCCTCTCTCTGGGGCAGCTGGCATTGGCCACTGTCGGCAGACGGGACACTGGGCAGGATGGATCTTTGGTCTGACCCAGTCTGGCCGTTCTAATGTTCTTAGGAGGGAATCCCTCTGCTCTCACCATGTAAAAGTCTGTCCCAAGATGGAGTTTGTCACCTGAGCAAGTCACCTGACCAGGCAGGACTCGGTCCCTTTTAGGCAGCAGCCCTGGCTCCCGTGCTGCTCTGAGCGTTCCCAGCGACGTCCCTCCACCGCGGCTTGGCACACCTGCCGTGCGCTGTCCATGAAGTGGCAGCCCTTTCACAATAGGCCGCCCAAGACCTTTGGTAATTTCCCAGCAGCAAACTCTGGAAATACCAATCCACAGACAATTCCTCTGACTCCGAATACACCGCGGCTTCCGGCCTCGGCGCAGTGCAAACAGACTCTGCGACTGCTCCGCTTTCGATCGAGCCTCGCTTAGGGTTGCCAGATGGTTGAACCCAAAATACCGAACGCCGCCCCCCCAGAAAAAAAAAACAGCGGGGAAAAAATTCTGTTGAAGAAAAACAAAGGGTGGGGGAGACCAAAGTTGTTGAGCAAAAACCAAAAAAAAGGACTCCAGGACTTATTAAGCAAAATAAATAAAAATAAAACAGCATGTCCCCTTTCAGAGTGAGTGCAGTCAGAATAGGGATAGGAACAAGGGAGCCGTTGATCACTAAGACCCAGGAGAGTCGTTGCTTCCCCTTGGTCTTTTTGCCGGCAGCCATTTTGTGCTGGCAGCCTTGCAGAACCAGGTTAAGCATGAGGTCTGGGGGCTGAGAGTTCGGTGCGGGGGGCGAGGCCGGGCGCTGAGTGTTTGTAGGGTTGCCAGGTGCCCGGCATTTTTGCATTCTGGCCAGAAAAAAAGTCAGAAAATACTGGACAGCTCAGGTGTCTGGTATTTTCTACATTTTTTACCGGACAGGAGGCGAAAACACCGGACTGTCCGGGTGAATACCGGACACCTGGCAATCCCAGCCTCGCTCGGCCTGCTTTGGACACGACCCGGTGCCAACAGAGAACAGTCGAGCCAACGGTGTTTGGCACGTTCACATCAGAATCCATTAATCCCCCTGCGCATCCGCTGCCCTCCCAGCAGCCCTGAGTGGGGCCCGGAGGCTGCTGATGGGGGTGGGGGTGTACGGCGGGGGTTGGAGAAACCGGCCAGGGGAGCAGGGCCCTGCTGGCAGGCGGGGGGGGCTGCACTGATGGACCAACGGGGGGAGCAGAGGCCCACGGAGGCTGGGGAGGGAGGCTGGACTCGCCCCAGCTCAGGGAGGGGAGTGGGATCGAGCTGGGGGTCAGGACTCCGGACCCCTGGCCTAGGAGCGGGACAGGCCCCACTCGCGGCGGGACCCGGCGGCTCAGAGTGGGACTGTCAGTGTCCGGAGGAGCCGCAGAGCTGGGGGCCGCACGTCCCCTCTGAGGCAGGACCCCGGTGTGTGCGGCTGAGCCCACGCGCCCCCTGCCCTGCTGTTCCTGCTGGCGGGGGCAGGCGCTGGGCCCTGTTCTCACACTACGATCCAACCCGGCCCTGCCCCGGCCCAGGGTGAGAGCCGGTTTCGCCCCACTTGCAGCGGGGGGGCTGGCCTGGAGCCGCCTCAGGTCTCCTCCAACCCTCCTCCCTGCACTCCCCTGACTGGTTACAGGCACCTGGCGCAGTCTCTGAAGGGGAGAGGTTTGCCCGGGGCTCTGCAGGGCGGGGGCAGCACCGAGCCCGGGGCAGCGCCTGGCAGAACAGAGCCGGAGCAATTGGGGTCTCTGTGGGCCCCTCTGTACCAAACGCACAGCAAGCCCCTCAGCCAGGCCCACTGACAGGGAGGAGGAGGGCAAAGGGGTAGTGGCCCCGGGGCCTGGCGTTTCCAAGGAGCCTGCACCTCCTGGACACCACCGCTACTACTGTGGAGACCTGGCCCCCCTTGAATTGCCGCCAGAGCACCCTCCATGCAGTTTTGAGGGGTGGGCGGAGGGCCCAGCTCCATGCTCCAGGAGGCACTAAGGGCCAATGGCCATTAGCCCTGCCCCATCCGCCTGAGGCCTGGCGGTCTTGGGCTGGTGAGATGTTTTTCCCACCAGAGGGATGTGACATTTTTTGACACTATGGTCACTGCTTCCAAGCGGTCCAGCTGTATTTATCTCCTGGACCAGATCCTGCGCTCCAGTTAGGACAAAATCCAAGGCCGGCCCACAACATTTTCACACCTGAGGCGGGGAGCTCAAATGACGCCCTCAAGCGCCTTCGCTTGGGCCAAAACTTTGAAAGGTCTCGATTCTGCCTCCTTCCTGTTCCACTCCTCTCCTGGGACTGCTCTGCTACCTCCATAGGCACCAGCCACAGACACCATTTTCTACACTCTGGGTCCTCGTGGCGCCCCCCCACTGTCTGGTACCTGAGGCTGCCACGTCAGTTCACCTCATGGTAGGGCCCGCCCTGACAAAATCAAGACCAGCCCCTCACCTTGTGAGTTCCACAACCAGCTGCTCCAAGAAGCAGTCCTTTAAGGCATCCAGAAATCTTCTCTCTTCATCCCATCCCGAGGTGACGTGGACCCAGTCACTATGGGGACAGTTGAAATCCCCCAGGATTAATGAGTTTTTTATGTTTATGGCCTCTCTAATCTCCCTTAGCATTTCATAGTCACTATCACTGTCCTGGTCAGGTGTGGATAATATCTCCCTACTGCAAGATCCTAATTCTAGGAGCATGGAATTACTGCCCATAGAGATTCTATGGAATAGTTTGGTTCATTGAAGACTTTTAGTTCGATTCCACAGTTTTTCTCATGCAGGGTGCCCCTGCCCCACCAGCACGACCTGTTCTTTCCCTCTGTTCTATTTTGGACCCTGGTATGACTGTGTCCCATTGATTGTCCTCGTTCCACCAAGTTTCCATGATGCCTAGTATGTCAATAGCCTTCCTTAAAACGAGGCACTCTAGTTCACCCATCTTATTCTTTAGACTTGAGGCGTTTGTGTTAAGCACTTCGAAAATTTGTCTCCATTCATCTGTTTGCCAATTCCTGATATGTGAGATGCTTTTTCACATGATTGTTTCTGACTCATACTTCCATCCTCTCCTCCCGACTAGTTAATAGAGCATCTGTATTAATAAAACCTCCCCTAAGAGATGATTCTGTCCCCGTGCTTTTCCGCACCCATCAGCTTTCCCTCAGCCCTGTGGTCACCAACCAGGAGATCACGATCTACTGGTCGATCGCAGGGGCTCTATGAGATGATCTTCAGCTCCCTCTGAACTGCGCGTCTGCGCACTAATTTTAAATTGCCACACTCAATTTGCGGAGAAGCTACTTATGGAGCAGCAACACCGGTGAGTAGCTGGGCGGCATAGTGAGATCTGCTGGGTTGGGAGGGCTGAAACACCCTGGCCAGCTGGCTGTGGTGTTCAGCGGAGGAGGCTGTGCTGCGCTCCAGCTGTTCGGGCGGCTTTCCCTCTGCCCCAGCCCACGTGGAGCATGGTGCACCCTGGCTGAGCGCCTTGGCCGGGCAGCCGCTCCTCTTTGCTCCAGCCCAGCTGCCCTGAGCTCAGCCCGGGGAGGCTGCGCCACGCTCCTGCTGATCGGGAAGCCCTTCCTCTTTGCTCCAGCCCAGCTGCCCTGAGCTCAGCCCGGGGAGGCTGCGCCGCACTCCTGCTGATCGGGAAGCCCTTCCTCTTTGCTCCAGCCTAGCTGGAGCCAGGTGCAGCCTCCCCGGGCTGAGCACGGTGCAGCTGGGCTGAAGCAAAGAGGAGCGGCTGCCTGGCCAGCTGGCCATGGTGTTCAGCCCAGGTGCACCCTTCTCTGCGGGAGGGGGGAGTCGGCCCCAGAGGAGGCGCATGACAGTGGTTCCCTACTGTGTGGGAGGGGGGAGTTGGTTCCAGAGGAGGCGCGAGCTGGGGCTTCTCTGCTCCGCAGCGGCAGGGGTGGTGGTGGGGGGGGAGAAGGAGTCCTGGGAGGAGGCGGGTGTAGGGGACTCCCCTAAGAGATGTCTTCATCAGATCCATGTGCTCCTCTGCACCCGTCGCCTTTCCCCCAGCCATGAGTTCAAACACTGCTTTACAACCATTTTAATGTTAAGTGCCAGCAGTCTGGTTCCATTTTGGTTTAGGTGGAGCCCATCCTTCCTGTGTAGGCTCCCCCTATCCCAAAACTTTCCCCAATTCCTAATAAATCTAAACCCCTTCTCACCTACATGAAATGGCGGCTATTTTACAAGATGGATTCTACAATTGCCATCATACCATTTACATCATCCTCATATTCCTTCTGTTCCTCTTCATACCTCAACAGCATTTGGTATGCTTGTCTTTCCGTTACAAACTTTTCTGTTTTTTTCATACAGCAACTAATACAGCACTTAATCAACATAAACAATGCATAGCACATTAATAAAATCATAGCAACATATAACAATCTTTTTACAACTGCTGGTTCTAATTCTCCTAAATTGGGGATCCAACTAGTGAGCCATCCTCATGGATCCCATTCATCACCTTTTTTACTTTTTTCATAGTCTTGAATTGCTTGTTCAATTGAGTTGATGTGATGGTTAATGGAAGCTGCTTTATCAGGGATATAAGTACAACACTCTTGACCCACTAGCACGCAAACTCCTCCTTTGCTAGATAGAATAATGTCAAGTGCCATACGATTTTGTAGGGCTGTTTCTTGCAAGGCCTTCATTTCTATACTAATATCTTTGAATATTCCAATACTTTCATTTGCAAAAATTTCAAAAGTTCATGCCGATTTCTGTATAGATCTTAGGGCTTTAGCTACCCCATACATGGGGAATATAGTACCAAACCAGCCTTCAGTTTCAGTGATAATAGGGGTGTCTGGGTTTCGAGGATGCTCTTGTTTGTTTCTTACCCTGCCACCCAGGTGTTGCCGTATGGAGATTCCAGGAAAAACAACACCATTATAGCAACTCCCGCTCCAATCAAAGGGCAGCCATTTATAGGCCCATTGTCCACAAATAAGATAAGTGCCATTCCAAGTGTCCATTCCCCACATGAGTGAATTGGTGTTCTTACAAGTTGACTGAGAGAAGTAATGTGGTACTCCGTCTGCAGTAACATTTTGCTTGCAACTGATGGTATGATTGCAGCGACTTTTTCCCACAAACCTTGTTCCCTCTCTCTCATAACAGAGATATCCACCCGTAGAATTGGTGAGCCGTAATCGTGGGGGGACATTCCTTTGGCTGGCAGTGGCTCTAGTTAATTTGAACCCTGTTACCTTCATTATAGATGCTGGGAACTTTTTGCATCCAGGAACATCTTGGCCCATTTGATTAAATACCCAGCAGTAATCTCCTGGGCCCCAGCTGTATCCTACAAGTGGGATACCTTCTCCTATGTATAATGGCATGTGGGTTCACAGCCAGCACTGTGATAAATTTAATGATTTTCGCATCTGCTCAACCATCATTATGTGGGTATTATTAGTTAAGTGGGGTGGTTCAGGTATAAACAGAGGTGGCAAGGATCCTGAAATGACTATCCCCATTGTTGCAAAAGTCACTCGCAATATCATGATGCTACTGTAGGTACCCCTTTTAATCACCTGATTTAGCAACCTTTTAACATAGGACAACCTTTAGGGCAGGTTTTACACACACAGGTAACTACAACACAAGTTCTGGGCCTATGGGTTCGTCGGTTTTCTGGGCCTGAGATTGTATCCAGTTTTTAATTTTGGATCATCTGCTTCTGGGACTGGATTTCCAGTACCAGTCCTGTGTAGCTCCGTCTTCCGGGTGCACTTGGATACAGGTTCGGCTGGGGCAGTAGTCTTCTTACAGTGGGAGGTATGAATCCAGGAGTCGAGGCCTGCACACTTCACAGCGGTATGGATTGTCAGCAACACCTGATAGGGTCCTTTCCACCTGGGTTCAAGGGCTGATTTCCGTTGGAATAGTTTCACGTGGACCCAATCTCCAGGCTGCGGATCATGACACAATTCGACAGGAGGGTCTGGAAAGGCTTCCTTCACCTGTGAATGATAAGACTGGATGCTTTGTGTGAGTGATGAACAATATTTAACAATATCATCTTTTAACAGTTTTATATCAGCCTTTAACATGTGAGGGTTCGCCAACAGTCTCATAGGTCGGTCTAAGGTTATCTCATAAGTTGTAAGACCGTGCTTTCTATTTGGATGGGTTCGCATGTTCATTAGGACAATAGGCAATGCTTGGATCCAGTTTAAACCAGTATCTTGGCAGGCCTTTGCTAGCCTGTTTTTCAGAATCCCATTTCGTCTTTCTACAGCTCCTGCACTTTGGGGGTGATAAGGCGTATGGAGTTGCTGTTGTATATTAAAGAATTTTGCAACTTCTTTAACTACTTTCCCAGTTAAATGAGTTCCTCTATCACTTGACAAGACTATGGGAATTCCCCAAGTGGGAATAAAGTGGTTAAGCAATTTCTTTGCTACTGTAACTGCGTCTGCTTTCCTGCATGGATACACTTCAATCCATCCTGAAAAGAGACAAATACTCACAAGCACATAGTCATATCCAGAACACTTAGGCAGTTGGATAAAATCCATTTGTAGGTTTAAAAACGGACCCAACGGAGCTGGCTTGCATGCCTGCGCAGTCTTCACAGTTTTGCCCACATTATAAGCTTGACAGATAGGGCAGGCTGTGCAGTATGTTGGGGCTATCTGGGGAAAATTTGGAGCAAACCAATACAAATTAAAGTTGTGAAGCGTCCCCCCTTTGCTTATATGTGACTGGCCATGCAGCATGGAAGCAAGATGTGGGAGAAGAAGTTGTGGTGCCACCAAGCGGCCGTCAGGTGAATGCCACAATCCATCTGGATGCAATAGGCATCCTGCACGTCCCCAAGAGTCTTTTTCCAATTCAGGGGCATCATCTTGTATTTGAGCCAACTCGGAAAGAGGTGGCAATGGGGACAGCATTTGAGAAGTAAAGTACAACGATTCAGCCCGAGGAGGAGTAAGGGCTGCTTCCTTGGCTGCACGATCAGCCAAGTCATTTCTAATAGCAACCTCAGAAATTAAAGGAACATGAGCATTACATTTAATTACAGCAAGTTTAGAGGGAAGTAAAACAGCATCAATTAGAGCAGCCACATAAGGACCATTTCTAATGGGTTTCCCAGCAGAAGTCATAAACCCTCTCATTTTCCATAACTGACCAAAATCATGGACCACCCCAAAAGCATACCAGGAGTCAATGTGCACATTAACAGTGGCACCTACTGCAAGATGACAGGCGCAAGTAAGAGCAATGAGTTCGGCTACTTGAGCTGAGGCAACACCAGGTAATGGGGCAGATTCTACAACATTGTCTACGGTACAAATGGCATAACCGGCAACAAGGTCCCCTTTTTCAGTTCGATAACAAGAGCCATCTGTGAAAAATTCAAAGTTGGGGTTGTGCAAGAGGGTGTCCTGTAAATCCAGGCGAGGTTTAGAAAATTCTTCTACCAAGTACACACAGTTATGGGGTTTTCCTTCACTGGGCATAGGCAATAAAGTAGCAGGGTTCAAGGCGGGGCAGCGCTGCATAGTTATATGGGGTGCACCCAAAATTTGGAGCTCATAGCTGGTATGTTGGGCAGCCGAAAGATGTTGAGTTTTTTAAGTGAGGAGAAGGGCAGAAACAGCATGTGGAGCAGCTAAATAGAGGGAGATTGAAGGACAATATTTTCAGACTGCTTTACCAAAAGGGCAGCCGCAACAACAGCACGCAGACAGGGAAGAAGGGCTGCAGCCACAGGGTCCAGAGAAGTACTATAATAAGCCAAGGGTTGGTGTTTGTCACCATATTTTTGGGTAAGAACTCCTAAGGCGAAACCATTCATTTCATGGCAGAATAAGGTAAAGGGCTTAGTATAGTTAGGCAGGCCCAAAGCTGGGGCGGAAGATAGGGCTTGTTTGAGGGCAGTTAGCGTAGCTTCTTGCTGTGGTCCCCATTCCACTGGGTCAGGGAGGTTTTTCAGGGTTAGGTCCTGTAAAGGCCGTACTAATTCAGCAAACCCCAGAATCCATTGGCGACAATAATTGGCCATTCCCAGGAGAGAGCGGACCTGGGACTTGGTCTCTGGGCGAGGCAATTCAAGAAGTGCCTTTACATGGGAAGGGGATAAATGTCTTTGTCCAGCAGACAATTCGTGCCCCAAGTGGTGAACTTTAGTTTGGCACAATTGCAGCTTTTGTTTGGAGGCTTTGTGGCCTTTTTGCGCTAATGCTGTTAAAAGTATAAGAGAATCCTGCCTTGATGCTTGTAGGGAAGGGCTACAAAGTAGGAGATCATCCACGTACTGCAGCAAACCGGAGCCCCCTGGGAATTTTGTATCTTGTAAGTCTTTTTGGAGTGCCTGAGAAAAATAAGAGGGGCTTTTACAGTAACCCTGAGGGAGGGCAGTCCAATAATATTGACGTCCCTTGTAAGTGAAAGCAAAAAGATATCTGCTGTCTGGGTGTAGGGGTACACTAAAAAAAGCACTACAGAGGTCTACAACAGTAAAATGAGTGGCAGCTGGTGGTATGGCAGAAAGAATAGTTGCGGGGTTAGGCACAACAGGGTGAGTGGGGATGACGATGGAGTTAACTGCTCGGAGGTCCTGAACGAAACGATAGGTATTCTTCCCCGGCTTCTTAACAGGCAAAATGGGTGTATTACAGCGGCTTTGACATGGAATGATTACTTTTTGCTGAAACAGTTCCTCAATTACGGGCTGGATACCAGCCTCAGCTTCAGGGTTAAGGGGGTACTGGGACACCCTGGGAAGCGGTTTTGTAGGGTCTACCATTATTTTCACTGGTTGGGTTTTAATTTTGCCGACCTCATTAGGGGAAGTAGACCATAGCTTAGAAGGTACTTCTGATAACAGATCCTCACTTGTCTGAGGTACAGCGGTTTCTATTAGGGGATATGCCAAAGAGTATTTGACCTCTTCTTGGTTAGACTCAGGAACTTTGAGCAAAACACCATCAGGACGACAGTAAATAGTACACTGAAGCCTACATAATAAAGCTCTGCCTAACAAATTTATGGGGGCAGTAGGGCTAAGCAGAAAGGCATGTTGTTCATTTGGAGGGCCTAAAGAAACTGTAGTTGGTTTGGTAACGGGGTGAGGGATTGACTGATTAGAAATTCCTACAGCTTGAATAACGGTAGAAGATAGCGGTAACTTAAATTCTCATAGACTCATAGACTCATAGACTTTAAGGTCAGAAGGGACCATTATGATCATCTAGTCTGACCCCCCGCACAATGCAGGCCGCATAATCTCACCCACCCACTCCTAGAATAATCCTCACCCCTATATCTCAGATATTGAAGCCCTCAAATAGTTTGAAGACCCCAAGATGCTGAGAATCCTCCAGCTGTGATCTGTACCCCATGCTACAGAGGAAGGCGAAAAACCTCCAGGGCCTCTGCCAATCTACCCTGGAGGAAAATTCCTTCCCGACCCCAAATATGGCGATCAGCTAAACCCTGAGCATGTGGGCAAGACTCCCCAGCCAGACACCCAGAAAGTTCGGGCAATTCTGATGCTTGAAGTGTGGATCGGGATGCCCCTGTGTCCACAAGACAAGAGGTTAATTGGCCAGCAATATTGCAGGCCACTTGACCTTCAGCATCTAGAGGAATAAGCGGGTATTGAAGCGAACAAGCGAGGTTGCTATTCTCCTCCAGGCTGTCCTATTCATTGTCAGTAAAGTCCACCAGATTCATTGTTTGGACAGGAGCTGGAGGGGGAGGATTAAAAGGGCGAGGGCGATTGGGACATGCGAACTTCCAATGACCCACGTGGTGACAATAATGGCATGCTTCTCTTTCAGTATCCCTAGCAGGTTCAGGACCAATGTGTTTTTTAGAAACTCCTTGCCCCATAGGCGGAGTACTGAAGCTTCGTTGTTGTGGCTGGAACCTGCCTCTTCCTCTGCCGCGCCCCTTACCACTGCCCTGAATAGGTGCGGAGTAATGCTGGATTTGTAACGCTAATAATTTTTCTTCCTTAGCTTTCTTTTGCTTTTTCTGCAAATTCATACAGTGAGTAGCAACTGAAAGCAGTTTATCTAACTTTTCAGTTTCCCAGCCTACTGTAATGGCCTTGAGTTGAGACTGCACTGCTGGCAAAAGGCCTTGTACAAATGCCGCACCAAGCACTTCAGTTGCATTTTCAAGGGGATCTTTTATGCCTGAGTGCTGAGAAAAAATTCTAGTTAGACATTCGAGATAAGAGCTTGGATTTTCTCCCTCCTCTTGCCTGCAGCTATTTATTTTTGTCCAGTCTGTCTTTTTAGGGAAGGCCACAGGGATGGCACAGACTAGGCATTCTCGTTCTTCTTTATATTTTTCTAAGGCTTGTTCATCATTTAGGTTAAAGTCTATGGGTTCTGTAGGCCATTTGGATGCTGCAATTAATTTCCTAAGTTTATCTTCGGGCAAAAGGACTCTCAATAGTTGCTGAACATCCAGCCAGGTTGGTTCATATGCTTGGAATATTAATTTTAGTTCCTCTTGGAATTTTAAAGGGTTTTCTTCAATTGGTGGGAACCCTTTCGCTATTGCCATTAATTTGCCCCTTTGCCAGGGGGCATGGACAACCATGGTGCACTGTCGTCCTTGTGGGTCAGGGACTACCCGTAAGGGCATGGCTTGTACCGGAGAGGCAGAACTCTGATGGGGTTGAGATGTTATTGGAGTTTGAGGACCTTTCAATGTCCACCCTAAGTTTTTATTCATTTTATCAAGTCTTCTTTGAGTTGCAGGACTAGGAAGGCTTATCCTTAATTTTAAGGGATCCTCAGTGGTGTGGCAGACCAACGGAGGGTGAGCACCTAGATCAGAGTTTTTATCCTTGGGGAACGGGTGCGGAGGCGCCGTCGGGTATACATTTGGGTTTTTAGATGTGTGGGAAGGTAGTAGTCAATCAAGAAGATCACTATCTGGCTGTTCTGTTTCCACTGGTAGTTTTTCTTTTTCAATTTGGGAAATTTGAGGACAAAGTTTAGTAGATTTAATGACCGTTTGCAATTGGGCTTTTAATTTATCATTCGAGTCTTTCAAACTAGAAAGTCTGGACTCGGTTAAGCGCTTAGAGGTTTCTTCACACCATGAAAAATAAGCTGACCACTGAGCATCTGGTGTTTTGGAGCCACGACTTTCAAGGGCGCCTCTGAGATGTACAATTTTGTCCAAATTAAAAGTTCCCGTCGGGGGAAACTGTTTTGATGGGTCATTTCGGGTATACTCATTCCATTTTTCTCAAAATTTACAAGTTTCGGGCCCATAACGCGTGTACATAAAATAAGCAGGAGTACTCTTTTCTGGGACAGGAATGGTTTTACTCTGCCCAGTTCCGATGGGTTTTAATTTTTTTTTTTTTAACAGAGCTAGCTTAAATAACTGGCACTTCCAGGTACCTGATCTCTGTGAAGTGGTGCTGCCCTAAGACACCCGGCACTTCAGATCAGACTCTATTAGGATCCTATACCAGGGAAAACCAGAGAAGGCACTTGCCATAAAGGCAGCCCAACTTCCTGCAGAAACAATTCAGAGACAATGGAAGGCGCCTGGCCCATCTTCCTTCCAGAGACAACACAGAGACAATGGAAGGTACCTGGCCCGTCTTCCTTCCAGAGACAGCACAGAGACAATGGAAGACGCCTGGCCGTCTTCCTTTCAGAGACAACACAGAGACAATGGAAGATGGCTACCATAAAGGCAGTCCGGCTTCTTTTCAGAGACAATTTAACAGACAAATTCAGATGACTCTCTCTCTCCCAAGCCCTTACATTCAGACACTGGATTGCTCCTAGCAGGCAGGCTGGGGTGGCTACTTGGCTTTCAGAACATACAGAACAGACACATATAACACACAACAATAAACTACTCCCCGTAAGATAATAAATTTAACAGAAATCCTGTAGTCGGAACTCACCGACCACGTGGCGGAGACCGGCCCTCAAGCTCCTACATTATGAGGAAATTTGCAAAGCTGGTGTCCTCTCACCTGTTGGTGTGCACTGAGGAGGTTGCAGGGCGGCAGTCCGTCTCCGGGGCAGGGAGCCGGCGTTTGGGATCTCGGTGGAACCTCCAAATTGTCGAAACGAGCCTTACACTCAGTAAAAGGTACAGAGAATAGTTTATTTAGAAATGCTGCAGCGCGAGAACCCACCAGTGTGTGTTCCATTCTAGAATACAATTACAACTTCTTTTATAGTAGCAAGCTTCACAGTAAACTATCATTCAGAGCAACATGTTACTGGGCAAGCTTTCAGTTACTGGGCAAACTTTCAGCATATCTACATTCTTCTTACGATAAAAGTTTCACTTTCTCACACTTTCAAACTACATGACCTTCTCGCCTACATGAAATGGTGGCTATTTTACAAGATGGATTCCACAGCGTGGAACTGGAAGCATTTCAGAGAACACTGCCATAGTGGTCCTGGATTTCAATCTTTCCTAGCAGCCTAAATTTGGCCTCCAGAACTTCTCTCCTACTCTTCCCTATGACATTGGTACCTACATGTACCACGACCACCGGCTCCTCCCCAGCACTACACATAAGACTATCTAGATGTCTCGAGAGATCCGCAACCTTCACAGCAGGCAGGCAAGTCACCACATGGTTCTCCTGGTCATCGCAAACCCAGCTGTCTACATTTCTAATGATTGAATCTCCCATTACTAACAACTGCCTTTTCCTAGTGACTGCAGTTCCTGCCCCTGAGATGTATCCTCAGTGCCAGAGGATCCCACAGCATCCTCTGGAAGGAAGGTCCCAAGTATGGGATCATTTCCCTCTGCTCCAGTTGCAGCTCTCCTTCCCTGAGCCTTTCACCTTCCTCAGCAGCACAGGGGCTGTGTGACCGGAGGTGGGACAGTTAGTTCTACAGTGTCCCAGAAAGCCTCCTCTGCATACCTCTCTGCCTCCCTTAGCTCCTCCAGTTCAGCCAAAGCCCAGACGCGTCTCCAAGGGCCAGAAGCTCCTTGCACCAAATGTGCACATATGCCCTCAGGGCAGGGAATCAGACATGCTACATTGGGTGCAATAAACAGGACAGCCCACACGCTGCTGCTGGGCCTCTGCCTGAATCCTCTCCCACAGAGAATTAGATTATTGAGAGGGAGATTTATGTAAATCAGGGAGTTTTGCTTTTAGTTTAAAGGTTTCCAAGAACATGTGTCTAGCCCCCATCCACTTCCCCCTCTGAACTTCCTCAGGTCCCCTTGAAGGGTTTGGCCCCTGCGGGTCGGCATAGCAAACGCCGTTTGCCCAACGGGCCACGTGGGGCCGGCTGGGCTGCAGTGTCCGACCCCGAAGCCCCATGCGCAGGGGTTCCTCTGAGATGCCTGCAGGCATAGAAGGGTCGGGTGCAGCAGGCCCTGGGATGGGCCCGTCCCCTCCCCTGCCCCAAATCAGGCACCCAGGCTGCAGGGCCGTGCTGAGCTTGCGGGCTGGGGGCCAATCTAGGCCACCCGGCGCCATGACGGCTCAGCCGGTGTCTGGCTGAGAACAGCCCCGGCTGCAGACCACAGGCGCTTCCCCAGCCCCCGCCCCGGAGCTGGGACCCGGCTTCCCTGAGCGGGGCTGGCAGGCCTGGGAGAGCCGCAGAGCTGGGGCCGCACGTCCCTGGCTGCCGAGGGTGGGGGCTGGTCACATCCTACCGGGGCCACGCCAGCGCCCGCAGCTCCGCGTTACTAGGTCAGGTCTGACAGCCAGCGAGGCTCTGACGTCGGCCTGGGCTCCTCCCCCAGCTCTGCTGGAGCCCCCCACTCCCAGCCTCCTCCCAGCCCAGCCCCCCACTCCCGACCAACAACCTCCCACCAGCCCCCCACTCCCGACCCACAACCTCCCGCCAGCTCCCCACTCCCAACCCACAACCTCCCACCAGCCCCCCCACAAAACCCCCACTCCCGACCCACAACCTCCCACCAGCCCCTCACTCCCGACCCACAACCTCCCACCAGCCTCCCACTACTTGACCCACAACCTCCTGCCAGCCCCCCACTCCTGACCCACAACCTCCCGCCAGCCCCCCATTCCCAGCCCCCTGCTAGCCTAGCCCCCCACTCCCGACCCACAATCTCCTGCCAGCCCCGCCCTCAGAGCCTCTGTCAGGCCTGCCCTCAGAGCCTCATCTCCCAACCCACAGCCCCCTGGCAGCCCTGCCCTGGGCCCCACACAAATAACTGTTCTGGGGCCCCACTGCTTAGCTTCAACACCCAAGTCCCTCTGGCTGCAGGGGGCCAGTGTGGCGAGCCCGAGGGCTGGGGTTGGAGGCCCAGGAGCAGGGGGGTTTCCCCCTGCTGAGCAGGGGAGAACTCCTGACAAGAACAGAGTGAAGCAGCAGAGTAAGGAACAGGTCCCAGGTGTCCTGGACCCCAGCCCCACGCAGCCCCATGCTGCTCTAACCACTGGCCCCCACTCCCCTCCCAGAGCTGGCATAGAGCCCAGGAGACCTGACCCCACCGGCACCGCTCCGACCTGCAGGCCCAGCTGTCCCAGCGGGGAGGGGAACCCTGGGGCCTGGCTCCCCGGCTGCAGCTCTCAGCCCAGCCCTGAGTGGGTAGGCGCGAGGCGAGCCCGGCACCTCAGGGCAGTGGGGAGTCCCCCTGCCTGGCTGGGCCCAGCACACGCCAGGCTCCTGCCAGCGACGACCATGCGGCTGCAGCTGGGCTGCCTGGTGCTGTGCCAGCTCCTGCCCTGGGTTTCCGGCTCCCTCCCAGGTGCCCTTCCCTCGGGGGGGAGGGGTTGGGGGGTTGCACTAAGGCTCTTGGATACCAGGGGGTGCTGTGGCCAGACAGGCGGCTGGAGAGCCCAGGGCGGGGTTCCTGGGGGGCTGTGACCTCGTCAGATTGGGGGGGTGGATATCGGTGCCGGTTACTGGCCAGTGCAGGGACTCAGGGCAGGTCGGACTCAGGGACTCTGCTGCAGAGTGGTCAGTGGGAAGCAGCAGGGTATAGTGGTTAGAGCAGGGTGGGGTGAGCCAGGATTCCTGGGCTCTATCCCGGCTCTGGCAGGGGAGCGGGAACTGGGGCACAGAACCAGGGGGCTGGGGCCCTTCCGTTCCATTCCCAGTGCGGCGCTAGGGGGCGCTGTGCTGCGGGGGCGGGGCAGCCCCACAGGGCCTGGCAGAGGAGCATGTGGACGTGGGAACAAAGAGGCAGACGCCAGGTCTGGACAGACAGTTTATTGGGCTGAGCAGCAGGGTTCTCCCCGCCCCCCGAACCCTTCGCTCCGTGCCAGGCGATTCTGGCCCTGGCTGGCTGGGATCCGCTCCCGTGACGGGCCGGGGAGCCCCAGGGCAAAGGGGTCACGTCTTGCAGCAGAAGCCAAATCCGCCATTCTCAGGGCAGCAGTTATAGCAGAAGTAACAAACGAAACCCAGAGGCCCCTGGAAGGGATGGAGAGACCAGAGTGAGGCCTGCCCGCCACCGAACCCCGATTCCTTCTCCCAGGCCCCTTTCCCCTCCCGGAGCCAGGGGCACGAGCCCAGAGTCCTGATTCCCAGCCCCTCCTCTAACCATTAGATCCCACTACCTTCCCAACACTGGGGATAGAACCCGGGCGTCCAGGCTCCCAGCCCTCCCCACCCCCAGCTAAACACTGTACTCCGTCCGCTCTGAGATGTTTTATCCCCGTGTGGTCCTGGAGGCAGTGTTCGATCTGGGGGTCAGTAACTGGGGGTCAGGACGAGGCTGGGAACAGGACTCCTGGGTTCCATTCCTGACTCTCAGCAATGCGGGAGCGGGAAAGGGTTTTGTTCTCCCCCCAGTCAGAGCTCCCAGACTGGCCACCGCTGCCCCCTGCTGGCAAGGAGAGATGCTGGTTGGGAGGAACCTGCTGGGGGTTAACACAGGCTGGTGTTGAGCTGTGGAACTCATTGCCACAGGTGGTGTTGAGGTGCACTCACAGGACTCCCTCCCACTGGGGGAGCCTCTGGGATTCCCTGCCACTGGATGTCAATGCCTGGAATCTGTGGGATATTTCAGCCATTAATCTGCTGAACCAGCTGCCACAACAGGTTAGTGGCTTAGCCCCTGGCTCACATCGCCCCCTCCTTTCCCCCACCCGTCCCAGCAGAGACACAAGCCGAGCCCCCGCCTGCCACTCACCGCTTCCCTCTTCACCATCCCCTTGGACTCGCCTCGTCCTTCCTCCTCGTGCTGGGACGCTGGGCCCTGGCAGAGCGGGAGAGCAGGGGTCACTCATGCCCCACGGTGTGTTTGCCCAGCAGCCCCTGCTCCAGAGGGGTCCCGGGGAATGTAACGCCCGTCTCCAAAGTGCGTCCTGAGCGCACAGCTGGGCTCTGTCCCCAGAGCTGTCTGGGGAGTGGGGGCTAGTGGTCAGAGCAGGCTTGTATCCCTGGTTCTGGGAGGGGAGGGAAGCCCTCGGCATTAGAGCAGTAGGGGTGGAGGAGGGGCTGAGATGCAGGATGTCTCAATTCCATTCCCATTGCTCCTGCTGTGAGTGCCTACAGCAGTGCCTCAGTTTCCCCTCCCAGCCTTTACTGCATGGAAGCCCTTTGGGGCTGGGCCAGGCTCTCTCTGCGTGTGGGGGCAGCACCTGACACATGGGGAATGGACCCGGCTCCCCACTCACCCCCGCCAGGGATGCTCCGCAGGCTCCCTCGGCACAAAGCAGGGCCACGCACAGGAGCAGGGCAGCCAGCATCTGGACTCGCATCTTCTCTCGGTGTTGGGTCTCCTCCGGGAGTAGGCGAATGGGGCCGGGAGCCACAGGGGCCTGGATTTATACCCTAGTCCGGTGCCCTCATGCCAGAGGAACTGGTGATGGGAGTGGAGGGGGGGGTTCCAGTAAGGCAGGGCTGGAGCAATCGTTCAGCTTCGATCCAAGTCCTTATGGGAAAGACTCCTGGGGTTACGCAACAAGGGACGTTTTTACCAAACCCTCCTGGCTGCAACCAGGTGACAACACCCATCCCCCCGCCAGTCGTGGCTCCCAGCCCCTGCTCTGCCCCTCTGACAGCCCGCCCCAAGTCGGGGGCAAGTTCTAGGGTTGCCTAATTCCTGGAGGCTACATCACACGACCAGATCGTTCATTAAAGGGTCATCGTCACTTCCCGGAGACATCCTGGGGGGCTGAAGAACCCCAGAGCCCTCAGGAGTCCCGCAATCTACCCCCGAGCCTCCTTGACCCGGTGTGGGGCCTGCCCAGATTTGCAGCCTCAGAGCTGGGAGCTCTGCCTATTACTGGAACACGCCTGGCTAACGATTAACCCCTGGGCCCTCCTTGGAGCCAGGCCTGGGCTGGGGCTCTGCTCTCTGCCCCTCACCCCCCTCACAGTGTCTGTGAAACGGGGCCTCCTGCCCCGCGCATTGTGGGGTGTCTGGGGATTGGGGCCATTTCCAATGCAAAGCTCATTGGTCTGAGAGGGAAATGGGGAGCAGGGCTGGGAGATCCCCTCTGGCCCTGGCATTGATGTGACTCCTGGGGAACCCCAACCCATCCCCTGGGGCCAGGAGTCCCACGAGTGAACCTGCGAACACCCAGAGTGAGGGGGTCCCACCAGTTAACAGCCCCAGCACTTTCTGGCCCGGAGCCTCGCCTGCTCCCACTACCGACACCTGCAGGTTAACCCAGATAACTCCCACCCCGCCCAGCAGAGTGCCCCGGGTGCCAACCCCTCTTGCATCCAGTGGCAGGGAGTCCCTTGGGCTAAGCCCAGTACACAGCTTTGCCAGACCCCGTCACTCCTGACCCACAGCCCTCTGCCAGCCCAGCCCTGCGCCCGACACACACAACTGTTTCAGAGGCTGTGGGTCAGGAGAGGAAACTCTCACTCCAATTCCCTTTAATGCCCTTTCCCACCACTCCTGTCTGGGCTCTGCTTCAGAGGACACAGGCCAGTGTGTTCAGACTTTGCCTATGGATTTTGACTGACTCCCTGTATAGCTTTCGGTTGTAGGTTCTAAAGGATCGGGCCAGTGAGCTCTTTGGGTGAGAGCCGAGGTATCAGTTGACCTGGGAATGTTGCTGATCCTTTGGGACTGGAAGAACCTGTTTGGAGCTGGTGAGAAGGGTTATAACCTCTCCTCTGTGTAAGGGAGGGAGGCCTGGGGAGGCACAGGGAACACTGCGGTGTCTGAGGGGACGGGGGGAGATGGGTTAGAACCTTTCACCTATGTAAGGTGGGGCTGGTTGGGGCACAGGGAGCGCTGGGGTGTCTAAGGGATTGCTTGCTGGCCAGCGTGGGGAACACAAGTGCTCCGTGGGGCTGGTTTGGAGAATGCCCATCACTGGGCTGTAAGTAGCCCTGGCTCTGAGCAATTCGCCCTGATTTGATCCTCTCAGCGGATCAAAGATTCATCTTCCCGCCACGGGATCCTGCCAGGCCTGTCTCTGGGAGACAGACTCGCTGTAAATGGCTAATGGCTGCACTGTGTGCTCGGTGCTAGCTCGCAGGGTGCTGGGCAGGGACGCTCTGCAAGCTGGGAACCCCCTCCCCCCGTGCCGGGGAGAGCAGCCCGGAGTCTGACCTGTCCCTGAGGGATGAGGTGGCGGGACGCAGCGACACAACCCCCCTGACGTGGACACTCCAGTTCAGACATGTCTAGGGTTGCCAGATGGTTTCACAAAAAATACTGAACCCCCCTCTCAAAAAAAATTCTGTTGAGGGAAAAAAAAAAAAAAGGCCACAGGAAAAGTTGTTGAGCTGGGTCTCGGGAAAAAACAGACGTCCGGTGTCTTCTGAACTTTTTTATTTGATGGAAGCCACAAATACCGGGCTGTCCTGTTCAATACTGGACACCTGGCAACCCTAGACACGTCCCCTCACAGGACTCAGCTCTCACTGGGTTGGCAAAGCCAACGCCGCTCGCCCACCAGGCCGGGTGGTCCAGGCACAGTTTGAGATTGCACCAAACACAAGATAACAGGGCGGGGCTGGCAGGGATTGTGGGTCGCAGTAGGGGGGTTAGACACAGCTCTGTGGATCCCAGGGTGGAGCTGGCAGGGAGCTGTGGGTCTGGAGTGGCGGGCTCTGGCACAGCTGTGTGTGTGGGGCCCAGGGCAGGGCTCGCAGCGCCTGTGGGTCGGGAGTGGGGGGCTGCAGCAGAGCTGGGCATGGGAAGCCCTGAGGAGCCCAGGCCAACGTCTCTGCTTCGCAGGCTGTCAGACGTGACCTAATCAAGCAGAGCCGTGGGCGCTGGCATTGCCCCCGACAGGATGTGACCAGCCCCCGCCCTCGGCAGCAGGGCGGGGGCCGTGTGTGCTCGGGCGGGCACACTGGGCACCATCACTGACCCGCTGAGCTGTGTTCGCTGGCAGGGCAGGGCAGGGCCGTGCGGGGCCTTGGGGCATTGCAGTGACTGAGCTGATGGCCCTGCTGGCCACACCCTCATCGCAGGGGCTGGGCCTGTGCTGGGGTAGCCCGCGGGACTCCCTGCCACTGGATGCAGTAGGGTTTGGCATCCAGGGCACCCTGCTGGGTGGGGAGGGGGATTTATCAGGGTTAACCTGCAGGTGTTGGTGGTGGGAGCAGGCGAGGCTCCGGGCCAGGAAGTGCTGGGGCTGTTAACTGGTGGGACCCTCTCGCTCTGGGTGTTCGCGGATTCACTCATGGGACTCCCAGCCCCGGGGGATGGGTTGGGGTCCCCCAGGAATCACACCAATGCCAGAACCAGAGGGGATCTCCCAGCCCTGCGCCCCGTTCCCCTCTCAGAGCAGTCGGGGGGGGGGACATTTGCCCCTTGAGCTTTGCATTGGAAATAGCCCCAATCTCCAGACACCCCACAATGCACAGGGCAGGAGGCCCCATTTCTCAGACACTGGGGGGGGAGGAGGAGGGGCAGAGAGCAGAGCCCCAGCCCAGCCCAGGCCTGGCTCCAAGGAGGGCCCAGGGGTTAATTGTTAACCAGGCATGTTCCAGTAACACAGAGATCCCGGCTCTGGGGCTGCAAATCTGGGAAGGCCCCACACGAGGGCCAAGGAGGCTGGGGGCTGGAGGCCAGGACTCCTGGGGGCTCTGGGGTTCTTCAGTCCCCCAGGACGTCTCTGGAAGTGACAATGACGCTTTAATGAACAATTCGGTCGTGTGATGTAGCCTTCAGGAATTCAGCAACCCTGGAACTTGCCCCTAACTTGGAGGGGGAGGTCAGAGGGATAGAGCAGGGGCTGGGAGCGAGGACTGGTGGGGGGATGGGTGTTGTCACCTGTTTGCAGCCAGGAAGGTTTGGTAAAAACGTCCCATGTTGTGTAACCCCAGGAGTCTTTCCCATAAGGACTTGGATCGAAGCTGAATGATCGCACCAGCCCTGCCTTACTGGAACCCCCATCCCCTCCTATCACCAGCTCCCTTGGCACGAGGGCACCCAGCTAGGGTATAAATCCAGGCCCCTGTGGCTCTCGGCCCCATTCGCCTACTCCCGGAGGAGACCCAATGCCGAGAGAAGATGCGAGTCCAGACGCTGGCTGCTCTGCTCCTGTGCGTGGCCCTGCTTTGTGCCGAGGGAGCCCGCGGAGCGTCCCTGGCGGGGGTGAGTGGGGAGCTGGGTCCATTCCCCATGTGTCAGGTGCTGCCCCCACACGCAGAGCGAGCCTGGCCCAGCCCCAAAGGGCTTCCATGCAGTAAAGGCTGGGAGGGGAAACTGAGGCACTGCCCAGGCAACTCACAGCAGGACAGCAGCAGAGCAGGGAATGGAATTGAGTGGTCCTGCCTCTCAGCCCCTCCCAATGCTCAGCCCCTCCCTCCCTGGTTCTTTGCCCCTCCCAATGCTCTAATGCTGTGGGTTTCCCTCCCCTCCCAGAGCCAGGGATACAACCCTGCTCTGACCACTAGCCCCCGCTGCTCTGCCAGCTCTGGGGACAGAGCCCCGCTGAGCGTTCAGGATGCGCTTTGGAGACGGGCGTTACGTTCCCCAGGACCCCTCCAGAGCAGGGGCTGCTGGGCAAACACACCGTGGGGCTCGAGTGAACCCTGCTCTCTCGCTCTGCCAGGTGTCCCAGCATGAGGAGGAAGGACGAGGCGAGTCCAAGGGGATGGTGAAGAGGGAAGCAGTGAGTAGCAGGCGGGGGCTCGGCTTGTGTCTCTGCTGGGATGGGTGGGGGAGGGGAGGGTGTGGTGTGAGCCGGGAGCTAAACCAGTAACCTGTTGTGGCTGCTGGTTCAGCAGATTAAAGGCTGAGATATCCCACAGATTCCAGGCATTGACATCCAGTGGCAGGGAGTCCAACAGGTTCATGCCAGGAAACCCAGTGGGAGGGAGTCCTTTGAGTGCACCTCAATATCTCCTGTGCCAGTGAGTCAGCTGAAGACCAGCCTAGATTAAGCCCGAGTAATATCTCAGGGGGTGGGGAGGGCTGGGAGCCTGGACGCCCGGGTTCTATCCCCAGTGTTGGGAAGGTAGTGGGATCTAATGGTTAGAGGAGGGGCTGGGAATCAGGACTCTGGGCTCGTGCCCCCGGCTCCGGGAGGGGAAAGGGGCCTGGGAGAAGGAATCGGTGTTCGGTGATGGGCAGGCCTCACTCTGGTCTCTCCATCCCTTCCAGGGGCCTCTGGGTTTCGTTTGTTACTTCTGCTATAACTGCTGCCCTGAGAATGGCGGATTTGGCTTCTGCTGCAAGACATGACCCCTTTGCCCCGAGGCTCCCCGGCCCGTCGCGGGAGCGGATCCCAGCCAGCCAGGGCCGGAATCGCCTGGCACGGAGCGAAGGGTTCGGGGGGCAGGGAGAACCCTGTTGCTCAGCCCAATAAACTGTCTGTCCAGACCTGGCGTCTGCCTCTTTGTTCCCACGTCCACATGCTCCTCTGCCAGGCCCTGTGGGGCTGCCCCGCCCCCGCAGCACAGCGCCCCCTAGCGCCGCACTGGGAATGGAACGGAAGGGCCCCAGCCCCCTGGTTCTGTGCCCCAGTTCCCACTCCCCTGCCAGAGCCGGGATAGAGCCCAGGAATCCTGGCTCACCCCACCCTGCTCTAACCACTATACCCTGCTGCTTCCTACTGACCACTCTGCAGCAGAGTCCCTGAGTCCGACCTGCCCTGAGTCCCTGCACTGGCCAGTAACCGGCACCAATATCCACCCCCCCAATCTGACGAGGTCACAGCCCCCCAGGAACCCCGCCCTGGGCTCTCCAGCCGCCTGTCTGGCCACAGCACCCCCTGGTAGCCAAGAGCCTTAGTGCAACCCCCCAACCCCTCCCCCCCGAGGGAAGGGCACCTGGGAGGGAGCCGGAAACCCAGGGCAGGAGCTGGCACAGCACCAGGCAGCCCAGCTGCAGCCGCATGGTCGTCGCTGGCAGGAGCCTGGCGTGTGCTGGGCCCAGCCAGGCAGGGGGACTCCCCACTGCCCTGAGGTGCCGGGCTCGCCCCGTGCCCACCCACTCAGGGCTGCAGCCGGGGAGCCAGGCCCCAGAGTTCCCCTCCCCGCTGGGACAGCTGGGCCTGCAGGTCGGAGCGGTGCCGGTGGGGTCAGGTCTCCTGGGCTCTACGCCAGCTCTGGGAGGGGAGTGGGGGCCAGTGGTTAGAGCAGCATGGGGCTGCGTGGGGCTGGGGTCCAGGACACCTGGGACCTGTTCCTTACTCTGCTGCTTCACTCCGTTCTTGTCAGGATTTCTCCCCTGCTCAGCAGGGGGAAACCCCCCTGCTCCTGGGCCTCCAACCCCAGCCCTTGGGCTCGCCACACTGGCCCCCTGCAGCCAGAGGGACTTGGGTGTTGAAGCTAAGCAGTGGGGCCCCAGAACAGTTATTTGTGTGGGGCCCAGGCTGGTCTGGCAGGTGGATGTGGCTCGGGAGTGGGGGGCTCTGAGGACAGGGTTAGCAGGGGGCTGTGGGGCAGGAATGAGGGGCTTTAGCACAGCTGTGGGGGCGGCCGAAAGCGGTGCTAGCAGGGGGCTGTGGGTCGGGAGACGGGGCTCTGAGGGCAGGCCTGACAGAGGCTGTGGGTCGGGAATGGTGTGTTTGTGGGCTGTGGGCAGGTTGCGGTGGGGTGGCAGTGGGGGGGCTTTGTGGGGGGAGGGGGTGGCAGGAGGTTGTGGGTCGGGAGTGGGGGGCTGGGCTGGGAGGAGGCTGGGAGTGGGGGGCTCCAGCAGAGCTGGGGGAGGAGCCCAGGCCGACGTCAGAGTCTCGCTGGCTGTCAGACCTGACCTAGTAACGCGGAGCTGCGGGCGCTGGCGTGGCCCTGGCAGGATGTGACCAGCCCCTGCCCTCGGCAGCCAGGGACGTGCGGCCCCAGCTCTGCGGCTCTCCCAGGCCTGCCAGCCCTGCTCAGGGAAGCCGGGTCCCAGCTCCGGGGCGGGGGCTGGGGAAGCGCCTGTGGTCTGCAGCCGGGGCTGCTCTCAGCCAGACGCCAGCGGAGCTATCACGGCGCCGGGTGGCCTAGATTGGCCCCCAGCCAGCGACCTCAGCACGGCCCTGCAGCCTGGGAGCCTGATTCGGGGCAGGGGAGGGGACAGGCCCAGCCCAGGGCCTGCTGCACCCGCCCTCTCTGTGCCTGCAGGCCTCTCCGAGCAGACCCCTGCGCATGGGGCTTCGGGGTCGGATACGGCAGCCCAGCCGGCCCCGTGTGGCCCGATGGGCAAACAGCGTTTGCTCTGCCGACCCGCCGGGGCCGAGCCCTGCGAGGGGACCTGAGGAAGTTCAGAGGGGGAGGTGGATGGGGGCCAGACACACGTGGCATTCTTGGAAACTTTTAAACTGAAACCAAAACTCCCTGATTTACAAAACCCCCCTCTCAATAATCTAATTCTCTGTCAGAGAGGATGCAGGCAGAGGCCCAGCAGCAGCATGGGGGCTGTCCTGTTTATTGCACCCAATGTGGCATGTCTGATTCCCTGCCCTGTGGGCGTACGTGCGCATTTGGTGCAAGGAGCTCCTGGCCCTTAGAGACGCGTCCGGGCTTTGGCTGAACTGGTGGAGCTAAGGGAGGCAGAGAGGTATGTAGATGAGGCTTTCCGGGATACTGTAGAACTGTCCCACCTCCGGTCAGACAGCCCCTGTGCTGTTGAGGAGGGTGAAAGGCTCAGGGAAGGAGAACATGTAACCTTGGGTGGGCCAGACTTCACTGCCCTTCTCCAGTGTCTAACCCCCCCCCCCCCCTCGCACTCCCGTAGAAAGTACTTGAGACCCAGAATTCGGACTGTAAGGAATTTTAGCAAGGATTGCCCAGTGTTAGCCTCCCAACATTCATGTTCCAAAAGAAATAAATTTAATTAAATAACTTTATAAAATCTGATGAAGAAACAAATCATCTAATTCTTACAACAGAACCCGCCTACTGTAGAACCCACAGATACTGCCCACAGTCACAGCAAACAGAAGGAAAGAGGAAACCAGAAGTAAAATGTGACCAGTCCACTCCACACGGACACAACAGGAAAAGTCGGAGAGGCCCCAGAAGCTCAGATTTAGTTCACCAAAGTCTCAGTTTGTGCCTCTGCTCGTCCAATCGGCACCATATGCTGAGTCTGAACCATCTCTCCACTTGCTCGCAGGGATCCTCAATTGGAGTCCGGGAGGCCTCCTCCTCTGCCTTGGATCACTGCGAGGCAGCCCGCTCCCTGATGAGCCAGGCAGTTAACTCTCAAGTGAACAGACTTACAGAAACCCTGCCACAAGACAATACAAATGCTGAGAACAACACAACAGAAACGGCTCTTCCCCCGTCGCTACATTTACCGAGGAGCTGAAGAATCCCACTGATCGAAAAAGTAACTACAACAGTTTGGCTATACTCAGACCAGCATTGAGAGCAGACAATTAGCACAGAAGAAGGGATTTCCCCTCCCAGGTTTCCCCTACCATATAATTTAGCATGGCCCTGCTCTCTGCTCCTCCCTCCACTTCTCCCAGCTCACCCAGGCCTTAGAAAAGCAGCTGTCCTGCCTGCTGGCTCATGGAGCCTGACCCCAAATTACCCGACCCAGCTCCAGAAACTTCTGGGTGTGGGGGCTAAATCTGCCCAGCAACAGTAACACTCGACTCACTCCTGCCTCCCCACAGGGGTCTCTTAGGCTATGCAAATCAAGCACATCGAAATTGCTAATGAAGCAGGGATTTAAATATTCTGTGCTTCATTAGCATAAACATGGCCACCGTTTCTTTTCGAAACTGAGTTTTTAAAAAAAATGGCAGTCTAGATGCAGATCTGTCGAAAATAAACCCTTTTTCGACAGATCCTGTATTCCTCAAAAAATGAGGTTTAGAGGATCTGTTGCAAAAGGGTTTATTTTCAACAAATCCGTGTCTAGACTGCTGTTTTTTTCGGAAACACTCCATTTTGAAAAAAAGCGGCGGCCATGTTTATGCTAATGAAGCATTGGATATTTAAATCCCTGCTTCATTAGCAATTTCGATGTGCCTAATCTACATCTCTCTGTTGACAGAGAGGTGTAGTCCAGGCACACCCACAAGGAGATAGCTCTCTAGTAGGTGCATGGAAACCATAGTTGGGACCCTTCTTCCAGAGGCTGCTGTGGTGTCCTCTTGCACCGGGGAGGGAACTCCAGTCAAGGTAGGTGATAGTAATGGGGATTTGATTATCAGAAACATAGACAACTGGCTGTCTGGTGACCAGGAGAACCGTGTGGTGACTTGCCTGCCTGCTGTGAAGGTTGCGGATCTCTCGAGACATCTAGATAGACGTATGTGTAGTGCTGGGGAGGAGCCGGTGGTCGTGGTGCATGTAGGACCAACGACATAGGGAAGGGTAGGAGAGAGATCCTGGAGGCCAAATCTAGGCTACTAAGAAACAGATTGAGAGCCAGGATCGCTATGGTAGTGTTCTCTGAAACACTTCCAGTTCCACATGCAGGGCCAGGTAGGCAGGCAGAGCTTCAGAGTCTCAATGCTTGGATGAGATGATGGTATAGACTGCAGAGAGAAGGGGTTTAGATTTATTAGGAAGTGGGGAAACTTTTGGAAAGGGGTAGCCTACAGAGGAAGGATGGGCTCCAGCTACACCAGAATGGAACCAGACTGCTGGCATTTAACATTAAAAAGGTCGTTGTGCAGTTTTAAAACTAAGGGCTGGGGGAAAGCCGACGTGTGCGGAGGAGCACATGGATCGGATGGGGACATCTCTTAGGGGAGGGTCAATTAATAGATTTGCTCTATGTTCTAGTCAGGGAAAGAGGATGGAAATATGGGTCGGATCTGATGAGAAACAATCATGTGAAAAAGAATCTAACAGATCAGGAAACAGCAGACAGATAAATAGGGACAAATTATTAAAGTGCTTAACACAAACGCTAGAAGTCTAAATAATAAGATGGGTGAACTAGAGTGCCTTGTTTTAAAGGAGGACATTGATATAATAGGCATCACAGAAACTTGGTGGAGGACAATCAATGACACACAGTCATACCAGGGTACAAAATCTATTGGAAGGACAGAACAGGTAGTGCTGGTGGGAGAATGGCCCTATACGTGAAAGAAAATGTGGAATCGAGTAAAAATCTTAAACAACCCTAAATGTTCCATAGAATCTCTGTGGGTAGTAATTCCATGCGCCTATAAGAAGAATAAGTAGGGATGTATTATCGACAACCTGAGCAGAATAGTGATAGTGACTATGAAATGCTAAGGGAGATTAGAGAGGCTATCAAAATAAAAAACTCATTAATCTTGGGGGATTTCAACTATCCCCATATTGACTGGGTCCACGTCACCTCAGGACGGGATGCAGAGATAAAATGTCTTGATACCTTAAATGACTGCTTCTTGGAGTACCTAGTTCAAGATCCCACAAGGGGAAGGGCTATTCTTGACTTTGTCCTAATTGCAGCGCGGGATCTGGTTCAAGAGATAAATACAGCTGGACCGCTTGGAAACAGAGACCATAATGTAATAAAATGTCACATGCCTGTGCTGGGAAAAACAACAAGGAGGATCCAGTGGATATAGTGGGCTTATATTTCCAGAAAGCCTTTGACAAGGCCCCTCATCAAAGACTCTTAAATAAAGGAAGCTGACATGGGGTAACAGAGAAAGTCATCTCATGGACTGATAACTGATTAAAAGACAGGAAACAAAGGGTAGGAATAAATGGTGTTTTCAGAATGGAGAAAGGTAACTTGGTATCCCCCAAGAGTCTGTACTGGGACCAATCCTGTTCAACCTATTTACAAATGATCTGGAGAAAGGGGAAAACAGTGAGGTGGCAAAATTTGCAGGTGATATCAAACTGCTCAAGATAGTCAAAACCAAAGCAGATTGTGAAGAGCTTCAGAAAGATCTCATCAGACTAAGTGATTGGGCAACAAAATGGCAAATAAATGTTGATTAATGTAAAGTAATGCATATTGGAAAAAATAATCCCAACTACATATACATTATGGTGGGGACTAATTTGGCTACAGCTACTCAAGAGAGAGATCTTGGAGTCCTTGTGGTTAGTTCTCTGGAAACATGCACTCAATGGGCAGTCAAAAAAACAAACAGAATCTTAGGAATCATTAAAAAGAGGATAGAGAATTTCTTATTGCCTCTATATAAATCCATGGGACGCCCACATCTTGAGTACTGCATACAGATCATAGAATCATAGAACCATAGAGCTGGAAAAGACCTCAGAAGGTCATCAAGTCCAGCCCCCTGCTCTAGGCAGGACCAATCCCAACTAAATCAATCCAGCCAGGGCTTGGTCAAGCCGAGACTTAAACACCTCTAGGGATGGAGACTCCACTACTTCCCTAGGTAACCCATTCCAGTGCTTCACTACCCTCCTAGTGAAATAGTTGTTCCTAATATCCAACCTGGACCTCTCCCACCACAACTTGAGACCATTGCTCCTTGTTCTGCCATCTGTCACTACTGAGAACAGCCTCTCTCCATCCTCTTTGGAACCTCCCTTCAGGAAGTTGAAGGCTGGCATCAAACCCCCCCTCACGCTTCGCTTCTGCAGACTAAAGAGACCCAACTCCCTCAGCCTCTCCTCATAAGTCATATGCTCCAGTCCCCTAATCATTTTGGTTGCCCTCCGCTGGACCCTCTCCAATGCATCCACATCCTTTTTGTAGTGGGGGGCCCAGAACTGGACACAATACTCCAGATGTGGCCTCACCAGAGCCGAATAAAGGGGAATAATGACATCTCTGGATCTGCTGGCAATGCTCCTCTTAATGCAACCTAATATGCCATTAGCCTTCTTGGCTACAAGGGCACACTGTTGACTCATATCCAGCTTCTCATCCACTGTAACCCCAAGGTCCTTTTCTGCAGAACTACTACTTAACTGGTTGGTCCCCAGCTTGTAACTATGCTTGGGATTCTTCCATCCCAAGTGCAGGACTCTGCACTTGTCCTTGTTGAACTTCATCAGATTTCTTGTGGCCCAATCCTCCAATTTGTCTAAGTCACTCTGGACCCTATCTCTGCCCTCAAGCGTATCTACCTCTCCCCCTAGCTTAGTGTCATCCGCAAACTTGCTGAGGGTGCAATCCATCCCCTCATCCAGGTCATTAATAAAGATATTGAACAAAACCAGTCCTAGAACCGAACCTTGGGGCACTCCGCTAGAAACCGACCGCCATCTTGACATCGAGCCGTTGATCACTACCCGCTGGGCCCGGCCTTCTAGCCAGCTTTCTATCCATCTTACTGTCCATTTATCCAATCCACATTCCCTTAACTTGCTGGCCAGAATATTGCGGGAGACCGTATCAAAAGCCTTGCTAAAGTCAAGGTAGATCACATCCACTGACTTTCCCACGTCCACAGAGCCAGTTACCTCATCATAGAAGCTAATCAGATTGGTCAGGCACAACTTGCCCTTTGTGAATCCATGCTGACTATTCCTAATCACTTTCCTCTCTTCCAAGTGCCTCAAAATGGATTCCTTAAGGATCCCTTCCATGATTTTTCCAGGAACCGAGGTAAGACTGACCGGCCTATAGTTCCCTGGATCGTCCTTCTTCCCTTTTTTGAAGATGGACACTACATTTGCCTTTTTCCAATCATCCGGGATTGCTCCCGATCTCCACGACTTTTCAAAGATGTGGTTGCCTCATTTCAAAGAAGATATATTGGCATTGGAAAAGGTTCAGAAAAGGTCAACAAAAGTGATGAGGGGTTTTGAACGGGTCCCATATGAAGAGAGATTAAAAAGACTTGGACTTTTCAGCTTAGAAAAGAGGAGACTAAGGGGGAATATGATAGAGGTCTCTAAAATTATGACGGGTATAGAAAAAAAGTGAAGAAGGAAAAGTGATTTACTTATTCCCACAATATAAGAACTAGGGGTCACCAAATGAAATTAATAGGCAGCAGGCTTAAAACAAACAAAAGGAAGTTTTTCTTCACTCAACACACTGGCAACCTGTGAAACTCCTTGCCAGAGGACGTTGTAAAGACCCAGACTTTAACAGGGTTCAAAAAGAACTAGCTACATTCATGGAGGTTAGATCCATTAATGACTATTAACCAGGGTGAGCAGGAATGGTGTCCCTAGCCTCTGTTTGTCAGAGGCTGGAAATGAATGACAGGAGGGATTGCATGCTCATTCCCTGTTCTGTTCCCTTCCATTTGGGTCATCTGGCATTGGCCACTGTCGGCAGACAGGACACTGGGCTGGATGGACCTTTGGTCTGACCCAGTCTGGCCGTTCTAATGTTCTTATGATATGGCTAGAACTGGGAATTTCCTGCTCAGAGGGAGCGTCCCTGTGTCCCTCTGGTTCATGGCCTCAGCCAGCAGCAGCCAACCCTGCTGGGGTCTCAGCCTGGTGTGGGGCTGGCTGGGGAATGACTCCTGCCCTGCACCCAGCCAGGGGCCTTAAACCTGCCAGGAAAAAGCCCACAGAGCATCAGAGTCAAAGGCAGAGGCGTGGGCGGCTCAGGGACCGGGACACGGGCTCTCCCCTGGAGGGGGCGCCAGCTCGGCTCTGGCTGCTCAGGGTCAGGGGCTGGGCTGGAGAAGCTTTGAGCGTTCAGGCTCTTTGTGAGTGGAGCTGCCAGGGGCCAGGAAATGTGGGGGCTGGTGACAGCGAGGAGGCTGCACTAAGGGGGCGGTTGCTGGGGGGCTGTGAGCCGGTCAGACGGGGTCGGAGGATATTGGTGCCAGTTACTGGCCAGTGCAGGGACTCGGGGCAGGTCGGACTCAGGGCCTCTGCAGCAGAACGGTCAGTGGGAAGCAGCAGGGCCTAGTGCTTAGAGCGGGGTGGGGTGAGCCAGGACTCCTGGGCTCTATCCCGGCTCTGGCAGGGGAGCGGGAACTGGGGCACAGAACCAGGGGGCTGGGGCCCTTCCGTTCCATTCCTAGTGCGGCGCTAGGGGGCGCTGTGCTGCGGGGGCGGGGCAGCCCCACAGGGCCTGGCAGAGGAGCATGTGGACGTGGGAACAAAGAGGCATATGCCAGGTCTGGACAGACAGTTTATTGGGCTAAGCAGCAGGGTTCAGCCCGCCCCCCCGAACCCCTCGCTCGGTCCAGGCGATTCCGGCCCCGGCTGGCTGGGATCCGCTCCCGCGATGGGCCGGGGAGCCTCGGGGCAAAGGGGTCACGTCTTGCAGCAGAAGCCAAATCCGCCATTCCCAGGGCAGCAGTTATAGCAGAAGCGACAAACGAAACCAGGAGGCGCCTGGAAGGGATGGAGAGACCAGAGTGAGGCCTGCCCGTCACCGCACCCCGATTGCTTGTCCCAGGCCCCTTTCCCCTCCCGGAGCCAGGGGCACAACCCCAGAGTCCTGATTCCCAGCCCCTGCTCCAACCACCAGACCCCACTCCCCTTCCAAAACGGCAGATAGAACCCAGGAGTCCAGACCCGCAGTCTGTTTTAGCTGCTCTAACCACTAGACTCCACTCCACTTGCGGATTTTTTCTGAAATTAGTATTCCCCTGTGGAATTGGAGGCAGAGTTTGATCTCGGAGGTGGTGGGGTTTAGTGGTTACATCACTGTCTGGAGAAAAGTAGGAGGCAGGGTTATTTTCTCACAGACTGACCACTGCTTCCCCCTGCTGGGCAGGAGACAGGTTTGGTGATAGGAACTTGGCCTGAGATTCTGTTCTCCTTACCCGACGTGATAGTGGTGTTCTTGAAATTTGGAATTCACCGCCAGAGAGATACAGGGATCAACCCATGGGATTCCTTCCCACTGCGTTCCCTGGGGTGAGCCTGTGGGACACCCTGCCACTGGATATCAATGCCTGGCATCTCTGGGATATTTCAGCCATTAATCTGCTGAACCAGCAGCCACAGCAGGTTACTGGCTGAGCCCTGGTTCACATCGCCCCCTCCCCTATCCCACCCATCCCAGCAGAGACACAAGCTGAGCCCCCGCCTGCCACTCACCGCTTCTCTCTTCACCATCCCCTTGGACTCGCCTCGTCCTTCCTCCTCGTGCTGGGACGCCGGGCCCTGGCAGAGCGGGAGAGCAGGGGTCACTCGTGCCCCACGGTGTGTTTGCCCAGCAGCCCCTGTTCCGGAGGGGTCCCGGGGAACGTAACGCCCGTCTCCAAAGCGCATCTTGAGGGCACAGCTGGGCTCTGTCCCCAGCACTGGCAGGAGAGCAGGGGCTAGTGGTCAGAGCAGGCTTGTATCCCTGGTTCTGGGAGGGGAGGGAAGCCCTCGGCATTACAGCTGTGGGGCTGGGGAGGGGCTGAGAGGCAGGACCACTCAATTCCATTCCTTGCTCTGCTGCTGACCTGCTGTGAGTTGCCCGGGCAGTGCCTCAGTTTCCCCTCCCAGGGTTTACTGCATAGAAGCCCTTTGGGGCTGGGCCAGGCTCTCTCTGCGTGTGGGGGCAGCACCTGACACATGGGGAATGGACCCAGCTCTCCACTCACCCCCGCCAGGGACGCTCCGCAGGCTCCCTCAGCACAAAGCAGGGCCACGCACAGGAGCAGGGCAGCCAGCATCTGGACTCGCATCTTCTCTCAGCGTTGGGTCTTGTCCGGGAGCAGGCGAATGGGGCTGGGAGCCACAGGGACCTGGATTTATACCCTAGCCGGGTGCCCTCGTGCCAGGGGAGCTAGGAAGGGGGGTTCCAGTAAGGCAGAGGCTGGAGCAATCTTTTAGCTCCAATCCAAGTCCTTATGGGAAAGACTCCTGGGGTTACGCAACATGGAACGTTTTTACCAAACCCTCCTGCCTGTACCCAGGTGATAGCACCCATCCCCCCACCAGTCCTGGCTCCCAGCCCCTGCTCTGCCCCACTGGAGCCCCCAAAGTGGGGTAGAAGTTCCCAGTTTGCCAATTTCAGTTGGACGTATTCCTGAAATCTTCAGTTCCCGGAGGCATCCTGGTGGGCTCAGACCCCGGAGAACCCAGGAGCCTGGCTTTGACCATTACCCTCCACTCCTCGCCTGGAGCTGCATTTGAACCCTGGGGTCCTGATTCCAATTCCCTTTAACGCCCTTTCCCACCATTCCAGTCTAGGTTCTGCTTTGGAGGACGCAGGCCAGTGTGTTGAGGCTTTGGCCACAGATTTTGACTCCCTGTTTAGCTTTGGGTTGTAGGTTCTAAAGGATCAGCCCAGATGGCTCTTTGGGTGAGATCCGAGGTATCAATTGCCCTGTAACTGTGGCTGGTCCTTTGGGACTGGGAGAACCTGTTTGGAGTTGGTGAGATGGGTTATAACCTCTCCCCTGTGCAAGGTGGGTGCTCGGTGGGGCACAGGGAACACTGGGGTGTCTGAAGGGAGGTGGGGAGATGGGTTATAACCTCTCCCCTGTGTAAGGTGGGGCTGGGTGGGGCCCAGGGAACACTGGGGTGTCTGAGGGGAGGTGGGAGATGGGTTATTATCTCTCCCCTGTGTAAGGTGGGTACTGGGTGAGGCACAGGGAACACTGGAGTGTCTGAGGGGAGGTGGGGAGACGGGTTATAACCTCTCCCCTGTGTAAGGTGGGGCTGGTGGGGCACAGGGAACACTGGGGCGTCTGAGGGGAGGTGGGAGATGGGTTATTATCTCTCCCCTGTGTAAGGTGGGGCTGGGTGGGGCACAGGGAACACTGGAGTGTCTGAGGGGAGGTGGGGAGACGGGTTATAACCTCTCCCCTGTGTAAGATGGGGCTGGTGGGGCACAGGGAACACTGGGGTGTCTGAAGGGAGGTGGGGAGACAGGTTATAACCTCTCCTCTGTGTAAGGTGGGGCTGGGTGGGGCACAGGGAACACTGGGGTGTCTGAGGAGTTGTTTCTGAGGCTTCTTGCTGGCCAGTGTGGGGAACACAAGTGCTCTGCGGGGCTGGTCTGGAGAACCCCCAGCACTGGCCTGTAAGTAGCCCTGGCACTGAGCAGTTCATCCTGATTTGACCCTCTCAGCGGTGCCCCCAAACCCGCACTGTTACAGCTTCATCTTGCCTCCATGGGATCCCGCCAGGCCTGTCTCTGGGAGACTGAGGCACGTTGTAAATGGCTAATGGCTACGCTGTATGCTCGGCGCTAGCTCGCTGAGTGCTGGCATTGCCCCCTGACAGGATGTGACCAGCCCCCGCCGTTGGCAACAGAGCGGGGGCCGTGTGAGCTCGGGTGGGTGCACCGGGCCCTGCTTCAGAGGGGCCGCGCAGGCCCAGCCTGGCACCATCACTGACCCGCTGAGCTGTGTTCACCGGCAGGGCAGGGCCGCACGGGGCTTTGGGGCACTGCAGTAACTGAGTTGACGGCCCTGACGGCTACGCCAACATCGCAGGGGATGGGCCTGTCCTAGGGTAGCGCGCGGGACTCCCTGCCACTGGATGCAGGAGGGATTGGCATCCAGGGCACCCTGCTGGGCGAGGAGCGGGGTTTAACAGGTGTCAGTGGTGGGAGCAGGCGAGGCTCCGGGCCAGGAAGTGCTAGGGCTGTTAACTGGTGGGACCCCCTCACTCTGGGTGTTCACGGGTTCACTCGTGGGACTCCCAGCCCCGGGGGATGGGTTGGGGGTCCCCCAGGAATCACACCAATGCCAGGACCAGAGGGGATCTCCCAGCCCTGCGCCCTGTTCTCCTCTCAGACCAGTCGGGAGGAGGGCATTCACCCCTTCAGCTTTGCATTGGAAATGGCCCCGATCCCCAGACACCCCACAAATGCACAGGGCAGGAGGCCCCGTTTTTCAGACACTGGGGGGGGGGGTGAAGGGCAGAGAGCAGAGCCCCAGCCCAGCCCAGGCCTGGCTCCAAGGAGAGCCCAGGGGTTAATCGTTAACCAGGCGTGTTCCGGTAACGTGGAGCTCCGGCTCTGGGGCTGCAAATCTGGGAAGGCCCCACACGGGGGCCAAGGAGGCTGGGGGCTGGAGGCCAGGACTCCTGGAGGCTCTGGGGTTCTTCAGCCCCCCCAGGACGTCTCTGGGAAGTGACGATGATGCTTTAATGAACAATTGGGTCGTGTGATGTAGCCTTCAGGAATTCGGTGACCCTGGAACTTGCCCCTAACTTTGGGGCGGGGGGGTCAGAGGGGCAGAGCAGGGGCTGGGAGCCAGGACTGGCGGGGGGATGGGTGCTGTCACCTGGTTGCAGCCAGGAGGGTTTGGTAAAAACGTCCCATGTTGCGTAACCCCAGAAGTCTTTCCCATAAGGACTTGGATCGAAGCTGAACGATTGCTCCAGCTTCTGCCTTACTGGAACTCCCATCCCCTCCCATCACCAGGTCCCCTGGCACGAGGGCACTGGGCTAGAGTATAAATCCAGGCCCCTGCGGCTCCTGGCCCCATTCGCCTGCTCCTGGAGGAGACCCAACGCCGAGAGAAGATGCGAGTCCAGATGCTGGCTGCCCTGCTCCTGTGCGTGGCCCTGCTTTGTGCCGAGGGAGCCCGCGGAGTGTCCCTGGCGGGGGTGAGTGGGGAGCTGGGTCCAGTCCCGTGTGTCGGGTGCTGCCCCCACATGCAGAGAGAGCCTGGCCCAGCCCCAAAGGGCTTCCATGCAGTAAAGGATGGGAGGGGAAACTGAGGCACTGCCCGGGCAACTCACAGCAGGTCAGCAGCAGAGCAGGGAATGGAATTGAGCCCGTCCTGCCTCTCAGCCCCTCCCCAGCCTCACTGGTGTAATGCCGAGGGCTTCCCTCCCCTCCCAGAACCAGGGATACAACCCTGCTCTGACCACTAGCCCCCGCTGCTCTGCCAGCTCTGGGGACAGAGCCCAGCTGTGAGCTCAGGATGCACTTTGGAGACGGGCGTTACGTTCCCCGGGACCGCTCCGGAGCAGGGGCTGCTGGACAAACACACTGTGGGGTACGAGTGACCCCTGCTCTCCCGCTCTGCCAGGGTCGAGAGTCCCAGCATGAGGAGGAAGGACGAGGCGAGTCCAAGGGGATGGTGAAGAGGGAAGCGGTGAGTGGCAGCCGGCGGCTCGGCTTGTGTCTCTGCTGGGAGGGGTGGGGGAGGGGAGGGTGCGGTGTGAGCCGGGGGCTAAGCCACTAACCTGCTGTGGCTGCTGGTTCAGCAGATTAAGGTCTATAGCAGCCGATATACGGACTGTGATAACGTCCAGGGGCAGGGAGTCCCACAGGCTCATGCCAGGAAACCCTGTGGGAGGGAATCCAGTGAGTGCACCTCACCATCTCCTGTGGCCATGAGTTCCACAGCTCAAGACCAACACTATGGGTTAAAAGTTTCAGAGGGGGAGCCGAGTTAGTCTGTTTTAGGAAAACCTAAAAAACAACCAATAGTCTGGTAGCTCTTTATAGACTAACAAAACATGTAGATGGGATCATGAGCTTTGGTGGGCACAGCCCACTCCCATCATCTGAAGAAGTGGGCTGTGCCTAGAAAAGCTCACGATCCCATCTACACGTTTTGTTAGTCTTTAAAATGCTACCAGACTATTGGTTGTTTTTTAAGTTTTTACTATGGGTTAAGGACAGCAGTATCTCAGGGCAGGATGCTACCTACAAGCATCTTTCCTGCCCAGCAGGGGCAGCAGTGGCCAGTCTGTAAGAACATAACCGAGCCTCCTTTTCACCTCACAGTGATCTAAGCACTAGACCCCACTACTCCCCTCTTTCCGCCCTTCCCCTGATGATCAAAAGGTGCCTCCAATCCCATCGGGGAATTATAATTTGGAAAAAATTCTGCAGGTGGAGGGGAGTCTGGTTGTTACAGCAGAAGAAAGAAGCTGGAATCAGGACTCGTGCCCCCAGCTCCGGGAGGGGAAAGGGGCCTGGGAGAAACAATCGGGGTTCGGTGACGGGCAGGCCTCACTCTGGTCTCTCCATCCTTTCCAGGCGCCTCCGGGTTTCGTTTGTCGCTTCTGCTATAACTGCTGCCCTGGGAACGGCGGATTTGGCTTCTGCTGCAAGACGTGACCCCTTTGCCCCGAGGCTCCCCGGCCCGTCGTGGGAGCGGATCCCAGCCAGCCGGGGCCAGAATCACCTGGACCGAGCGAGGGGTTCAGGGGGTGGGCTGAACCCTGCTGCTCAGCCCAATAAACTGTCTGTCCAGACCTGGCGTCTGCCTCTTTGTTCCCACGTCCACATGCTCCTCTGCCAGGCCCTGTGCGGCTGCCCCGCCCCCGCAGCACAGCGCCCCCTAGCGCCGCACTGGGAATGGAACGGAAGGGCCCCAGCCCCCTGGTTCTGTGCCCCAGTTCCCGCTCCCCTGCCAGGGCCGGGATAGAGCCCCGGAGTCCTGGCTCACCCCACCCCGCTCTAACCACTATACCCTGCTGCTTCCCACTGACCGCTCTGCAGCAGAGTCCCTGAGTCCGACCTGCCCCGAGTCCCTGCACTGGCCAGTAACCGGCACCGATATCCCCCGACCCCGTCTGACCAGCTCACAGCCCCCCAGCAACCCCGCCCTGGGCTCCCCACTGCCTGCGTGGCCACAGCACCCCCTGGTGGCCAGGAGCGTTAGTGCAGCCTCCTCGCTGTCACCAGCCCCCACATTTCCTGGCCTCTGGCAGCTCCACTCACAAAGAGCCTGAACCCACAAAGCTTCTCCGGCCCAGCCCTTGCCCCTGAGCAGCCAGAGCCGAGGCGGCGCCCACTCCAGGCCCTGGTCCCTGAGCCGCCCACCCCTCTGTCTTCGGCGCCGATGCCCTGTGGCTTTTCTCCAGCAGGTTTCAGGCCCCTGGCTGGGTGCAGAGTAGGAGTCTCTCCCCAGCCAGCCCCACGCCAGGCTGAGGCCCCAGCAGGGTTGGCTGCAGCCAACTGAGGCCTTGAACCAGCGGGACACAGGGACGGTCCCTCTGAGCAGGAAATTCCCAGTTCCAGCCACATCCCCTCGCGGGGCTTGGCCCCAGCGGGTTGGCAGAGCAAACGTCGCTCGCCCATCGGGCCATGTGGGGCTGGCCGGGCTGCCATGTCCGACCCACGTGCAGGGGGCTGCTCGGAGACGCCTGCAGGCACAGAGGGGGCGGGTGCAGCAGGCCCTGGGCTGGGCCCGTTCCTTCCGCTGCCCCAAATCAGGCGCCCAGACTGCAGGGCTGTGCTGAGCTAGCAGGCTGGGGGCGAATCTAGGCCGCCTGCCGCGGAGATGGCCCCGCCGGCGTCTGGCTGAGAACAGCCCTGGCCGCAGACCGCAGGCAATTCACCGGCCCCCATCCCAGAGCTGGGACCCGGCTGCCCAGAGCGGGGCTGGCAGGCCTGGGAGAGCCGCAGAGCTGGGGCCGCACGTCCCTGGCTGCTGAGGGAGGGGGCTGGTCACATCCTGCCGGGGCCACGCCAGCGCCTGCGTTATTAGGTCAGGTCTGACAGCCAGCAAGGCTCAGACATAGGCCTGGGCTCCTCTACGCTCCTCCTCCAGCTCTGCTGGAGCCCCCCACTCCCAGCCTCCTTCCAGCCTAGCCCCCCACAACCTGCTGCCAGCTCCACCCTCAGAGCCCCCATTCCTGACTCACATTCCCCTGCTAGTCCTGCCAGCCCCCCACTCCCAACACACAGCCCCCTGCCAGCCCAGCACCCCATTCCCAACCCACAGTCTCTGTCAGGCCTGACCTCAGAGCCTCATCTCTCGACCCACAGCTCCCTGCTAGCCCTGCTTTGGACCTCCCCCACAGCTGTGCTAGAGCCCCTCACTCCCACCCCACTGCCTCCTGCTAGCTCTGACCTCAGACCCCCCACTCCCGACCCACAGCCCTGGAAGCCCCCACTCCCGATCCACAACCCCCTGTCAGCCCTGCGCTCAGAGCCCCCACTCCTACCCTGCAGCCCCCTGCTAGCCCCTGCCTTGGCCCTGCACACACAACTGTGCTGGTTCCCCATAGCTTAGCTTCAATACCCCAGTCCCTCTGGTCACAGGAGGTGGCCCCAGGCGCTGGGATTGGAGGCCCAGGACCAGGTGGGTTCCTCCTCTCCAAGTGAGAAGGAGAGAGAGCCTCAAAAGAGGAGAGAGAAGCAGCAGAAGGAGGAACAGGTCCCAGGTTGTTGTCTGCCTGCTTTAACCACTGGACCCCGCTACCCTCCCAGAGCCAGGCATAGAACCCAGGAGCCCTGACCCCCACCTCTGCTCCGACCAGCAGGCCCTGCTGTCCCAGGGGGAGGAGAACCCTGGGGCCTGGCTCCCCAGCTGCAGCTCTCAGCCCAGCCCTGAGTGGGTGGGCACAGGGCGAGCCCGGCACGTGACTGCAGTGGGGAGTCCCTCTGCCTGGCTGGGCCCAGCACACGCCAGGCTCCTGCCAGCGACGACCATGCGGCTGCAGCTGGGCTGCCTGGTGCTGTGCCAGCTCCTGCCCTGGGCTTCCGGCTCCCTCCCAGGTCAGTGGTGCCCTTCCCTTGGGGGGGAAGGAGGCTGCACCCCCAGCCCAGGGGTAGAAGCCATGATCAGCATGGGGGCTTTGTGCTAGAAAGCTGGGGTTCCAGCCCCAGCTTTATATGGGGAGTGGGGCGCAGTGGTTAGAGCGGGGGGGGGGCTGGGTTCCAGGTTCCAGCCCCAGCTCTGGGAGGGCAGTGGAGAGTAGTGGTTAGAGCAGGGGGGCTGAGAGCTAGGACACCAACATTCCAGCCCCAGCTCTCAGAGGGCAGTGGGGAGTAGTGGTTAGAGCAGTGGGGGTTAGGTGCCTGTTTACCTGGGTTCTAGCCCTGGCTGTAGAAGGAGAGCGGGGTGGGGAGTCAGGCGCACCCCAGTGTTTGTCTCTTCTGGACTATGGCTTGGCCCCTGCAGTGTCTCTGCCCTTGTCTACACACGGCCACTGTCCCAGGGTAACACGTCTCTCCCAGTCAGCACCATTCCGCCCCGTGGGGGTCGGTACCCAGGGGCTCACACCGGGACGGCTCAACCCAGGGGAAGGGAACAAAGCGGTTCGCCTGGGCAGCTAGGGATGATTTCCCCTCAGTGGTGGGAACAGCGTCCCTGCCCACAGACAGGGCTGGGGACCCCGCTGAGGAGGAACAGGGCTGCGGGACGGGGTCTGGTCCCATCCTCACTGCCCGGTCAGCTCTAGACCCATGTGCTATGAATGGGCCCGGTAGCTGCAGCCTCCCTGAATGATCCCTTCCCCATTCCAGCCCCCCTTCCCCATTCTCCCCTAAGCCAGGAGCTCTCTCTGCCCCCTTCTCCCCACTTTTCCGACCCTGGCCGCTTAGGAGCCAGGCAGGGGGGCGCTAGGCACAGCTGAGCGGCCGGGGCGGGGAGGGTTAGTCTGTCAGGCACTAGCGGCCGCCGCGCTGCAGTCAGAGCCGGAAGCCAGTGGGGGGGGTCCCCAATTTCCCCCTTTCTGGGTTTGCAGTTTTGGCCTTTGGGCATTCGACACCCACCCTGGCTTTCTGCAGCCTGACACAAAGCCCAGCCGGCAGCTGAACGGCCACGAGCCTATGGAAAAGTCTCGGCTTCCAAGTGTCATGTGCAGCTGGACACAGGTGGTGGATCTACAGGGGAGGGGACTGCAGCACCCCCAGCTTGGTGGGTTTCCAGTCAATGCAGGATTTCTGGTTTGGGTCAGTGGCTCCCAGCACCCTCATGGTACAAATTGTTCCAGCCCCCGGGCAGCTTAGGAAGTGATGTATGTGATGTCTTGGGGAAACTGAGGCCAGTGTGGTTAAGGGACTGGCCAAATGTCATATGGAGAGAACTCAGGAGTCCTGATTCCCAGCCTCCCCCCATTCCAACCCACTAGACCCCCCTGTCCTAAGCCAGGGATGGACCCAGGAGTCCTGGCTCCCAGCCCCCGCCCTTCACTCTAACCCAGCGGCTCTCAATCTTTTGTAGTGGTCACTCCATTCACACAGGAAACCTCTGAATGCAACCCCCCCCTTATGTATTAAAAACCCATTTATATATCTTTAACACTATTGTAAATGCTGGAGGTGAAGTGGAGCTTGGAGGCAGAGACTGACCACTCATGGACACACACACCCCCCATAATGCCCAGTTTGAGAGCCCCCGTTCTAACCCATTAGACCCACCTCCTCTCCTGGAGCGAGGGATAAAATCCTGGAGTCCCACAAGGAAGATGCACTAGTGTCATGCTGCAGAGAGTCCCACAGATAAACCCCACTAACATCTAGTGGCAGTGAGTTCCACAGGACCCCAGCTCTATCCCCACCCCCACGCTTGTGTCTCTGCAGATGCCAACTTCACCGTGCTGCAGTTTCCATCTGAAGTGGGTGTCATCCAGGGCGCCAGCGCCACCCTGAACTGCACATTCACCCAGGGGCTCTCCCCAGGCAAGGGTGCCGTTTCCTGGTCCCGAGTCGGGCCTGGGGGGGAGGTCACTGTGCCCCTGAGAGCCCGCTTCACACTGGCCTATCCTGACACCTTCCTGCACAGAGGGGAAGGGACGCTGGCCATTGCCAATGCCAGCCTGGAGGATGCTGGGAAATACATCTGCCGGGTGCTGCTGTGGGGCACCGGGGAGGCGCAAGGCAACGGAACGCAGCTGCGTGTTTACGGTAAGGTCCCTTCATTCTTTGGGCAAGGGCACAGGATCACAGGCAGGGCTGGGACCTTTGCCCCACACTGGCTGGGTAGTTCCAGTAGGGGCCGTCCTCCTGCCGGCCCCTGCTGGACGGGGTGAACCCTGCTCTGCCTGTGCTGCCTCCTGCTGGAGGGGATGAGAACTGGTGTGTATCTGATTGGAGGTATCTCCCATTGGTCCCCTCCTCCCTAAGTTGTGTGTGAGCACCCCCTGTTGGAGGGGATGGGAACTGATGTGTATCTGATTGGCGGTATCTCCCACATTGTTTCCCTCCACCCTGAAGAAAGGTGTGTGTGAGCACCCCCTGTTGGAGGGGATGGGAACTGATGTGTATCTGATTGGCGGTATCTCCCATTGGTCCCCTCCTCCCTAAGTTGTGTGTGAGCACCCCCTGTTGGAGGGGATGGGAACTGATGTGTATCTGATTGGCGGTATCTCCCACATTGTTTCCCTCCACCCTGAAGAAAGGTGTGAGCGCCCCTTGCTGGAGGAGATGGGAAATGCAGGGTGTAGGTGATTGGCAGTATCTCCCACTGGTCCCCATCTCCCTAAGGAAAGGCGTGTATGAGTGCCCTCTGCTGGTAGGCACGAGAGCTGTTCCATGCATGTGAGATTAGAACCAGCAGCTATGTCTAGGCGACAGAGTTTTGTCAGAAAAACGGCTGTTTTTCTGAGAAAACTTGAGTTACTTCCACACTGCAAGTGCATTCTGTTGACAGTAAATCAAAAGAACAAAGGGCTTTTTGCGCAATTGGTAATCATCGTTCTACGAGGAAGAAGCCTTTTTCTGAAAGAGCTCTTTCACAAAACGGCGTGTGTGGACGGGGAAGAGGGAGTTTTTTCAGAAGAGGAGGAAAAAGCACAGGTGCCCTGGTGGCCACTCCACCCATAGCGCTCCCAGCTTACATGCGAGAGAGTGTCCAGGCAGTCTGAGCGCTCTCTTTCAAAAAAGCACATTGCTTTTCTGATGCGCTTTTGCAGTGTGGACGTGCTCTTTCACAAGAAGTTTTTTCAGAAGATCTCTTCTTAAAAAAGCTTCTTGCACAAGAAGCCTGAAGTCTAGACATAGCCAATCGGCCCCCGGCCCTGGGGCCTCGCCGGAGCTGGTGCCCCCTAGAGGGAAAAGAGCCCAGAACCCATTCCAGTCTTGCACTGTCTTCATGACTCTTTCCCAAGATGCGACCGTTTGATTATTTTTGTCCCTCTCTGTCTGTCCCATTTCACTCCAGCCCCACCATCCCACCCAGTTATCTCCCTCCAGTTCCACCCGAAGCCAGAGCCAAGATGGAGCCTGGTTTGCAGAACGGCTGATTTCTACCCGCCACCTGCCCAGCTCTCCTGGTACCAAGGGAGCTTCCACCTGCCCCCAGCCCAGCCACTGAAGCAGTGTGGGGACCAGACCGGGCCCCTCTGGGCTTCCACCACCCTAGACTTGCCTTCCTCAGGATCAAGTGCCACCTACACCTGTCAAGTGGGACACCTGTCCCTCCAGGAACCCCTGAGCACGGACTACACCTATGGTGAGTAGGGGGAGACCATAGCTTGTCTGGTTGCAGGGAGTGCCACAGGCTGGCTCCCCTCACATCTAGTGGTAGGGAGACCAGTGGGCTGGTCCCACTCCTATCCAGTAGCAGGGAGGCCCATGGGCTGGCCCCATTCATGTCCACTGGCAGGGAGTCCAGCAGGCTGACCCCACTCACATCTAGCGGCAGGGAGTCCTGCAGGACAGAGGAATGGGGACGGGGACAAGTCTGGGGAGAGTTTGAGACAGAGCATCTCAGGCACTGACAAGCCGAGGCACCTGCCGCAGGAGGGGCTGCGGGGCTGATGGGTCCCAGCAGGAGAGGGGAAGGCTGTGGGCATTGGCCCCACATACTCAGTAAAACTCATCAGCCTGGGGAAAGACCCCACTGGCCCTGGGGCTCCAGGCATCCCCTGCGTCCCTTAACCCTGGGCCTTTCCCCTTCCAGACCCACAGCTCCAGGAGCACCCCTCCTTGATCGCCGGCCTCAACCTGCTGAAGATAGCACTGCTGGGGGCACTCAGCCTGGGCGTGGGGCTGGCTGGTAAGAGCCTCCTGCCCCCGCAGCCATCTGGGTCCCTTCTAAAGCTGCCGGGTAACCCCCAGGGCATTGGACCCCAAAAGCAGGGGTGGGGTCTGTCAGGCCAGGGGACTGGAACACAGGGCCTTCCATGCAGCCCCAGGGGTTCAGGGATGGGACATGGGGTCTTTTCCCCTAGGGGGCGCCAGCTCTCATCCAGCCCCAAGGCAGGGGCCTGGGACATGGGGCCTTTCCCTCTAGGGGGCGCTGTCTATCCCTTACATGCACCCCAAGCAGGAATCACTCCCTGTGGTGGGTGTCTGAGGCAGCTAGGGGCTGGATTCTGGGGGCCAGACCCAGGGACGGGCGGGTCGGCTGCAGACCGGCTGGACTCCCAGCCACGCTCACACTCCCTTTCTTCTTGGTCCTTCCTTCTAGTGTGTCTGAGGCCCAGCCTAAGGTGCTGCCGCCCACACCTGAGGGGGGAGGCCCCGTCACAGAAGGAACCACGCTGGTCAGTGCTGGGACTCACCACCAGAGGGCGCCCTTCCATGGGGTCCCCATCGCCAGGACCCGCTCTGGCCCCTTGGGTTCAGGGGGGCTCGGGCAATAGACAGAACTAAGGCTCAAGGGGGGGGGGGGAGACCCAGGAGTCCTGACCAGCCCCCCCCCAGCCAACAGCTGCCACTCCCCTTCCAGAGCAGAGGGAGAAGCCAGGAGTGCAGGCTCCCCATGACTCATGGGGAGTCAGGGTGGGAGAAGGAGGGTGAAGGACTGGGGGGGAGGGGCCGGGGGGAGGGGGAGGGTTTAGGCAGAGTGGATGAGAGCACCCCCTAGAGGGTCAGCTCCTCCCACCCCCACTGCCCGTCGGGTGCCCAGGCCGAGCTGCGCCCGTCTCTGATCAGTGTCTGTGCTGCAGATGGCACATTCCTAGCAGCCTTCGCATTCCCACTGCAGCCCCGGCCCTTCCCTCCATGTGGCAGCCAGCCAGCTGTCCCTTGCCTGTGCACTGCTTAGCATCCCGCTGCCTGACAGCCCCTGGGAATGCCGGGCCCCAGCTGCCCCCGCACGCCGCTTCCCTGGCAGGAGCTGCAGGAACCAGGACACGAACCCCCACATCCTGGCCAAATGCCCAGCCCCCCGCTGCACTGCTGTGTGGCTGCCCCACCCCAGAGGTGGCTGCACCAGGCGTGCCATCGCTCAGCTGTGTTGGCTGTCAAACAAGGGGCTAATAGCCTAGTACTCCTGCCAGCTGAGGTGATAACTCCTGTCACCCTCCATAATGAGATAACCTCCTACTGCAGCCTGCCTACACCAGCTCACACCGCAGAGTGCTGGGGGCTTGTGCTGATTTCTAAACAACCTTCTGCACCAGCGGAGATGGCAGCAGCTGTTAATAAACCTCTTATCAGATTAAATGAGCCAAAGACAGCCCTGCGCACCTTGCACCCTCCTGCCAGTCCTGCCTCTTATCTGAACCCTCCAGGTTGCTTGGTTCTCCCGATAAATTAATCCCCAAACAGCCCTTCGCACGGAAATCAGAGGTTCAGACACTTCCTGTGAGCTGGGAGGAGACATAAATCAAAACACTGGGCCAGCTCCCCAGCCGGACACGGATCGGTGTAGCTGTGGCTGGTTCGCACCAGACCTGGCCCCCAATTACTCTCATGGAGCTCCGGCTGAGTGACCCCAGCTGGGATCCACCTCGCTGACATCAGTGAGGCTACAGCCAAATGACCCCAGCTCAAAGTCCGGCCCTCAAGCGAGAGCACTTACAGGAGCCAAGCCCCCCTTTATAAACGGCAGTCCATGGAAAAGGTGTGATCAGTGGGGAGGGGGCTGGGAGCCAGGATGCCTGGGTTCTAGTCCTGTGTCTGTGCGCATGTCCCATATGGGCTCTGTGCCTCAGTTTCCCCTCTGTATACTAACAAGCTTTCCCAGCTATTGCAGAGCTGCCAGGCAGCGCAGGGTTCAAAGCCCTTTCGCACTCAGTGTGGAGGGTTGATTCCCGTTTCCTACACAGGTACATAGAGTGCTTTGTAAACATTAGCTAATTAAATGTTATTGTTCTGAAGACTGAATAAATATAATTCTCTATGATGAGGGGGGGAAGGGAGAAAATGAGGCATAGAGATGGGATAAGATACAGGCCAGCAGGGACAGAGCTGGGAAGAGAACCCAAGGATCCCCACTCCCAGCCTCCCCTGCTCTAACCCCTACACTCTGCACCCCTCCCAGAGATGGGCTAGAACCCAAGAGTCCTGGCTCCCAGCCCTGCCCCATGGTTATCAGTCTGAGCCCCATTTGTAAGCAGATAGACCAGTCCCTCTCCCTGCCCATCTGCACCCTGCATTATTTCCTTTAGAACCAGACCATATCACGTCCTCCAGGATAGACACCAGTGGCCCAAGCCTCTTGTTTCCGTGCCCTGAATCGGCCACTTTAATTAGCTTCTCCTTCCCATGATTACAGAGGCTAATGAGGCACCTTTGGCTGGACACACACAGGTGGGGACAAATCCAGCCAGTAGCAGCAAAATAGAGGATCAAAGTCTGAGATGAGGCCCTCAATGGGTCCCAACAGGGGGTAGTGCCTGTAGTGTTGCACTATCCAGTGCCTCCACGATGGGGAACATTGCAGGCTCACACAGCACAAGCCCCGGCCCTGCACTGCCTGCGGGTGGCCTCCCACCACTGCAGTCTATGAGCACCAGCACACTGTCGCCCCTTACTGCCATGGAGGTGCACTGCTGGCGTGCACCATCTCACCCACCTAGAGAACAGCCTACAATTGCTACCCGCAGTGCTGCCATGAGGCAGGCAGCAGAGGTGTGGGTTTTGGTTCCAAGGGTGGCGGGTTTGAGTCCTGACAGAATCCATGAGAGGCGGGTCATGTTGCTAATAATCATGACTTGGTCCCAAGATGACAACAGTTGTTGGCTCTTCCTCCTTAGATCCCACAGTGCTTGGGGGGAGGGGGCAGTGTCATTATCCCTGCTGTACAGCTGGGGAAACTGAGGCACTAAGTGGCAACTTGACTTGGCCGGGGTTACACAGCAGGCCCTGGGCTCTGTCAGCTTGGTCTCATGGGCCAGGAAGTCCCTCGACACGGCGGGTGCCAGAGGCCTTTGATGCAGAAGGAAAGCAGGCATGGGGCCTAGACATAGCTCCACGGCAGGTTCCAATCCTGACCCCAAATGTGTCACAAGGCTGGTGCTTCCCAGCTTGGTCCTGTCCCCAGAGAGGGGACCCACCCCAGGCTCTGGGAACAGGCCCCAGGAGTCCTGAGTCCCAGCCCTCATGCTCCCATCCTCTGGATCCCAGTGCCAGGGATAGAATGCAGGAGTCCTGCCTTCATAGCCCACTGGGTCAGGTTGGGGCGAGGTGGGGGGACTGCTGAGTTCACAGCTTGGAGCAGTAAACCTGGCCTCTGTCTTGGTCCTGGGGCCCCCCTGCTGCCAGCTTCTCTGTCTGTCTGCACAAGACCTTCCTGGCCAAGGGGGGCAGGGCGCAGACGGCCCAGAGCCGGGCCAGGAACCTGCGGCAGGAGTGCTGGACGGCAGAGGAGGAGAAGTAGAAGATGATGGGGTCCAGGCTGGCGTTGAAGGTGCTGAGGAGCAAGGCCTTGTCCCTCCAGGCTGGGTTGGCCCGCTGGAAGAAGCCCACCACGTGGGAGACATTGTAGGGTGTGAAGCAGACGATGAAGACGGCGAGGGTGGCCGCCACCAAGCCCACGGCCCGCTGCTTCTTCTCCCGGCTGATGTGGGGGGAGGACACTACTGCCCACATGAAGCCGCAGTAGCAGAAGGAGGTGAGCAAGGAGGGCACAAGGAAGAGGACGATGCCCAGCTCCAGGCGTGTGGGCAGCAGCACTTGCAGCTGGCTGGGTGTGAAGTTGTCGTAGCAGGTGCCCGTGGTGTTGGCCGGTTCGCTCGCTGGCTGCAGCTCGGTCACGTAGACGATGCTGCAGTGGGCCAGGGAGCAGAGCCACAGGCCCAGGCTCGCCAGGGCGGCGTAGGCCGGCCGGCGGCACAGCTTGTAGCGGAGGGGGTAGGCGGCAGCCAGGTAGCGCTCCACACTGACGGCCGTCAGGAAGAGAGTGCTGGAGTAGATGGAGCTGAAGTAGAAGAGGCCGCTGAGGGGGCAGAGGAAGGCGGGCAGCGGCCAGCACCCAGCTACGGCCTCGGCCACCTTGAAGGGCAGGAAGGCCAGGAAGCAGAGGTCCGAGAGGGTAAGGTTGAGCAGAAGGATGCAGTTGGGAGTGGCCTTGCGCCGCAGCTTGCGGATGAGGGCGTGCAGGGCCAGAAGGTTGGTGGGGAAGCCGGTCAGGAGGGTCAGCAGGTAGATGGAGAGGTAGAGGGCACGCTCCTCAGGCTGCGGGGCCATTGCACCTGGGGAGAGAGAGGGCGGAGGGTCAGAGCTGGGAGGTGGGGCCTTTCCCCCAGGGGGCGCCGGGAGCAGGACGTGGGGCTTTTCCCGCAGGGGGCACCGGGAGCAGGACGCGGGGCCTTTCCCCTCTAGGGGCCAGAGCAGTGGGGGCAGGGAATGGGACTCAGGGCCCTTCCCCATCTAGCCTGTGGGCACCTGCCTGACTCACAGGCTGTGATCTCAGTGGCCAGGGGAGCCCTCCCAAACCTGCTTTAATTCCAGCCTTAGAGGCCTCGCTGGGCAGCTCCTTCCGTCCCTCCCCAGCCCCATTGCTCTCTGGAGCTCATCTGGCTCTGTGGCGAGCTGGCGCGCCCCACGCCCTGTCAGAATTAAGCCATGCGCCCCCATGCGCCCCCATGCACTTCTACTGCCTCTGCCCCAGGCAGGCAGCGTCTCCCAGGCAGCCCCTCATAGCCGGGAATGTGGTGCATTGCCAGCGATGTATGTGTGAGAGATGCACCCTGAGACAGTGTCTGACACAGCCTATCCAGCAGGGGGCAGAGCTAACACAGAGCAGGGCTTGTCCCACCCCCCTCTCCTCCTCACACAGCAGGGCCCAGCCCCTCCAGCAGGGGGCACTGGGACACACACACACACACACACACACACACAGAGCAGGATTGTGTGCACACATCCACCCACCCCTGTTCCCTGCCCCCACAGTGCTCATCCCTTCCAGCAGGGGGCACTAGGACACACAGCATGGGGCTCATTTCCACCAGCAGGGGGCATCAGAAACCCACAGCCAGACACCCCCAGTTGCTCCCCAAGGGCTTGCCAGCGCAGCGTCCTGTGCCCAGCCCACTGCTGGGGCGCATGCTGAGCCTGCCCCCACGCCCAGGAGGCAAAGTGTTGCAAGAGCCGAGGCACGGAGCCTTGTGCGTATCAGTGCCCCAGATCTGGCCAACAACCTGACTTAGCAGTTCAGCCACCCACGTCCGCCCCCCACTGCACTAGAGCCTGTTTCCTTGCTACAGCTGCTGAGTGAACCCTCGGCCACTGTCTGCACAACCCTGCGACTTAGGGCAAGAACTGGACCTGCGGATGGCTCCTGCAGCCCTGAGATGTGGCCACCAAGGGGTGGTGGGTGCTGGGAAATGCATAGCGACACTGGCCAGGTGCTCGGGAATGGATCAAAACTGACTCCTGGACTCTGCCCCTCAGAAGCAGGTTTGAGGGAGAGCTGGGAGCCAGGACTGCTGGGTTCTATGCCTGGCTGGGGGGAGAGGGAGGGGATCTAGTGGTTAAAGCAGGGAGTGCTAAGAGCCAGGACTCCTGGGTTCTGTCCGCGGCCCCTGGAAAGGAAGTGGCTCCAGTCAGGACTCCTGGGCTCTCCGCAGGTGGGGAGAGAGAAGACGGGTCAATGCCGGGGCCAGGCCTGTGGCCGCATTGATTCGGCAGGCGCTCGAGTGCCTTGTCGCCGGCTTGCAGAAGATGCGTCTCCCCAGAGATGCACTTACCAGGTGTCTCTTCCTGGCCTAATAAGGGACTAACTCAATCCAGGGGCTCAGCTGTCCCGATCGATCGGAGGCCATGAGTCATTCTCCCCACTGCGGCTCCCCCCCAGCCTCAGGGCTCCATTCTCAACCCTGGCTGGCTCTGGCTACAGTAGCTCCCTGGCCCCAGTGTGGCACCAGGGGGTGCTGTGCTGCAGGGGCGAGGGGGGGGGGGTCTCTCCCCAGCAGGCAGGGCTGGCCCCAGCATGGCACTAGGGGGCACTGTACTGCAGAGTGGGGTAGGGGTTCTCCCCAAGAGGCAGGGCTGGCCCTGGGGCCCTAGAGCAGTGCTAGGAAGTGTGAGGTGGGGGTAGGGCAGCCTATGTCGTGTGTATATTGCTTATCTGGGCTCTCTGAAGCCGGCACATTTGCATGTCCCTGATTGGCCTGGCCCTCCCTCCTCTGCCTTAGCTGTCAGCAAGTGGGAATGTGGGAACCGGCGCGAGGCGAGACACCCCTGGGCCAACAACCCCACTTTCCCACAGCCCCCTCTCTGCAATGGAGCACTGCCTCAGGCCTCCCTCGTGAAGGGCCGGGGGAGAGGATGGGGGGGGGGGGGCCCTGTGCAGGCACCTCTCTAGTGAGCAGGACAGGCTAACAGCCCTTGGGAGCCAGGATTCCCAGGTCCTATCCTGGCTCTGGGAGGAGAGTGGGGTCTAGTGGTTAAAGCATTAGGGGCAGGCATGGAGCCAGGTCTCCTGAGTTCTGTTCTATCTCTGTGCAATCTTGAGGAAGTCACTTTCTCCATGCCTCAGTTTCTTCCCCTCCCCCATCTATAAAACCCACCAGCCCTTCCTTCCTCTCTGGCAGAGGGGCAGGCCCTGTACCCAGCTCAGCAAGTACGCTCGTCGCTGCATCACTGAAGTGGAACAGAGCTCCCGGGTCAGCAACGGGGCCTCCAAAATGCTCTAAAATCTGCAGGCAGGTGCAGGTGGGGTCAGTGGTGCCACTCTGGGGTCAGCAGCTGGGTCTCTTAGTGAGCGGGCAGGCGGGCGGGGGTGGGGAGAGGAATAAATCTTCCCTCCTCTCACCCTACCACCCAGCCTGCCTGCTGCTATTCCAGCAGGGTTCCACTCGGAGCTGGCTCTTCCCTTGGAGATCAGCAGGGATCCCCTAAACCAGTTGCTTTACCTTGGCTCCAGAAATAGGGCCTGGAGCACCCCTCCCCCCCAGGGTCACCAGTTCCAATCCAGACCCAGCAGGCTCAGAGAATCAGGGACTGGGACCCAGGGCCTTTCCTGCCCAGGCACCAACTCCAACCCCCTTCCAAACTTATCATCCCCATAGCTCCCTGGGCCCCACACGGTATCCACAAAGCCTCAGGCAGCAACTTCCCCACTGCAGGCTGTCGGCTGAACACCAATCCCAGGCTTCTAGATCAGCTACGAGAGTCACTCTGACCTTGCAGATATAGTAGGCTGGTATCCCTTTATGTCTTCTACCTGGCTGCACTGTATAGCCAAGCCCCCAAGACCTGGGTAGCGAGTGACTCAGGGAAGGTCCACACTGCGATGGAGCACCTGCCGCTGGAGGGGTCTCATCATGGTACAGGCCTGATAGGAAGGGGATAAGGTGCCCAGCTTGGCTCAGATGGGAAAACAGCTTGGTAAAACCCCAGCAGGCTGGTACGTGGCACCATGCCAGGGGATCTGGGCATGGCTGTGTGGGGAGGACCAAGCGCACAGGCAGAGCAGGGTGCATGCCAAGTGCACTAGTGATGACAGCAGCCAGATAGATGGATGCAGTGAGGGGAGGCCAGCTGCTGGCATGGGAGGGTTTCCCCATCTCCCTGCTCAGGGAAGCTAAGGAGGAATCCCAATTTCTCTGTCCTCAAATGTGGGAGGGATGAAGGGGGCAGCTCTGATGGCCTTGGGGGAGCTGCTGAGCATCAGAGCAGACTGACAGCTGCTCTGTGGATCACTTCACTTCCAGCTCTTCTAAAGGAGAGGTGCCCTGGCTCCCAGCCCCCCTAACTGCTAGACCCCTCTCTCTTCCCAGAGAGAAGGAGACATCCCAGGAGTCCTGGCTCCCAGCCCTGCCCTGCTCTAACTCTAGACCCCACTACCCTTCCAGGGGCAAGGCGAGAACCCAGGAGTCCTGATGCCTGGCCTTCCACTCTAACCACTAGACCTCACTGCTGCTAAACTACCAGGAAGAAATGGGGCTAGAGCCCAGGACCCTGGGCCACAGTCACATGGGCCAGGCCCTCTGCTCTGCTGGAGCCAGCATGGGGAAGGCTGGATGGTCTTGTTTTCTCTGCCACCAGATCTGCCCTACCCCAGCCCACCCTGCAATGATGGGGAAAAGCTTTTGGGTATTCCTGTCTTGGCAGCTGCTCAGTCACCTGGGGACAGCTCGCCTGGCGCAGGGAAATTGGGTCAATGCCGATTCCTGGGTTCTGGCCCCAGCTCTGACAGGGGTGTGGGGTCTAGTGGCTAGAGCAGGGAGGTTGGCAGCCAGAACACCTGGGCTTTAGTACCAGTTCTGGGAGGAGAGTGGGGTCTAGTGGCTGGAGGAGGCTGGGGCAAAAATTCCTGGGTTCTAGCCCCAGCTCTGATATGGGGGTCTAGTGGTTAGAGTGGGAGGTTGGCAGCCAGGATTCTGGAACTCCTTGGCCAGCTGTTTTATTGTATGGGACTCACAGTAGTTGCTCCTGGTGGCTTTATTTGAATATTTGGCAAGGGCTCTGCCTGCAGGTCCCAGCCTCCTGCAGTGCCAGGGCTGGGGACAGAACCCAGGCATCCCGGCACTGCATCTCTCGGGGGGGCCCTGGAGCAGGATTCCCATTGTACTCAAGCATCTCTAACACCCCAGAGGGTGCATCTCGCATCGTGCTTCCCCCCCCCCCCACCCCCCGTCACCCCGCAAGGGCATTAATGGCACTGGGCGGCCAATCCACTGCTTGAGACGTGGAAGCCAAATGGCACCTCCCAATTTCCAGGAATGGATTTAAATGCTGTGAGGGGCCTGCAGTGAAAAGGAGAAAACGGGAGTAACGCCTGGCCCGGAGGTGTGGAGCGCTGCCCTCTGGGCAGCAGAGCGGCCAGAGTCGGCACTGCTGGCTAAAGGCTAAATGGAATTGACAGAGCCAAAAAAGTACCCAGACATGAACTACTTCAAGACACACCCAAAAGAGAAAACAGAACTCCTCTTGTTATTACTTATGGTCCACAACTCAGACCCCTCCAACACATACACAATCTACAACCCATCTTGGAAAATGATCCCTCACTCGGAGGCCTTGGGAGAAAAGCCTGTTCTTGCTTACCGACAACCCCCCAACCTGAAAAATTCTCTCTGGTGACAATACCACATCATAGGCCTCCAGGAACCGAGCCCTGCAACCAAAAAATGATACCAACTCTGCCCACATATCTATACCGGCGAATACATCACTGGAGCCAACAATACAAGGTACCAAATCAAAAGGTCATTTGACAGCACATCTAATAATTTGATCTATGCCAGCAATGCTCCACTGCTATATATATTGGACAAAGTGGACAGTCTCTGCAGGAAAAAAAACCCAATGGACACAAATCAGATATACATAAAGGAAACATACAGAAACCTATTGGGGAACACTTCAATCTTCCGAATCACTATTTAAAAGATCTTCAAGTAGCTGTGTCACAAACCAGTTCTAGGAGCCAGATACACAGACACATTGGAATTAGAGTTCATCCACAAATTCAATTCACATGCTAATGGACTGGTGATGAAAGCTGGTTGGGACACTACCAGCTTAACAGCCATTGAAGGTGCAAACAGCTCTTTGTGTAGACTCTTATGTCAAGAAGGATACTATCCACTGACTTTGATTCTTACCTGCTTCGTTTTAACTACCCAGTCTTCAGATACTTACTGATTCCCTCTAGCTCCCTGTCTCCCGCACCCCCCTGCTTTCCCCCCTATTTATTTTGGGTCTGCACATCCTAAACTCAGAACTCTGGTCATGTGAAGAAGTGGGCTGTGCCCACAAAAGTTCATGATCCCATCGACATGTTTTGTTAGTCTATAAAGTGCTACCAGACCATTTGTTGTGGGGTTCCCCCCTGTAACTGACCTACCCTGTGAAGCTCCTGGAAGAAACCCATTTGCCACGTGGCAAATTAGCCTATGGGACCCCCGCCACTGGGTGCCAGCAGGGTTAAAGAGCTCAGGTCCTGCTATGAGAGAGTCCCTGGCCCAGGGCAGATCAGGGCCAAGACAGGGTCACGGGCAGGCTCCTTGGCACACAGCAGAGCAGGATTTGCAGCTTTGGGGAGATGAGGCCCCCAGCCAGGATAAGCAGGAGCAGCCAGAGTGATCAGGATTGCCTGTACCCCCTGCTCTCACCACTAGTACTGGTTCCCCCCGCTGTAGCTACTAGACTCCACGGTCTTTACAGAGCCAGGAGTAGAACCCAAGTCTTCTGGCTCCCACTGCCCTGCTCTAACCACTAGACCCCACTCCCCTTCCAGGGCCACAAAGAGAAGCCAGGCGTCTTGGCCTCCACCACCCCCTGCTCTGACCACTAGACAGCTCTCCCCCCACCCTGAGCCAGGGGTAGAGCCCAGCAGTCCTGACTCCCCCCCCCCCCGCTCTAACCACTGGACCCCATTGCCTGCAGGGAGGTGTTTGAGAGGCAGAGGGAACAAATGGATCCCATTAGTGGCTCCCAGGGCTGGGCCCAGGGCCGCTGGCAGGGACAGCAGCCAGCAGGTGCAGCCCTGCGTTGCTGGGAAGCCACAACAGCTTCTGCAGAAGGTAAACAGAGTGTTCCAGCCCTGGCCAGCTGGGGCAGAGGACCCACCACCATCTGCCTCTAGGGGGCACTGGCCCCCCCATCTAGCCCCAGGGCAGGGCACTGGCTGGCTCTGGGGACAGGGGATGGGGCCTTTCCCCTCTAGGGCACCCCAGATCCCATCTGGCCCCAGGGTGGGGCACTGGCTGGCTCTGGGGGCAGGAGAGGAGGCGGGAGGCCTTTCTGGTCTAACCCACACTCCATTCAGTGCTGGGAATGGAACCCAGGAGTCCTAATGAGAGATTGGCACGAAACAGCCACCGTCCTAGCCCTGGGAGGGGAGTGGGGTCTAGTGGTTAGAGCGGGCTGGGGGCCAGGACTCCTGGGCTCTGTTCTGGGCACTGGCATCAGGACAGTGAGTGGCTGGACACAGGGGACTGTGGAGCTGGCATAAGGCTGGAATCTCCATCTGTCCATTCATGCCGCCCCCCACTTCTTGCCTCTCCCCCTGCCCAGGGGGTTGGCTCCTAGGCCTCAGGCTGGGTCCGGGGGGGAACTAGCCAGAGGGCGGCATGCGAGGACACAGGGGCAGATCCCCTTCCCGCACCCCTCTGACCCGATCGGGGGGCACAGGATAGGGGCTGGCCATGCGGGGGGGGGGGGACAGGGGGGCTATGAGGAGGCAGGGGCTCTGGGGCACGCTGAGATTTGCAAACGGCGGGACACGCCCCCCCCCAGCGCCAGCCCCGGGCTCTTACCTCGCTGCGCGGGGCCGGCCTCCTGGGTCCCTTGAGGGGAGCTACCTCCAGTCCCGCCCGGTCCGCTCCTCTCCGCGGCTGCGGCAGCCCCCGCACCAGCTGGGGCCTCCCGGGGGCGGGGCTAAAGTGGGCTGGGCTGGGGGACATGCACGTGGGGAGCGGGGGCTGGGAAAACTGAGTCTCGAGGCAGTGACGCGTGGGGCGAGGAGGGGGAAGGATCCCGGCCAAGCCCAGCGCCGAGGGGGCTGGGAAAGAAGGACCCCCCCTCCCCGCCCAGACACACACAGGGGTTAGGGCACAAGCCCAGCGCGAAGGTGACTGGAGGCCAAAATTAGACAAAGACCCAGCAGGGGGGTGGAATCAGCTGAGACGTGGAGAGCAGAACCCGGGAGTCCCCATTCCCCTTGCAGGGGTTGGGAGAGAACCCAGCAGTCCTGGAGCTCAGATCCCCTTCTTGGGCCGAAACACAGCCCTTGGCATCCTAGAGCTGGGGGGAGGGGACCCCTGGGCTGGGCTGGCAGAGGCTGCGGGTCAGGTGAGGGGCACTGGCAGAGCTGGGGTGGAGGGGGCCCCTGGGCTGGGCTGGCAGAGGCTGCAGGTCAGGAGTGAGGGGCACTGGCAGAGCTGGGGTGGAGGGGGCCCCTGGGCTGGGCTGGCAGAGGCTGCAGGTCGGGAGTGAGGGGCACTGGCAGAGGTGGGGAGGGGTGCTGGGCTGGCAGAGGCTGCGGGTCAGGTGAGGGGCACTGGCAGAGCTGGGGTGGAGGGGGCCCCTGGGCTGGGCTGGCAGAGGCTGCAGGTCGGGAGTGAGGGGCACCAGCAGGGCGGGGGGGGGGGGGCAAGAGCTGGGCTGGTAGTGGCTGCCGGTTAGGAGTGAGGGGCACTGGCAGGGTGGAGTGGACCCCAGGCTAGGCTGGCAGGGGCTGCAGGGAGGGATTCCTCCCTTGGTGTCAGCAATCCCCATCCCTGCCTGCTGCGGGCCTCTGTTTACCATCTAATATTGTTTCCATGATGTTCAACGACTTCCCCAATAAAGCCCTGCCTGGAGGATGGATCTAACCTTTCATCTCTGCCCAGTTCTGCGCTTCCCCTTTTCCCTGGAGGATTTCCCACACAAAGTAAACAAGCCATTGCGGCAGCCAGCGTGGACAGTCCGAACCCTAACCCTTCCCCCCGCTAAGCTCCTGAGCCCCTGTTTGCCTAGGCAAAGTGGGAGGTCAAATTGGACATTGCCAATTTCCCTAATGCTAATTCCTTCCTTAATGAGCTCACCACCGAGACTCAGCCACCTCCAGGGTGGAGCAGCCGCCCTGCAATGCTGCCTGGGCATGACCTGGTGTGACCAGCTCTGGGGAGAGGCAGCTGGGAACAGCCTCATAAGGACACCCCCTGCCGGTCTCTCGCTGCAACATGGGGTGCAGCTCCCCTGCTAGGCTCACTGGCTGCATCTCCCCTAGAGGGGCAGGGGGCTCTGGCTGAAAGGGCATCTCCTGTTTTCTGCCCAGGGCTCTGTAACAGGCCTCCCCGGCCAAGCCACCCAGCCTGGTGGGGAATCAGGGCCCCTTCTGGGGGACACACTTAACAGGCCATCCCGGTGCCCTCTGCTAGCATCCCTTTTGTCTCTGTCTGTTTCCCCAGCCAGGATCGAGTGGAGCCTCCCGGGCCTCTCCTCCGGAAGATGGTTTCTCGCCACCAGCTCAGGGTTTTACCTCAGTGTATCATAGCCTCCCACTAGCTCCCCGTACAGAGCTCTCCATGGTGCCACCGCTCCCTTAGCCAGCCACTCCCTCTTCACCTCCTCAGGGCTCCAGAGACACTGAGCAGAGTCTGCTCCTGCAGGTCCTTTTATAGGGGCTTTCTGGCCTCTGATTGGCCCGTTCCTCCACAGCTGCTCTAGCCTCCCAGAGGACTTATCTATGGCCTTTTCCTGGGTTGGGGTGTGGCAGGACAACAGGGCCTCCAGCAGGGGGGCCTCAGGGCCTGGTCCACCCCGTTACAGGCTTCTACCAGGTTAATCTCATGGGGGCCGAGAGGTGGCTCTGAGTTCGCCCCAGAGGCAAAGGTGCTGCTGTCTGGCTGCCGGACGTCGCAACGACCGATCTAAGGGACGGGTCCCAGCATGGAGACTAGAGCCGCGCTGGCACCGGGCTGAGACCAAGCTCAGCACACGGGCATGATGCTGGCAGGTCTGGCAGGTATTCCAGGGCTGGCGGGGCTGCAGGCCACTCAGGGTGGCTTTGATCCTCTCGGGCATGGCCTACGCTGGGTAGTCAGCCTGGTTATCCCCTACCCAAGGCCAGAGACTCTGGCAACTGCAGACACCTGCCCTGCATCTAGGGGTCTAGGACACACGTACTCACCGCCCCCACCCAGTGCCCACCTTTTGTGCTGCGACCTGCTGAGACTCCAATGTCTGGGGTGGGGTGGAGGGTAGGGATTGTTCCTGGGCACTGGAGATGGAGGCTAGCAGGCCATTGCCTCCCTCGCTTGAAATGGTCGGGTCCACAGCGCGGATGGGAAAGAGCCTGGTATGAAACCCACCCTGCCACATCTGGGGGATATGGCAATGCGCCACATTTAATGAGAACACAATGCAAAAATCCACACATCCTCCCCCATCCAGCTGCTGCTGTTCTAGTGCCCGGTCTGTAGCTCGGACCGGTCTAATGGCTGGTTAGCTTGGGCCCTGCTCTGCGTTGTGCCACGTGCAGCGTGCCGGCCGGATCCTGCTCTGCGTTGTGCCACGTGCAGGGTGCCGGCTGGATCCTGCTCTGTTTTGCCACATATTGTGCCACGTGCAGTGTGTGGGCCAGGCTGTGATGCTTATAAGAAGCACATGGGATTTTTTGGGGGGGATATGGCAATGTGCCAATTTATTGAGAACACAACATGAAAATCCACACACCCTCCGCCATCCACCGCCGCTGTTCTAGTGCCCAGTCTGTAGCTCGGACTGGTCTAATGGCCGGTTAGTTTGGGCCCAGGTGAGGGAGCCGCGTTCTGTCAGTTCCAATGCTGTGTGCTGAGGCTGATCGGGATGGAAGCCAAAGTTTCATGGCAAAACAGCCCATCCTCTCCAGTAGTTCTTCCCCATTGACGTCTATGGCTTTTGCAGCATCATGTTGCAAACCATTACTCTGTGATGAGTAACAAACACCCACAAGGTCTCTGTCAGGCATTCTTACAACTGAAATACCTCCAGGGAAGTGAGGAAACACTTGGACAGAGCCAGACAAGTACCCAGAAGTCACCTGCTTCAAGACAGGCCCAACAGCATTGTTACAGGCTGGGGACCAACCAGCTAAGTAGTAGTTCTGCAGAAAAGGACCTGGGGGTTACAGTGGATGAGAAGCTGGATATGAGTCAACAGTGTGCCCTTGTAGCCAAGAAGGCTAATGCCATATTAGGTTGCATTAAGAGGAGCGTTGCCAGCAGATCCAGAGATGTCATTATTCCCCTTTATTTGGCTCTGGTGAGGCCACATCTGGAGTATTGTGTCCAGTTCTGGGCCCCCCACTACAGAAAGGATGTGGACGCATTGGAGAGGGTCCAGCGGAGGGCAACCAAAATGATTAGGGGGCTGGAGCATATGACTTATGAGGAGAGGCTGAGGGAGTTGGGTCTGTTTAGTCTGCAGAAGCGAAGAGTGAGGGGGGATTTGGTAGCAGCCTTCAACTTCCTGAAGGGAGGTTCCAAAGAGGATGGAGAGAGGCTGTTCTCAGTAGTGACAGATGGCAGAACAAGGAGCAATGGTCTCAAGTTGTGGGGGGAGAGGTCCAAGTTGGATGGTAGGAAAAACTATTTCACTAGGAGAGTGGTGAAGCACTGGAATGGGTTCCCTAGGGAAGTAATGGAGTCTCCATCCCCAGAGATTTTTAAGTCTCGGCTTGACCAAGCCCTGGCTGGGTTGATTTAGTTGGGATTGGTCCTGCCTAGGGCAGGGGGCTGGACTTAATGACCTTCTGAGGTCTCTTCCAGCTCGATGGTTCTATGATTCTATGTGATGGCAACAACAGGCAACATGGGACAGCACCTGACGGACAGCAACAGGCTGCTTGGGACAGTGCCTGATGATCAGCAACAGTCCACTTGGACAACGTCTGGTGGTCAGCAACAGGCGAAGTAGGTCAGCACCTGACAGCCAGCACCAGGCTACTTGGGACAGCGCCTGACGGCCAGCAATAGGCAATATGGGACAGCGCCTGACAGCCAGTACTATGCAGCGCAACGTGGGACAGTGCCTGATGGCAACAACAGGCAACATGGGACAGCACCTGCTCGCCAGCAACAGGTGATGTGGGACAGCGCCTGACAGCCAGCAACAGGTGATGTGGGACAGCGCCTGACGACCAGCAACAGGCAAGATGAGCACCACAGTGTCTGCACTGACATGGTGTCACCCTACCTGCATCGATAGATGCTCTGGGCCCTTGGAGGAGGCATTTATGGAGATAGGGGAGGGGCAGGTTCCTTCGGTGGGAACAAAATGTGAGTGTGGATGGTGCCAGGGCTGGGTGACGAGAGCTGCCATGCTGCGTGCCCAGCGCAATCCAGCCCAGCCCCTGTGTCTTGTCTAAGTGTCTCTAGTTTCAGCTCCCGGCGCCGGATCGCATCCAACCCTCCTCTGCTCAGTCACCAAGCCCATTGTTAGATATCTGAGCCCCATGGCGATGCCGAGACACAGGGATCAGCCCCCCTTTCACCTCCCCTTTGCTCTGCCAGTGGGTCCTGTGTTGCCCACTGGACACAGGTTGTCTGATCCTTCCATCCCCCCCTGCCTGTGTCCGCCCCCTATGATCTATCAAACCCTGCTGTTCCCAGTCCCCCCCTCTGAGGGGTATTTGGGGATCTGCCGGCAGGATATAAATAGCCGGGGGGGGAGGAGCATTGCACTTAATGGCCAGGGGCTGCTGAGCATTGGGCTCAGCCTAGCTGGTCCTGGGGGCCCGGCACTAATCGGTGGGAACCGTCGACACGGCAGCTCCCATGCGGCAGAAGAAGCCCCAACAAACCTGGAGTCGCCCTCGCCCTGCACTTGGGGACACAGGCCAGGCCACGTCAGCCAGCGCCCCCCCCCCCCACCCGGGAACCTCTCAGGGGCAGCTTCTTGCCTGGCTTTGCCCGGTTCCTCCAGCAAAACTCCCGTCCAGTCCCCGTGGTGGGTGCACCCCAGTACATCAGCACAGCCCAGCCGCCCGGTGCTATTCCACGTCCAGCCAGCCTTGTCTTTGTTATCCAAGCCCGCGTTTGGCGCTTCTCCCCTGGGGCTCTGTCTGGGGACATCACAATTGCTTCACACATCCCAGCCTGCCCTCCGCCCTCTGCCAGATGCCAGAGCCGCTTAAAATCCCCGTCCGTCATCGGCCTGCGTCTGGACCTCCTAGGTCAGATGCCTCGCTCCTGGCGCCTGATTTATCCCCCTCACCACTCGCAGGATCCATGAGCAAGCGGCACCCTCGCCCTTCATGTACACACGGCGGGGGGGAGAGGCTTGCCCCTCCCTGCACTTTGTTCATAGGCAAAATAATTCCTTCCAGTCAGGTTGTTGTGGAGGGCCAGCACGGAGCCCGCCACACACCAACCCCCTGTATCCCCAGGCCAGGGACCTGCCCCAGGACCCCCACAGCCAAGCTGGTAGCACCCGGCCAGCCCTGATCTAAGCACTGGGCAGATGGAGCGGCCCCAGGCCTCCAGGAAGTGGTTCCGCTGATGAATGACTCTTGCTGGAACAAAAGTCTGCTCTGCACAGATCAGGAGATGGAGCTGCACTTGGCCACCATGGGAACAACATGGCTAATGAGTGTTCATGCTCGGCTGCCCGTTTTGCTGGCAGGCATTTGCACCAGCAGCACATGTACCAGCTGTATCGCCAGCATGGACACCATGGGACAGCACCTGACAGCCAGCAACAGGCAACATGGGACAGCACATGACAGCTGGCAAGAGCCAATGTGGGACAGCGCCTGACGGCCAGCAACAAGCAGTGTGGGACAGCGCCTGACAGCCAGCAACAGGCAATGTGGGACAGCGCCTGACGACCAGTAACAGGCGATGTGGGACAGCACCTGACGGCCAGCAACCGGCAATGTGGGACAGCACCTGATGACCAGCAGCAGGTGACGTGGGACAGTGCCTGACAGCCAGCAAAAGATGACGTGGGACAGCACCTGACGGCCAGCAACCGGTGACGTGAGACAGTGCCTGACGGCCAGCAACAGGTGACATGGGACAGCGCCTGACGGCCAGCAACAGGTGACGTGGGACAGCACCTGACGGCCAGCAACCGGTGACGTGAGACAGCGCCTGACGGCCAGCAACCGGTGACGTGGGACAGCGCCTGACGGCCAGCAACCGGTGACGTGAGACAGCGCCTGACGGCCAGCAACAGGTGACGTGGGACAGCGCCTGACGGCCAGCAACAGGTGACGTGAGCAATGCAGCATCTGCACTGACACAGTGTCAACCAAACCGCACCGAGATGGATGCTCTGCTGCCCTCCGACCCTCCTCTGCTCGGCCGCGGAGCCCATTGTTAGAGAGCTGAGTCCCACGGTGGTGCCGAGACATGGGGATTGGCCTTGCGGGGCCGCTGCTGGGATTTCTTGCAGTTAGTCACCAGGCCCTTGAACGCACTGAAACCTTTGTCACGTCGTGTCAGAGTGGAAGAGAAACCACCCCCCGCCCAGAGGTGCTCGTGTCTCAGAGAAGGCGATGAGGAAGCAGGGTCCACGCACGGATCAGCTATAACAGGGTCGTTTTTTCCGGCATCCATGGTGACAGCAGCTGTCAGAGCAGCAGAATGCTAGGCCTGCTACTCACCTGCCTTCTCACCCTCCTTGTCCGAGTAGATCTCCTTTTATGTCTCCCTTGCCTGCTCTACCCTTCCCAGCAGCCCCGGACCCGGGGTGCCTCGTACTGTAGGCTAAGGAAGGCTAACCCCCTCCCTGACTCAGGGTGTGGCTGTGCCCACACTTCCCGTTCCCATGCCAGCCCAACCCCTGGCCTGATGCTGGCAGGGCTCAGCTCCAGCCAAGGCTGGGGGGTCTCAGCCGGCAGCCAGGGGCTGGGGCAGCCAGGTGCAGCTCTGGGATTGGGCCAGGCAGGGCCGGATTATCCATCAGGCACAATAGACACAGGGCCTGGGGCGTACGAGAAAGTTGAGGGCCTAAAAAAATGTCAACATTGACTCAAAAATGAGAAAACTGCTAAATCAGACCTGCCAGTTTGCTGCCTTTAGTCCACAAGCAACATGCCAGTAACTAACTATTGGGCGTATGGGCCACAGGGCATTTCTCCCTTATCTATTTGCATACAATCTAATTTACAGGCCTATGATGATGAGGGTGCCTGGGGCCTCCGAAGACCTTAATCTGGCCCTGGGAGAGCTGCTCTGGACCCACTGGCTCAGGCTGGGCCATTCCCTGGTGATGTCCCCAGTGGCCACTTTCCACCAATGCAGCCTCTGAAAGTCAGGGTAGGCTCCAGTCTGCCCCCCCTCCCGCCCCCCCATCATTCCCTCTGGGGCTCAGGTGTAAGGTGCTGGCGCCCTCTGGTGGATGGAGCAGATACTGCACTTGGCTCTCTCCAGGACCCCAGGGTGGCTCTCCAGAAGGGGGCAGTCGGGGCGGGAGGGGACGCAGGGGAATCTCTGGCAGCTGGGCTCTGGCCATGGACTGAGGATGCTGCGTAGCTTGGGATCGTCCTCGTGCCCTGCTTCAGGGGCCACTCCAGGACTTGCTGGGAGAAGCAGACGGTGTAAGCTGAGTGACCCCTTCAAGCAGATCCGGACCCCCCACGCAGCCCTGCCGGTGCCTTTTCCCAACTTCCCAGAGCCCGCCTCTGCTGCCTGGCCTAGTCTCTCACTCCCGACCCACAGCCCCTGCCAGTCCAGCCCTGGACTCGCCCCTGCCCCGCCAGTGCCCCTCACCTCCGACCCGCAGCCCCTGCCAGGCCAGCCCTGGGTGCCCCCCCAGCTCTGCCGCTGCTGGGATGTAGAGTGAATGCTGAGTCGTGTGGTCTGGGCCAACCCTGTGGCTTGTGGAGGCATCAAGCCTTCACGGAAGTGAGCATCTATATCTTTCTGTCTTGCTATCGGGCCTGAGCCCGCCAGATGGCCCTGGAGATTCACAGCTACGTGCAGAGGTGCAGGGTAGAAATCCCCAGCTGCAGACGCAGGCAGATTGCAGCCGATAAATCACCAGGCCAGCCAGCCCTGCCTGCTGGGGGAAGCCCCCGCCCCCACCCCTGCAGCACAGCGTCCCCTAGTGCCACATTGCCCCACCCTGCCCCTGCGGCACAGCACCCCCTAGCTCTGCACTGCAGTTGGCACCAGAGTTCACCCCACTGAGACACACACACTGTTCCTACAGCTGCGTTAGTGTGGTGAGAGTTTGTGCAGGGTGTGTGTGTGTGTCCTCGCTGCCCGCTGCTGGACAGGACGGGCCCTGTGCCCCTGTGTATAAAGAGAAACACACCTCTCCCCCATTCTCTGCCCCCCACAGCTCTTCTTTGGGAGGGGGTGGGAGCCCCTGGGTGTGGGGAGAGGGGCTTTACGATGCAGCAGGGGAGGGGTGCTCATGGTGCGTGTGTTCACCGTGCTCAGCCGGGGTTGTGTGTTTGCTAGCAGCTGCTTTGGGCAGTGAGGTATGCTGGGTCTCCGCCACATTCGTAGAAGTAGCCAGAGCCAGCACTCCCCTCCCCACCCCAGGAGCTGGACAGGGGACTGAGCAGGGGCGGGAGGTGTTTACAGGGGGCTGTGTGGATGGTGCCTGCCCTGGGGAAGCCAGGGGCGGCAGGGGCGGGAGAGAGGGGGTGCTCACAGTGACAGAGTCCCATGACTTGGGACCCAGGAGATCCCCGGCAGCTCCGGGCCCTGCTTGTCCCAGTTATCCATTAACCCCAGTTAATATCAATTCCTCGGAGACATTGTTTGTTTACATGCCATGCTGGATTCACGCCCTGCAATTAATTAAAAGGAGCCATTGACAATATGTGTGCGTCCCACTTCCTAGCCAGGGTCCCCTTCCTGGAGAGAACCTGGGCCTGCTGGCTCCCAGCATCCCTGGCTCTAGCCCAGAGGCCAGAAGAAAAATAAGAAAATACTCTCGCTTGGATCATCAATCAATTATTTTATTGAACAGGTAGCTAAAGTCACTGCCCCGGGGGGTGCCAGGCCCACCAGCGAAGGGAGGGGGTGCAAGATGTTGTGCGAGGGAGATCTCAGCTCTGCGACCAGACCTGGGACAGACCCACAGCGACCAGTGTGTGTTGTTCGTGAGCCTGCTAAACACCCATCCCCACCCGCCTGGAGGATAACAGCCCTACTGCCGCTGCAAAGGGCACGCTGCCTTTGGATCCCACCAGCCCTTCGCGGTGGTGCTAGACGTCTGGCCTCCAAACCCTGCTCAGTAACAGCCTGCCCACTAAGTGGTGGACAGACTTCATTGTTCCCTGGAAAATGGGGGGTCGGCTTTAGGTCCCTTGGAAGGGACAGAGCTTCGGGTAAAATGGACGGGGTTAGGGGTTAGCCTCCCCAGCCAGCCCACATTGCTGACCAGACCCATTGCATGGGGCTCCAGCAGCAATTTAAAAGACCCAGGGCTGCATCTGAAGCTACTACCACAGTAGTGGCAGTGGCAACCAGAGCTCTGGACCCTTTTAAATCACTGGCCCCTAGGGTAACTGCCCCTTTGCTGCCCCCCCGCCTCCACCAGTCAGAAGCCCTAGATCCAGGCATGCCGCTTATGCAGAGCATTGTGTGTTGATGGTGCAGGTCCAGAGTCCAAATCTTTCCTGTCTGCACAGTGGATAACAGCCTTACTACTGCCGCCAGCTCACAGAACCGCTGCTTCAGCTCAAGCACTAGCTTGCTGGGCTGTGGCTTCTTGCGTTCCAAACCCACCGAGGCGGTAACTACATTTCCACAGAGGCCACCACACACTAATACCAGGGGCCAAGGAAGAGGGGGCTCTCTCTAGTTCACCAAGGGCAAACTCGGGCCTCACAGAGCCTGGCCCTTGTTTCTCTCCCACTAGAAAGCTCTCCCCGAACCAGACAGAGCTCAGCCCAGCCTGTTTCCCCTCCCTGAATCAACCCCTGCATGGTTCCCCCTGTGCAGTTATGGCCTGTAGTTACTCGCTTGCCCATGGGCCCAACCATGGAGAAGGAAAGAGCAGGAGTGGGTGGAGGGCACCAGGATGACCCTCCAGCTGAAATAGGCCCATATTTGGCCACCATGGCAACCCTGCCTGGAGAGAGCCTGGATTCTTGTGGTAGGAAGTTGGGCCACCCACTCCAAAGCTGACTTCGGACAAAGTCTGGGGGATGCTTGACCAGAGTTTTGCTTGCGGCCCAGCAGTGGCAAAGGAAGGCCTTGGTCGCCATGGTGACCCCAACTTCTAGTTGACCAGAGGCTTCTGAAGCCAGGTTTGGCCAATGACTCTGAAGCTCGCATAGACCAAAGCCCTGTGGAAGTTGGGCACCAGCTCCAAGCCCAGCCGCATGCTGGCGTCTAGGAGGTGCAGGGAAGGACAGAGGATGCCGTCCTCTTGCGCCTGGGACAAGAGGGAGCAGAGGAGAGGTCTCATCTGGAAAGTCACGTCGAGGATTCCTCAGCCTCGTCCACGCTGGGACCCTCACCTTTGCTACCCCCTTCCCTGCAGCGAGCCAAGCAGGGGAGATGGCACTGGGCCACGAGGGTGCTGAGTTTGTGCCTCATGACGGACAGGCAGTCGGCAAAGGCATGTTGGACAGCGGTGGAGGAGAAGTAGAAGATGGCGGGGTCCAAGGAGGCATTGAGAGTGGTGAGGAGAAGAGCATAAACCCTCCAGGGGGGGCTTTTGTTCTGGACAAAGCCCACCACATGGGACAGGTTGTAGGGGGCAAAGCAGACTATGAAGTTGACCAAGGTGGCCACCGCCAGGCCCACGGCGCGCCGTTTCCTCCGGGCCGGGATGTTGGGCAAGGCCAGCAGGATGCGGACAAAGTTAACGTAGGAGAAGACAGTGACGGTGAAGGGGATGCAGAAGAGGACCAGGAAGAGCTCCAGACGGAAAGGCATCAGGATCTGGAGCTGCGGACAGGAGAAAGTGTCATAGCAGTGGGATTTATTGAGTGTTGGCGCGGTCCCATTGAGCCGCTGGTCATACTTCTGGATAATGTAGACGATGCTGCAGTGGCTGCAGGCCACTGCCCAAAAGATCAGAGAGGCGGCAACGGCATAGGCTGGCCGGCGCCGGAGCTTGTACTTGATGGGGAAGGCCACCCCCAAGTAGCGCTCAATGCTGATGGCCATGAGGAAGAGGGAGCTGATGTAGATGCTGCTGTAGTAGACGAAGTTGGTGAGTAGGCAGAGGAACTTGGGCAAGGGCCACTGCATGTTGTATGTGGCCTCCACCATCTTGAGGGGGAGGAAGATGAGGAGGATGATGTCGGAGACGGTGAGGTTGAGCAGAAGGATGTCGACAGGGGCGGGTTTCTGACGGACCTTCACCAGGAAGGTGTAGAAGGCCAGGAGGTTGGACGGGAGGCCGATCAGGAAGGTGAAGATGTAGACGGTGAGAACCAGTGGGATGGAAATGGTCGAACTCATCTTCTCTTCTTCTGCAAAGGAGAATGGGCTCGTCAGCTGCTGCAGGAACTCAGGAGTCCTGGTGCCAGCCCCTCCCCCCTCCAACCCATTAGATCCCATGCCCCTCCCAGAACTGGCCATAGCACCCAGGAGTTGTGGCTGCAGACTTCACCGTCCCCACTCGACCCCATTGCCCTGCCTGTTGTGTGGATAAAATCCAGGGCTCCAAGCTCCCTTTACCCGCAGCCATGCGAGCCAGCTCGGGGCGCCCGGCGCATTAGCTGATGCTAGACACATGGCTGGAATTTATGGAGCCGGCTCCCGTATTTATTTAGCTCAGTTTCCTGTTTAGCCAGCGGCAGGTGTAGCTGGCTGGGCAGGGGGGGCAGCTGAGGATAGATAGGAGGGGCTGCGGCGCCCGAGATCGCGTGAGTAAGCATAGGGATGGGCTTGGGGAGAGGGTGCTGAGTGGGCTGCCTGGAGGACAGGGAAGTGGCTCTTACTCAGAGGGAAATTTTGAAAAATATCGTCATTGAAGGCGGAGGGAAGTACGGTCTAGTGGTCAGCGTGGGAGAGCTGTCCAGAGACTGTAAAGAGCAGCTCGCCAGGATTCCCAGGGATAGGGCATCCGGCACCTGCACCCCAAATGGGCTGGGAGGCCCTCACCCCAAGCTGTGTTGGGCCCCTCCTTCCCCAGGGTGCAGGCAGCTCTACTCCCACCTCCCCGCGCTGGGGATCGATCCTTAAATAGCCTCATTAAGGAGAAGTTGATAAACCTGCCGTACAGTACATTGTTGCCTGGCCGTGACCCTTAGCTCCCTTACCGATGGCTGCAGGAAGGGGTCTGTGCTGGGGCCAGGTCTCCTGAGTTCTGGCCCCCACTCTGGGAGGGAAGTGGGACCTAGTGTGCAGAGACGGGGAGCCCAGACTGCTTGGTTTTAGGGCCAGGGCTGGGTGCGTGGGCCAGCCGGCCCCTCTCTCTGTCGTGCCCTCCTGCCAACAGAAACCATCAGTCCTTCCGCTCTCTGCTGTCAGAAGAAACCCACTTCCCTGCCTGGCCTGGCCTCTTGCTCAGATGTGGTGGTGGGAGATGAAACCGCGATTAGATCAGACCCTGGCTAAGGGAGCTGCTCCCAGACAGGGGCAATGAGGCCGTGGCAGGAATCGCCCCTCCAGTCTCTTTCTCCGAGTGGGGGACCCATTCTCTGCGGGGGTGTCATGGCCATGCCTCGCTTCCCGACTGGCACCCGGCAGTGCTGGGTGCCCCCATTGACAGACTCCCCTCCCCCTTCCCCATCATGCCGTCACTCCGCTGAGCGAGGCACATTTCCATCCCTGGCTGCCCCAGCTGGCTTGGCTCAGTGCTGATCGCTCGGTGCTGGGCAAGCGCTTCTTAAAAGTAGGTCACAGACCTTCTTGCACCCCCCTTTTGCTGGTGGAAGAACAGAGGCTCAGAGCAGGGAACAGGAAATGGCTATGTGCGGGGAATGAACTCAGGAGTCCTGGCTCCCTGCCAGACCTTTGCTCTAACCATTTGACTGTACTCCCCCCCCACATCTGGGCTACTAATCAGGAATTATGGCTGCCAGCCAGCCCCCCTGCTCTAGCCACTAAACCTCACTCCCCTTTCAAAGCTGGGGCTGGGATCGACTGGTCAGCGGAGCCACCAACTGGCAGAAGCAAAACTCAGTGTCGCACAGAGGCCTGGGTGCTGCAGCCGATCACAGCAGAGCTGAGTGGAAGAGGATGTGCCCTGGGGCCATGCCCCAGGAAGAGACAGGCCAGCAGGGCCAGGAGCTCTGGATGCCACTGGCACCCTGGGCAGCACAGTCACTGTGCCCCCAGGTCCAGCCCCGGAGCTCGGGCAGCCGGCGGCACAGAGCCGCTCTCCCAGCCCCAGTTCCTCCCACCCCTGGCCTGAGCCCCCACCCCCACCCCAACCTCTTGCCCTGGCTCCTGCACCCCTCACACTTCCCAGACTCCTGTCCTAACCCCCCCCCCCAGTAGGGGTTGAAATAGGACAGTACCCGTCAGAAATGTACATTGCTTTGACCCCTGTACAACAGACCCATTGGGGGTGGGACTAGAATCCAAGAGATCTGCCCCCCCCCCCGGCTTTAACCACTAGACCCCACTCCCTTGCCAGAGTGAGTGATGGAATCCCGGCTCCCAGGTACATAGAACACTAGAACGGGAAGTGACCTCGAGGGTCATCAAGGCCAGTCCCCTGCCCTCATGGCAGGACCAAACCCCCTCTAGATCATCCCTGACAGGTGTCTGTCCAACCTGCACTTAAATATCTCCAGAGATGGAGATTCCGCAACCTCCCTAGGCAACTTATTCCAGTGCTTCACCACCCTGAATTGGCCCTGCTCTAACCACTAGACCTCACTCCCCTGCATATAAACACTGATCCAGGCAGCTAGAGAGCCCATCCTCACCTCCTCTCCGCAGCCAGCGCGTGGGGAGCCTGTAGCGGGGCTGGAACTCAGGAGTCCGGGCTGGGAGCCCCCACGGGCGATGCGTCAGGGCAGAGCTGGGGACTGGTCTCCAGCGCCTCGGCCGGGCAGGGAGTACTCTGCAGCTGAGGGAGTGGTTACGTGATGTCTGTGGCTGTGCCCCTGGAAACCTCGCCAGCCTCTTTGCAGGGTGCGAGACGCAAGCGTTACTTCCGCGTGATTCGGGGTAGTGCAAAGCCACACTCCCCTGCCAGCACCACACCCTGCTGGGGGCCAGGACTCCTGGGTTCCAGTCCTAGCTCTGTGATGGGGGAGGCCAGTGATGCAACCCCAGGGCTCCAGGGCAGACACTGCGCTGAGTTTGTGGCTGTTTCTTTGGTTTCCTCGGCTGCAGCATCCTTCTGAAGTGTGATATTACAGCAACAAGCAAATCTGAGTCCGGATTTCTCCACTCGGGCTCCAGGGCGCATGAAATCCCCCCCTAGTGCATCAAGACACCTACCCTGTGCCATCCGTGATAACCCTTGGCCCAGCTCCCAGCTCTAACCACTAGACCTACTGCCCTCCCAGAGCCGGGAGAGACCCAGGATCTCACCCGTCCCCCTGCTCTGACCTCGAGAGCGGCAGTTTTCAAGGTATGGGTCAGGCCTCCAAAATAGGTCCATCTTCATGAAGTCGTCCTGGGTGGCGTTAGACTCTCTGGGGTCTGGGGGGAGCCCGAGCTTCCATAGGGCTGAAGCCCGGATCTCAGCCAGATAGAAAGACTGTCCAGAGCAGCAACCCCCTTCCGACCCCAAAAATAGCTCCATGTGCTCCAGTGCCCTTGGCTAACCACTGAGTCACAGAGGGCATGGGGGCCGCCGGAAACGGGCTGCTTGTCATCGGAAGCGGGTGTGGTGCAATGGAGTTTGAGAGTTGCACCACTTGCCCCAGTTCCCCTCCCACCGAGAACCCAGGAGTCCTGGCTCCACCCCCAGCTCTAACCACTAGGCCCCAGTAGAGGAGCTGAATCCTGCCTCCCCCTGGGGGTAGGTTGCCCCTTTGGCTGCAGAGAGGTTGGGCTGGGCCGGTTCTGCCTCGGCGAGGCAAGGGGAAATGGCGGACTGCAGCAGCTGCCAGGAGTCCCCCCGTGGTCAGGCTCGGGGGGGCCTTTGCAACCCCTCAGCAGCCAGACTTCTGGAAAATCAAACCGGGAAAATGCATCGTTCTACCCACGAGATTTCCTCTAGGGGGCGCCGGGCCCAATTTGGCCCCAGGGCCATTTGGCTCAGAAGGCAGGGCCGGGGGGAGGGACCATCTTTTCCTTGGTGGAATACAGCTCCCTGGTAAAATGATGCGCACTTCCATCCACATCTCTCACCTCCGCACACCTGCCAGCCCTGTGCTCTCTGCCCCCCACGCCTGGCGGGACTCCCGGGACAGCTCGGCCTCTCCTGCTACCCGGCGCCATGAGGCAATACTGGGCGGGGGGTCGTATGCCCTCCCGGAGTTCTGTGGGGGCTTCCACCAGAAGGTGGCCAGCAGCCTTCCTGAAAGTGGCTGCAGAGGGGTTGCAAAGAGGGAAGGGACAGGAGCCACTTCCAGCCACAGGGAATGGAGGGGATGGGATGGGACAGGACCCTTTTCTTCTCTCCCCACCTTCCCCTGTGACTGGAAGCAGCTAGCCCCTTCCGGCCTACACGGAGTCGAAAGGCAGCTCACACCTCCAGGCTGCTGCTGGCCACCGACATCACCCAGCCGCCAATGGCCCCCAGCTACAGAGCAGGCAGGAAGGGATTAAGCCCTAAGGATACCCCAGGGCCCAGGGCAGGGTGGGAGGATGTGAAGTGGGTGCTAAGCCCCTGCCCGGAGTACAATTGGGAGAGGACTGGGGGAGGGCTGATGGGTGGGTAGCAGACACAACATGTAACCGGCCACTGCCTGGCGCTTGCTGCCCACACCTGACTGCACAGCGCATAGAGCTCAGCCAGGCTGGATGGAAACAGGATGGGGGCAGGGCCTTCGCAGCCGGGAGCTGGCACCTAGCGAGGGTTGCGCTGATGGACCAGCCGGCTGTGCCCGCTGCATCCCTGCCCCACTAGCAGCCACCTTGCATCCCCACCCCCACCGTCAGCCACTGGACCCCCCATTCGCCATTGGCGAGCTGGGATCCGGCCAGCAGCAGGACTAGCGTACTGATGGGGGCGGGGCAGAATATACGGGGGACAATTTGCCCCTTTTCAAGAAGATGCCGGGACAGGCACAAATACGGGACCGAGGAGCATCCAAGGCCAGGAGGAATTCCTTGAGCATATTCACTGGAGGCCTCCCAGGCTGAGGAAGCTGTCCAGCTACAAAGGATGCCTGGCACACCCCAGGGTGGGGCGGAGATAGCTCTGGCCCCGGGAGGGTGGGGACACTGGCAGCTGAGTACTCCCAACCCACTCACTGTGGTTCTGGAGAACTGTTACGCCACCCCGGCACCTGCTCGGGCAGAGAAGCCACGGAGCCCCAAGGCTGGGAGAGCTGAGCCACCACTCCCAGGAGGAAACGTAGGACAGTGGTGATTGGAGACTTTCTTCTGAGACGGGTGGAGGCCCCGTCTCGAAGCCTGAGATGACATCCCAGGAGGTGTGCAGCCTGCCAGGGGCCCGTATCCAAGATGCTACTGTGAGATGTTGAGGGTTATCAGGCCCTCTGACTCCTTCCCTGTGCGACTCACCCCTCTAGGCACAGAGGGATGCAGATTAGGCAGATCGACATTGCAAATGAGGCAGGGATTTAAATATCCCGTGCCTAATTTGCATAAAAATGGGCGCCGTGTTTTGCCGACTCAGCACTTTGTCGGCAAAAAGCGGCAGTCTAGAGGGGGATCTGTCAAAAAAGAAAGCCTTTTTTGACAGATCCCTTATGCCTCCTGCAAGGAGGTTTACAGAATCTGTCGAAAAAGGCTTTCTTTCTCGACAGATCCCCCTCTAGACTGCCACTTTTTGCCGACAAAGTGCTGAGTTGGCAAAATGCGGCAGCCATTTTTATGCAAATTAGGCACGGGATATTTAAATCCCTGCCTCATTTGCAATGTCGACCTGCCTAATCTGCATCCCTCTGCTGACAGAGGGATGCAGTCTAGACATACCCTAAGGGTGCTGTGAGGAACGGCCCTCGGCAGATCTGAAGTGACTGCAGGGCTCTGGGAGTGCGGGTGAAGGAGTGTGGCACCCAAGTGGGGATCTCTTCAGTCCTTTGGGTCAAAGGCACCCACAGAGACAGGCGCATCCTGGAGGTGAAGGCCTGGCTGCGAAGACGGTGTCGCCAAGAGGGCTTTGGCTTCCCTGACCACAAGATGCTGTTCCAGGAAAGACTGCTAAGCAGAGAGGGAGTCCATCTATTGAGGAAGGGGAAGAGCAGATTTGAACACAGACTGGCTACCCTAGTGAGAAGAGCTTTAAATTAGACTTGACGGGGTCAGGGAAGCAAAGCTCACCAGTAAGTGAACAACATGGAGAGCTCGGAGATGGGTCAGAAATTGGGGGAAGCATGGGCTGTAATAGCAGGGGAAAGGAGAGGCAAGACAGATCTGGGAGGCAAAATCAGTATCGTAGGGTCCATCTATACTACAGAGGAAGGTCAAAGCTGCCGCCATGGATATTCCAGAGTTTGAATTCACGGGTCTAGTGAAGACAGTTCACTGGAATGGAGAGGGGTGTTCCGGTCGGTGCCGGTAGCCCAGCTTCCACGAGGAGCAATGGACGTAGAAGGGAGCGTGTTCTCCCTTTGACTTTCTGCAGCGTGGACAGCACCAAAAGCCAAGAGAAGTTACTTCAACTTCAGCTACTCAATTAATGTAGCTGAAGTGGCCTATATTAATTGGACCTTCTCCCGTAGTGCAGACCTACCCTTACTTGCCTCATATACTAGTGTGAGAAGCCTGGGGAATAAGCAGGAAGTGCTAATAAATAAACACAAGTCTGACCTAGTTGGCATCATAGAGACTTGGTGCGATAATTATTGGAATATTGGTACAGAAGGGTACAGCTTGCTCAGGAAGGACAGGCAGGGGAAAAAGGGAGGAGGTGTTGCAGTATATATTAAAAATGTATATACACTTGGAATGAGGTGGAGATGGACATAGGAGACAGATGTGTTGAGAGTCTCTGGGTTAGGCTAAAAGGGATAAAAAACAAGGGTGATGTCATGCTAGGGGTCTACTACAAGCCACCTACCCAGGTGGAAGAGGTGGATGAGGCTTTTTTAAACAACTAATAAAACCATCCAAAGCACAAAACTTGCTGGTGATGGGGGACTTCAGCTATGTAACACAGTAGGGGCACAGATTATCCAGCAAGCTTTGGGAATGAATTGGAGACAATTTTTTATTTCAGAAGACAGAGAAATCTACAGGGGGGAGGCTGTTCCAAATTTGTTTTTAACAAATAGGGAGGAACTGGTGCCCATCTATAAAAAGGGAAATAAGGACAACCCAGGAAACCAAAGACCAGTCAGCTTAACTTCTGTTCCAGGAAAGATAATGGAGCAAACAATTAAGGAATCCATCTGCAAACATCTGGAAGATAATAAGGTGATGGGTAAGAGCCATGATGGATTTGTAAAGAACAAATCATGTCAAACCAATCAGATAGCTTTCTTTGATAGGAAAATAAGCTTTGGGTATGTCTACACTACCACCCTAGTTCGAACTAGGGTGGCTAATGTAGGCATTTGAAGTTGCAAATGAAGCCCGGGATTTAAATATCCCGGGCTTCATTTGCATCTTGCCGGGCGGGCGCCATTTTTAAATACCCTTAGGTCAAACTCCGTGCCCGCGGCTACACGCGGCATGGAGTAGGTAGTTCGAATTAGGATCTCTAATTCGAACTACCGGTACACCTCGTTCCACGAGGAGTAATGGTAGTTCGAATTAGAGATCCTAATTCGAACTACCTACTCCGTGCCGCGTATAGACGCGGGCACGGAGTTCGACCTAAGGGGATTTAAAAATGGCGCCCGCCCGGCAAGATGCAAATGAAGCCCGGGATATTTAAATCCCGGGCTTCATTTGCAACTTCGAATGCCTACATTAGCCACCCTAGTTCGAACTAGGGTGGTAGTGTAGACATACCCTTTGTGAATAAGGGGGAAGTGGTAGATGTGGTATACCTAGACTTTAGCGAAGTGTTTGATACAGTCTCACACGACCTACTTATAAATAAACTAGGGCAATACAGTCTAGACAGGTGGGGGCATAACTAGTTGGATAACCATTCTCAGAGGAAACAAAAAACAGGACTATGTAGCACTTTAAAGACTAACAAGATGGTTTATTAGGTGATGAGCTTTCGTGGGCCAGACCCACTTCCTCAGATCAGTTTTTTGATCTGAGGAAGTGGGTCTGGCCCACGAAAGCTCATCACCTAATAAACCATCTTGTTAGTCTTAAAAGTGCTACATAGTCCTGTTTTTTGTTTCAGCTAGACTAGACTAACACGGCTACATCTCTATTACCATTCTCAGAGGGTGTGTCTTCACTGTACCCTTAGTTCAAAATAAGCTACACAATTTGAGCTACACAAATTGCATAGCTTATTTCAAGTCAGTTTCAAAATAGCTTATTTCATAATTTGGCACTGTCTACACAGCACTTATTTTGAAATAAATCACTATTCTGAAACATCCTTTAATTCTCATGGAATGAGGTTTACAGGGATGTCAGAAAGATATTTCAAAATAACGGGCACACTTTCAAGATGTGGAATAGCTATTTCGGGATACTGGACGTTTCCCGAAGTGTAGACATACCCAGAGAGTAGTTATCAACGGTTCCCAGTCTTGCTGGAAGGGTTCCATGGGGATAAGTAGGGTTCCCTGAGGATCAGTTTTGGGACCAGTTCTGCTCAATATCTTCATCAACGATTTAGATATTGGCAGAGAGAGGACGCTTATTAAGTTTGCAGATGATACCAAGCTGGGAGGAGTGGCAAGTTCTTTGGAAGAGAGGGTCTTAATTCAAAATGATCTGGACAAATAGGCGAAATGGTCTGAGGTAAATAGGATGAAGTTCAATAAGGACAAATGCAAAGTGCTCCACTTAAGAAGGAACAATCCGTTTCACGTACACAAAATGGGAAGTGACTGTCTAGGAAGGATACTACAGAAAAGGATCTGGGGACCACAAGCTAAATATGAGTCAACAGGGTGACACTGTTGCAAAAAAAGCAGACATCATTCTGAGATGCATAAGCAGGAGCGTGTGAGCAAGACACGAGAAATCATTCTTCCGCTCTACGCTGCGCTAGGCCTCCACTGGAGTGTTGTGCCCATTTCTGGGTGCCACATTTCAGGAAAAATGTGGAGAAATTGGAGATGGTCCAGAGAAGAGCAACAAAAATGATTATCGGTCTAGAAAACATGATGGGCACATCCACACTGCACGGCAAATGTCTAATGAAGCTACGCAACATGAGTTACGTCAATTGTGTAGCTTAAGTTGAAATAGCTTAACTCAGTTTTTGGCACTGCCTACACAGCACTTATTTCGAAATAAATCACTATTCTGAAACATCCTTTAATTCTCATGGAACAAGGTTTACAGGGATGTCAGAAAGATATTTCAAAATAACGGGCACACTTTCAAGATGTGGAGTAGCTATTTTGGGATACTAGATGTTTCCTGAAGTGTAGACATACCCAGAGAGTAGTTATCAACGGTTCCCAGTCTTGCTGGAAGGGTTCCATGGGGATCAGTTTTGGGACCAGTTCTGCTCAATATCTTCATCAACGATTTAGATATTGGCAGAGAGAGGACACTTATTAAGTTTGCAGATGATACCAAGCTGGGAGGGGTGGCAAGTTCTTTGGAAGAGAGGGTCTTAATTCAAAATGATCTGGACAAATAGGCGAAATGGTCTGAGGTAAATAGGATGAAGTTCAGTAAGGACAAATGCAAAGTACTCCACTTAGGAAGGAACAATCCGTTTCACGTGCACAAAATGGGAAGTGACTGTCTAGGAAGGATACTGCAGAAAAGGATCTGGGGACCACAAGCTAAATATGAGTCAACAGGGTGACACTGCTGCAAAAAAAGCAGACATCATTCTGAGATGCATAAGCAGGAGCGTTGTGAGCAAGACACGAGAAATCATTCTTCCACTCTACGCTGCGCTAGAGTGTTGTGCCCAGTTCTAGGTGCCACATTTCAGGAAAAATGTGGAGAAATTGGAGATGGTCCAGAGAAGAGCAACAAAAATGATTATCGGTCTAGAAAACATGATGGGCACATCCACACTGCACAGCAAATGTCAAATGAAGCTACGCAACATGAGCTACGTCAATTGTGTAGCTTAAGTTGAAATAGCTTAACTCAGCTTTTTGGCACTGCCTACACAGCAGGAAGTGGAGGGAGGGCACTCTTCCTTCGACTTCCCTTACTCCTCACGAAATGAGGGTTACAGGAGTCAGAGTAAGACGTCCTCCAGCTTGCTGTTATTTCGCACACTGTGTCCAAAATATCACTGCTGTGTAGATGCACCCTATGTTACCTACTAGCTTTGCATTCTTCAGGCACCAGGCATAAGACTCATGAAAGGCCACCCCCCCACCCAAACCTCTGCGTGAACCCAAGCCCATACAAAAAAGTGCTACTTAGCCCAGCCAACTGAGTCCAGTGAGGGACATATGTGGGGTAAGTTTCTGAGTGCTGAATATCCGGCCCCCTCAGATGCGCTGCACTAGGGGTGTGAGTGTCTGTGTGGTCGCCTGGGGGAATCTAGGGCACGACTACACAGCAGCGTTATTCCGGAATAGCGCCCGTTACTCTGAAATAACTATGCGAGCGCCTACATGGCTTGCCTGTTATTTCGAAATAATTTCGCAATACCAGGCGGGTTATTTTGGCATTTGTAAACCTCATTCCACAAGGAATGACGTCTCTTCCATATTAGCTATTTCAGAACAGCGGTTGTGTGGACGCCTTACTGCGGCACTTTCGAAAGTGCTCCTCCCCCAGGCCAATCAAAGTCATGACTCCCCAGCGCCTCCAGGGGCTCTGAGCCAAGGTAACGCCACATTGGGGGAGCCGGCCTCGGACTCATGTCCCTGCTTCCCTGTAGGGCAGATCCTCTATTTCAAGAGAAGCTATTTGGGAGTATTTCTTCGGGAATAGTTTATTCCGAAATAAGCGTGAAGTGTAGACGTAGCCCTAGACCCTGCGGGATACTCCACCGGGAGGGAACTGGCAGCTGGGAGAAGCGCTCTGTATGAGAACACAAGTCACACAAGCAGCGCATGGATAGAACGATCAGCCCCGCTCCCCCAGAAGAGTAACCCTAATAAACGAGCCTACCCCAAAGTAACGGGCAAATCTGGTACCAATGACTGAGGGAAGACTGAAAGAATTGGGCTTGTTTAGTTTGGAAAGGAGAAGACTGAGAGGGGACATGAGAGCGGTTTTCAAGTATCTAAAAGGGGGAGGGAGAAAAATTGTTCTCCTTGGCCTCTGAGGATAGGACAAGAAACAACGGGCTTAAACTGCAGCAAGGGAGGTTCAGGTTGGACATTGGGAAAAACTTCCCAACTGTCCAGGTGGTTACGCACTGGGATAAATTGCCTGGGGAGGTTGTGGAGTCTCCATCTATGGAGATATTTAAGAGCAGGTTGGACAGACACCTCAGGGATGGTCTAGACGGACAGTGCCTGGCCCTCCTGTGAGGGGAGGGGACTGGACTTGATGACCTCTCAAGGCCCCTGCCAGTTCTCGCGTCCTGTGAGTCTATGATGGCCCTTTAAAAGTGGGGCCTCGGGCCAGCCTAGGAATGGGACACAGAACCTTAACCCCTGGCAGGCGCCAGCTTTGTCCCAGCCCCAGAGCAGGGGACTGGCAGGCCCAGGACATCCCAAGGGTGCTGTGGGGAAGATTTTGCCAGCTTGTGCTAGAGGGAGGAGCCAGTCCAGCAAGCCCCCTCCTTTCCCCTTGCCTAGCCCCTCGCCAGCCCCTGCTCTAACCCCACAGGAGCAGAGCCGTCCTGCGGCAGCTGCCGCAAGGGTCTATTAACGGGAGGGCCTGGAGGATTATGGGGCCTGGCATAGAGGTGGCAGCAGCTTCACTTCCCCCCACACTCACTACATGGGCGGCGAAAATCAGAGCAGCTGGGCAGCTTGCTCCGCCCTGCCCCACTGCCCTGCTCCAGCCAGCTGCCCATGGCTTCTCGGCAGCAGAGCACCCCGCCCCAGCCCCAGCCCCATCCTCATCCTTACCCTGCTCTGAGAGGTGACTCTGCCCTCCTCTGCCAGTGCCCCTCACTCCCAACCGCAGCCCCCTGCTAGCCCAGCCCTGGGCTCCCCCATCCCCCAGCTTTGTGATGCTCTGATATAAGCAATGGATGGGCAGCTCGCTCCGGGCCAGCCCTGGGGCTGTACCAGTTTTGCTACCAGCCCTAAGCCTGCCAGATGACCCCGGAGATTCAGGGCTGGTGCCGATGCACAGGGCAGAAATCCCCAGCTGCAGATGCAGGCAGATTGTAGCCGATGAATCAAGGGGCCGGCCAGCCCTGCCTGCTGGGGAGAGCCCCCCCACCCTGCCCCTGCAGCACAGCGCCCCCAGTGCCACCTGGGACATCGGGGACAGCCTGGATTGCCAGGGGAAAGTCCCCACTTCGCCCCCTGCAGCATAGCACCCCTAGCACCACTCAGGGGCTGCGGTGAGGTCACCCCACTGCATGCACACTCTGTTCCACTGCACACGGGGTGTGAATGTCTTAGGGATGTGTTAGTGTAATGAGATTTTGTGCAGCTTTGTCTGTGTGTGTGTGTGTGTGTGTCCCTGCTACCCCTTGCTGAAGGGGATGAGCCCCTCCCTCCCAATCACCCCCTCCTCCCCCTCACCCATTCCCCACACCTGCATCCTAATTTCACAAGCCCTGACAATCCTTGCCAGGGGAATGTGGAAGCCCATCACACACACACACACACACACACACAGGCACGCACGCACGCACACACATCAGCAGGACAGACCAAGACACCACCACACAGCCAGCTGCATCCCACTGCCCCACACACATTCCCCCAGGGCCAGGAAGGGAACAGGCTGTGAGGAAGTGTGTGTGTGTGGCTGGGGGAGGAGGCACAGAGGAGGCAGAAAGCCTGGTACAACCGCTCTGCTCATGACCACTCCTATGCCACTGGGGGCCAGGTGATGCTCCTCATCCCTGTGAGGACGAACAACCTACAAGCAGCCCGGGACGACCCCTTCAGGGTCATCAGACAGGTAAATGAGGTGAACTATGTGATGGAACTGTCCAACCGGGTGCTCAGCCGGCGGCTGCACCATGTCCGCAGGATGAAACCACACTGGGACAGGGGGAAGTTGGTGGTGGCTGTGGGTGGGTGGTGGGAGGACAGGGGAGAGGATCCGCTGGTGGGTCTCCTCCCAGAGGCTGAGGCTGGCACCCTGTTGGAGTCAATTCCCCTCTCTGACCAGCTAACCCCGGCCCAGCAGGCAGACATCAGAGAGGTGCTGTGTTCCTACCAGCAGCTGTTCTCCCGACTGGGGCTCACTAACCTGGCTGCCCACCGGGTAGAGATGGGACCCCATTTTCCCATCAGGTGTACCCCATTCTGGGTCACTAGGAAAGCAGCCCAGGACCTAGAGAGAGAGGTCGGAGACATGCTGGCTCTAGGGGGGATCCAGCTGTCCTCCTGCTCCTGGGCCTCCCCTGTGGTGCTGATCCTCAAGAAGGGTGGGACAATCAGCTCTGTGTGGACTATCGGAAGCTCAACACCAGCACTGTGTTCAATGCTTATCTCATACCTAGGGTGGACAAGCTCCTAGACAACTTAGGGGGAGCCCAGTACCTCACCACTATGGATCAAAACCAAAGAAAGCTTTTCTTCACACAGCGCACAGTCAACCTGTGGAACTCCTTGCCAGATGATGTTGTACACACCAAGACTATAACAGGGTTTAAAAAAATAAATAAAAAATAAAACAAACCCCCTAGATAAATTCATGGAAGTTAGGTCCATCAATACTTATTAGCCAGGATGGGTAGGAATGGTGTCTCTCACCTCTGTTTGTCAGGGACTGGGAATGGACGACAGGGGAGGGATCACATGAGGAGTCCCTGTTCTGTTCACTCGCTCTGGGGCACCAGGCATTGGCCACTGTGGGCAGACAGGACCCTGGGCCAGAGGGACCTTTGGACTGACCCAGTCTGGCCCTTCTTAGGATCTCACCAAAGTGTACTGGCAGGTGCCCTTGGACCCAGAGGCCAGGGCACAGTCTGCCTTCACCACCCCAATAGTGCTGTTCAGGTTCTTGGTGCTGCCTTTTGGTCACAAGAGGGCGCCTGCCACCTTCTAGTGCCTGGTGAATCTGTTACTGAGGGGGATGGAGAATTTTGCTCTGGCTTATAGTGACCATATCTGTGTCTTTCGTCAGTCCAGACCTGGGAGGACCATGCGCTACAGGTTGCCTCCAGGATGCCGGATGGACCATAAAAGCTGGGAAACCATGGCAGGGATGGCAGAGGTCTCATATTTACTCAGTGTGCAGCAGCAGTCAAAAAAGCAAACAGAATGTTGGGGATCATTAAAAAAGGGATAGCAAATAAGACAAAGAATAACTTCTTGCTTCTATATAAAACCATGGGACGTCCACATGTCAAATACTGCGTACAGATGTGGTCGCTTCATCTCAAAAAGATATATTGGCATTGTAAAAGGTTCAGAAAAGGGCAACGGAAATGATGAGGGGTTTGGAACGGGTCCCATATGAAGAGAGATTAAAAAGACTTGCACTTTTCAGCTTAGAAAAGAGGAGAATAAGGGGGGATATGATAGAGGTCTCTAAAATCATGACTGGGGTGGGAAAAGTAAATAAAGAAAAGTTATTTAATTGTTCCCACAATATAAGAACCAGGGGTCATCAAATTAAATTAATAGGCAGCAGGTTTAAAACAAACATAAGGACGTTTTTCTTTGCTCAGTGCACAGTAAACCTGTAGAACTCCTTGCCAGAGGATGTGGGGAAGGCTAGGACTTTAACAGGGTTCAAAAAAGAGCTAGATAGATTCATGGAGGTTAGGTCCATCAATGGCGATTAGCCAGGATGGGTAGGGATGGTGTCCCTAGTCTCTGTTTGTCAGGACATGGATGACAGGGGAGGGATCACATGAGGATTACCTGTTGTGTTCCCTCTCTCTGGGGCATCTGGTACGGGCCACTGTGGGCAGACAGGACACTGGGCTAGATGGACCTTTGGTCTGACCCAGTGTGGCCGTTCTTATGTTTAGGACACAAGGTACCAGCTAAAATGGTGGCCAGCAGGGACTGGCCCACTCCCCAGGCGTGGATCCAGGGCTCATTGGGACAGCGGGGCCCTTCTGGAGCTTTGTGCCCCACGTTAGTGCCCTGGCAGCCCCTTGCCACTGCTGTGTAGGATGGCCAAGCCCAACAAAGCAGTCTGGCCCGACAGTGCCAGAGGGCTCTGTGTGCTGAAAAGGGCACTTACCCAGACCTGGTGCCGGTCAATCCAGATTTTAGCAAACCCTTCCTGGTTCACCCGCACCTCAGACACCGGGCTGGGTGTATGCCAATCAAACTCCACGGCCAGACAGAAGGGTGCCTGGCCCTGCGATGGGCCATTAGAAAGCTGCCGCCATATCTGCTTGGGCTGCATTTCACGGTGTAGCCGACCACACTCCCCTGACCTGGCTGCACCACATGAAAGGAGCCAATGCCAAGCTGCTGAGGGGGCAGGCTGCTCCTGCAGAATTAGGGCATGGAGACAGGCCACATTTAAGGCAGTATCACTGGGATGGCCGAGTGGTTACGGTGTTGGACTTAAGATTTAATGGACAGGTGTCTGCGTGGGTTCAAACCCCACTCCTGGTAGCTCCTCTTTATATTTGATGGGTGGGTTTGTGTGACTGGGAAACAGGATTTAAACAGCCCTGTGTAGCTTATTGGTTCAGTGTGTCCCCTGCACCCCAGAAAGAGCAGGCAGAGCGCCCCCCTCCCCTGGCTGCCCCAGAGACTCAGACGTGTTGGGCTAAGGTGAGGCCTGGCCTCAGAGGTCCTGGGCTGCATTCAATGCTCAATAAACCTTCCTGTGTGATGCTGGCTGAGAGTTGCTCTGGTCTGGAGCACAGGGCTGCTCTATTCCCTCTGGGAGTACACAGGCCCAGAGCAAGGGGGCCCATGGCAGGCACAGAGGTTCTGGGGGCTCAGAAAGGGGCAGTCCGGGGGGCAGAGGTGCTTAACCCCTGAGAGAGAACAGCCCCCTGAGGAGGACTGTAGCACTGAGAGGAGGCCACCTGGGACCATTCAGGGCCAAGCTCGGCACAACCAGTGAGTCTCTGCTACAGGCGCCCAAGGAAGAGACAGTCCTGATTGCCAGCCCTTGTGGTCAGCCTGTTAGTGCCCCTTGCTCCTGACCTGCAGCCCCCCTGCCAGCTCAGCCCTGGGTTCTCTCAGACTCGCAGCTCCCCTCCTTGCTGCCCCATGAGCTGGGAGTCCCTGTGTGTGGTGAGAGGGGGTAAAACGAGGCCCAGACACCATGGCAACCCCAATATGAAGTCAGCCAAACCCCTGCGTAGGGTTTCCAACCTCTGGTATTCTGGAAAACCCCCGTAGTGAGTTGCCCTTTTAAGAGTTCTGAAACAATGCTTCCTAAATCCTCTCTCTGATTTCGGAAGGTGGGTTTGGTTCTTGGGTCGAGTTCTTTTAAAATCTCACATTGGTACCTTCTTCGTGTTTTGCAAAATCTGCAGTGAAAGGAATCCTAAAACGAACATGCACTGGCTGGGTCATCATCCAAGACTGCTATCATATGAAATACATGGCAGAGTGCCGGTAAAACTAAGCAGGAGACGTACAATCCTCCCCCAAGGAATTCAGCCACGAATTTAATTAACACATTTTATTTTTAATAAGCATCATCAGCATTGAATATGTCCTCTGGAATGGTGGCTAAATCGTGAAAGGACATATGATTATTTACCATATCTGGCATGTAAATACCGTGCAGTGCTGGCTATAAAAATACCAGGCAAACACTGGTTTTCACTTTCAGGTGACATTGTAAATAAGAAGCAGGTGGCATTATTTCCTGTACTGGTAAACAAACTTGTTTCTCTAAGCCAGGGGTTCTCAAACTTTGTGATACTGTGACCCCCCTCTAAGTTACTGCAATCCCCCTCTAAGTTGCTCGTGACCCCCCTCTAAGTTGCTCATGACCCCCCAGGGGGTCGGCACCCACAGTTTGAGAAACGCAGCTCTAAGCAATTGGCTGAACAAGAAGTAGGACTGAGTGGACTTGTGGGCTCTAAAGTTTTATGCTGTTTTGGTTTTGAGGGTAGTTGTGTAACCAAAACAAATCTACATTTGCAAGTTGTAAGTTGCTAAGCAGACTGCACTAGAGACTGTGTATGAGGTGAATTGAAAAATACTGTTTATCTTCACAGTGTGCATATTTGCAATAAAATAATAATAGAAATCGAACACTGTCTTGTAGTCTGTGTTGTAACTGAAATCAATACATTTGGAAATGTAGGAAAACCCACTGGGGTGTGGGGTGTGGGAGGGGTGTGAGGACTCCGGCTCATGGTGTGGGCTCTGGAGATGAGGCTCTTGGGCTGCAGGAGGGGGCTCAGGGCTGGGGCAGGACTTTGGGTGGAGGGATATGGGATGCAGGAGGGATGCTGGGTAGTCTAGTGGTTAGAGCAGGGGAGCTGGGACCCAAGGCTCCTGGGCTAAGTCCCCCTAAGCTGTGTGGCCATGCAGCTTCCTATTAAGCCCATGCAAAGCCTCAGGGTGGCAGCAGGGAGAGATGCCCCAAGCGTGAAGCTGCCGTGACCAGTGGAGAGGCACCTCTGCCCGCCGGCCCCGGCACGGAGCTGGAGAGGCACTTGTGCCTGCCAGCCCCCACATGGAGCTGTCCAGAGCTGCCACATCTGGGGGACAAGTACCCCTTCCCGGGCCCCACCCAGCATAGCCTGGCCCTGTCCCGGCAGGGGCACAAGCGCCCTGCTCTGGCAGGGCCCCCTGGAGCTTCTTTGGCAGTGGAGAGATGCCTCTCACCTGGCGGTGGGGGCAGAGGGCTGTCCCCCCAGGACAGCCTCCACCCAAACCCTTTATCCTCAGCCCCAGCCCAGAGCCTGTCCCCCAGCCAGAGCCCTCATCTCCCCACACCGCAGCCCTAAGCCCCCCTCCTGCACCCCTACCCCTCAGCCCTCCCCCCATTATCCATGTGTGGAAGGACTGTTGTTATGTGATACCCACCTCCACATTGGTGCACATCACGCAAGCTGTTCTGCACATGGACACACAAGACAGAGGGAACACTGCTTCTAGGCTGTCTCCCCTATTCTGGAGGGGGGTGGGGTCTAGTGGTTAGAGCGGGGGGGCGGGGGGGCGGAGCTGGGAGCCAGGACTCCATGGCTCTGGAGAAGAACGAGGTCTAATGGTGCAAACCCAGGGCACTGGGGCAGACACTGTGCTGGGTTTAGGGCAATTTCTTTTGTCTCCCAGGCTGCAGCGTATCTACAAAGCGCGATATTAAATCAACAAGCGAATCCGAGTCCGTATTTCTTAGCTCCAGCTCCAGGGAGCATGAAATCCCTGCACAGAGCACGGAGACCAGCCCAGTAGCCATAGCTGAGTGGCCGGGAATCCTGCCTGCGGGCTGAAGACAGAGGCAACGGGCCAGATCCCAGCTGGGGACAATTGGCCGTCGCTCCCCTGGAGCCATAGCTAGAAGCCAGAGGCACCAGGTCCCCAGGTCTGGTGTGGGGTGGTGTTGTGGGGGAGGGGATACTGGCATGATTGGCCAGTGCTCAGGGGTGCCAGGTTTGAATAATTTCAGGGGCCCCTCACTTCAGAGGATGCGGAGTCCAGGGCAGCTTGGGAGGTTACCAGGGGGCCTGGCCCTGGTGGTAGCAAGTGACTTGGCCTCCGCCTGCCCCACACCCGTGATTCCCAGCATCGGTTGGGAGAGGGGCAGAAGCCTGAAAGATGTGGGCTGAGGCTTGGGGGAGGGATAGCTCAGTGGTTTGAGCACTGATCTCCTAAACCCCAGAGTTGTGAGTTCAATCTTTGAGAGGGCCATTTAAAGAACTGGGGCAAATATGTCAGGTATGGTACTTAGCCCTGCTCTGAGGGCAGAGGACTGGACTTGATGACCTCTTGAAGTCCCTTTCTGCTCTATGAGATAGGTATATCTCCATGCATTACATTTAGGGGGGAGGGAGGATTGGGTTAAAGGGTAGGGTGGGCTGGGTCACTTAGTGCTGCCAGCCAGCCTCAGGGCCCTGGCTAACCCCCCACCCTGGGCCCATAGATGGGGCAGCTCTGGAAATATCAAAGCCCAGACCTGTGCAACCAGGCCTATGTTCCCAAATACTGATGGCGTACAGGCTTTATAACTCTCTGCCAAGGCCAGAGCTGGAAAAACCCTGAGACATCTGGGGGTTTGCAAGCAGCACAGTGCAGGGAGTTGTGTCCCTCTTCTGTGCAGGGATGACTGAGCCCCAGGAAAACAGACCCTCCAGGCAGGGCTCTGGGTCCAGTGCATGTCCCTCCCTGCCCTGACTGATAAGTTACAATTTGCATAGTTCTGATAGCATTGGTGCCATGCAACAAAGCCAGTCCCAGGCATGGCCAAGACAGAGACAGGCAGCAGACGTTCCTCTGGGTGTGCCAGGCTGACTCACCCACCTTCAGGTGGGGAAATGGGTTTCCAGTGGAAGCTTCAATCACTGCAGGCTACATGCTTGGCATCTATGGACCAACCCCTACATCGGTCATAACAGCCCGTGGCCCCAGAGTCCTGGTGCGGTGCCCAGCCTCCCTGCCCTAACTACTAGACCCTACTCCCCTCCCAGAGCTGGGAAGAGAACCCAGGAGTCCTGACTCCTGGGCCCTCAGGTCTGAGCCTGGCTTTGCTGTGACCCTACGGGTGGGGAGGGCACCCAGCAGCTGTTACATAGGGATAAGGCAGCCCTGTGGGGGGACACCATGGGGGCTACATTCAAGTGTAACTTTTCTGTGTGGGGCTGTGGGGCAAGCTGGGGAGCCTGCCTGGGGTGGGCGGGATCCAGCCCAGGGGCCATATTTTGCTCAAGCCTGCTGTAGAGGCTCCTACACTAAGCTCCAGAGGTCCCAGGTTCAAGTCTGCCTCCTGGTGGGGCAAGCTTACATAAGCACCCCAGTACAGGTCTCCCCCTGGCCTCCCCTTTGCTTGCCCAGCTCAGAGAAATGGATCTCCCCTCTCCACATGGGATGGTGCCCCTGGCCCCTCACGCTGGATGCCTGCCCAGGTGGGATTATGATCCATCAATAGGGTTTGAATTATCCACACCTGGGGGAAAAATCTCCTCAGAAGGTTTCACAACGGGTCATAAAATTCCTCCTGAGCCCAGGGCCTGCTTGGGGAGGCTTTTCCCCACCGATTCTCAGGGCCCCCTGCAGGTGCCTTCTCCAGGCCTCTGCCGACATCTCTGCCCTCCCCACCCAGGGCTGCCAGCACCTCTCCATCATCTCCGGAGGCAACTTGGCCGAGAGGCCCAAAAACTCCAGATGGATTAGACCAAACCCTGCACTCCAGGGAGAGAAGGGAAGAGACTGAGACCCAGGCCCTGACCCCGTACACTGCTCACACGTGGCCCTGACAGACGGCGTCTCTGCGGCTGCTTGTAACGTTCCCCAGGTCACCGGCGAGGTGCTCAGCTCTTGGCTTACCACAGCAAAGCAGCCACGACACAGGGCAGATATCGCTCAGCAGCCTCGAGATGCCTCCACTGTCTCGGCGTGCTGCAGTTAGCGGGGCCAACTCCCGTCTGCAGCCCAGCTGTCCTGGGACGGCTTGGATGGGATGGGGAAGAAATCCCCAGCTGCAGACGCAGGGAGATTGTAGCCAATAAACCACGGGGCCGACCGACCCTTCCTGCTGGAGAACCCCCACCCTGCCCCTGCAGCACAGCGCCCCCTAGTGCCCCACTGGGGAGAGTCCCCATCCTGCCCCTGCAGCACAGCGCCCCCTAGTGCCACACTGGGGAGAGCCCCCATCCTGCCCCTTCAGCACAGCACCCCCTCATGCCCCATTGGGGAGAGCCTCCACCCTGCCCCTGCAGCACAGCGCCCCCTAGTGTTCCACTGGGAAGAGCCCTCACCCTGCCCCTGCAGCACAGCGCCCCCTAGTGCCCCACTGAGGAGAGTCCCCACGCTGCCCCTGCAGTACAGCGCCCCCTAGTGCTCCACTGGGGAGAGTCCCCACCCTGCCCCTGCAGTACAGCGCCCCCTCCTGCCCCACTGGGGAGAGTCCCCACCCTGCCCCTGCAGTACAGCGCCCCCTCCTGCCCCACTGGGGAGAGCCCCCACCCTGCCCCTGCAGCACAGCGCCCCCTAGTGCTGCCAGGGCCACACCTGAGCAGAGAACGGGGTCAGGGGCCTAGGTCTTGGCCTCTCCCTGTGGCCCAGGATTTAGTCTTTGGGCTTCTTACAGAGGGGCCGACCCTTTGAAGGGAGGCAGGGCCTAGCTCCCCTGGCACCATGGGGAGGTCCCCTCTGGCCTTCAATCCTGTGGCCCACCAGCTGGCACTGGGACGCTGGGGGCTGGGGAGAAAACCCGCCGCAAACAGGGCCCCAGGCTCCGGAGGAGCTTTATGACCCTTTTGCAACATTCTGAGGAGATTTTCCCAGCCGGCTCGTGGAGAAATAACCAGCCCAGGTGCCAATGATGAAAACCCCATTGATGACCATAACCGCAACCGGGCCCCGCCCTGCGGTTCCCCAGCTCTTGAGGGGGTCCGTTTCTTGGGTCAGGACAAGAGAAGGGGGCCACGGCAACTCAGCATTGGGGTCCCCCACTGTGTCGCCCTCAAGCAGGGCTGCCTTATCTCTGTGGAAGAGCCGCTGGGCACCGTCCCCGCCCCCCCCGGGGACATGGCACAGACGGATGAGATGTGAGAGCATGGGTGAGCCAGCCCCGGCATGCCCAGAGGAGTGTCCGTCTGTCTGTCTCTGCCCGCGCCACAGTGGCGGGCACCACCTTTGTGTCACAGCTCGGCTGTTATCGGAGCTATGCAAATAGGGGCTGATGTGGCTCCCCGGGGGAGCAGGCAGGGGAGGGAGTTGCCAGAGTCCTGCAAGAGACAATGGGGGGGCTGCATTCTGGCGGTACATGCCTCCCTCCCCAAAACAAGGCCCTTTGGGGGGCGGTGGCTCAGGCTGGAAACTCTGCCCTCTCACCCCCTTGCCCTGGCCTTGAAATCTGGAGGTAGCTCCCAAAGCCCTGGGACATCTGGGATCACCGGTTTCCCAGCCCTGGCCCATCGATGCCAGTGTCCCCTCCCCCATGGCACCACCCCAGAACAGAGCTAGGGACCCATCGCCTCTGGCACCCTGGCTACAGCTCCGGGGGAGTGGCGGCCGATTGTCCCCAGCTGCGGTCTGGCCCGTTGCCTCTGTCTTTAGCCCTCGGGCAGGATTCCCGGCCACTCAGCTGTGGCTACTGGGCCGGTCTCCGGGCTCTGTGCAGGGATTTGATGCACCCCGGAGCCCGAGCTAAGGAATACGGATTCAGATTTGCTTGTTGATTTAATAACACGCTTCAGAGAGATGCTGCAGCCTGGGAGACCAAAGAAACTGCCCCAAACCCAGCGCAGCGTCTGCCCCAGCACCCTGGGATTGCACCACTCAGCTCCACTCCTCTTCTGGAGCCTACGCTCCCAGCCTTTCACTGCTCTAACCACTAGACCCCACTCCTCTCTCAGGCCACGTCTACACTACGCATTTTGCCGGAAGAGGCAATGCAAGTGAAGCACGGATTAGCATTTTCTCATGCTTCATTTGTGTAATCTCTTCCAATCCATTTTTGCACTAGAGGTTTTTGTGCAAAAATGAGTAGTGTGGACTTTTCCTTTTTGCACAAGATCAGCATACTTCCTTTTTTGAAGAAGAAGGATCTTCCGCAAAAAGGGGGTTTTGTGCAAAAAAGAAACTCGTACCCCAGGGCAGGGGCTGGGTGTATGAGGGCTCAGGGCAGGGGCTGGGTGTATGAGGCTCAGGGCAGGGGTGGCTGTGTGTAGGCTGGAGTGTGGGATGGGAGGCTCCCAGGCCTGGGCCAGTCCCGGATGGTGACCCTGACCTGCGCTGCTTCTGTTCGCAGGCAAATGGAAGCTGCGGGGGCAGCGCTATTAGGCAGTGGAAAGGAGCTACGGGTGGGCGGGGTGCTGCAGCACCCCCGGGATCCTGGCCCGGTGCCTGAGGTCCTGGATGCCGGCTCCACATGCCTGGGGCTCTCCCGGCCACCAGCCCTGCCACCCCACGGCTTTCCAGCCACCAAGGCATGGGCGAGTGTGCCCCACCAGTAGAAACAAAACCGAGCTGTGGGCGCTCATTTGAATCTCTCCTGAGCGCCCACAAGCACACAATTTAGAGGGAACACAGCTGACAGCCAGACAGCAAAATCTTATCGCATCCTACACGCTAAGGATGCACGTATCTGCACAGAACAGGGGGGCCACAGAAAACACACCATTTAAGAGACCATGGGCATGCCACATTGATGAAGGGTGGGGTTCCCGGGCATGGTGTTTGAGTAAAGCTAGTGGGTTAGAGCGGGGAGGACTGAGAGCTCCTGGAGTCTACCCCAAATGATGGGAAGGGAGTGAGATCAGGAGGTTTGGAGCAGAGGGACTGGCTACCCGGACTTCTGGAATCCTCTGGCAGCTGACGAGCCTGGTCTCCTTTGTAGGAGCCAAGAAGATGAGTTCAAATATTTCCATCCCGCTAATTCTCACCATCTACATCTTCACCTTCCTGATCGGCCTCCCATCCAACCTCCTGGCCTTCTACACCTTCCTCATGAAGGTCCACCAGAAACCTGCGGGCCCCAAGTTTGCCCTTTGTGAGCTACGGAGAGCCCCTCCTCTTTGGCCCCTTGTATTAGCATGTGTTGTCCTCTGTGGAAATGTAGTTATTGCCTCGGTGGGATTGGAATACAAGAAGCTGAAGCCCTACACCAGGGGCCCTGGTGCTGGGAACATCCCCACCCCTCCTGCTAAAGCAGCAGTGCCAGGTGCTAGCGGCAGTAGTAAGGCTGTTATGCACCTAATGGATAGGAAGGATTTGGACTCTGGACTGGACTCTGCTCTGCACAAGGGGAAGGGTCAATGCCACTTGGTGGCAGCAGTGGGAAGGCTGTAACTGAGCAGGATTTGAAGGCAGGGCTCCTAGCACCACAGCAAAGAAGGGCTCATGGGCTTTAAAGGAAGCATGTCCTTCGCTGCGGTAGTAGGGCTGGTATCCTCCGTACTCGCTGTTGGCACAGGTCAGCATTTAGCAGGCAAATGTACTATGAACACCCATCCCCACAAGACGATCCCAGATCTAGCCGTGGAGCTGAGATCTCGCTCACATAATGCCCGGCACCTCTGGCACCTCCTCCCTTCACTGGTGGATCTGACACCCCTGGGGCTTTACCTACCTATGAAATACAATATTGATTTATTGCCCAGAAGTGATTATTTTTTTCAAATTCTTCAGGCCTGGAGAGGGGTCTAGTGGGTTAGAATCAGGGGTGAAGGGAACCAAGACTCCTGGGTTCTGTCCCTCCCTCTGGGAGAGGAGTAGGGTCTAATGGTTAGAACTGGGGGGGTGGGTTGGCTGGGAGCCAGGGCTACTGGATTCTATCTGTGGGAGCAGTCCAGGGCTGCCAAACTTTCTATTCACAGAAAACTGACCACCCTTGTCCCGCCTCCTACTCTGCTCCTGCCCTTGCCCTTCTCTAAGGCCCCCCCTACTCACTCCATGCCCCTTCCCTCTATTGCGCCTCCACCCCCAATCACTAACACATTTTCACCAGGCTGAGGGCAGGGCTTGGTGTGTGGGAGGGGCAGCTGAGCTGGGGCTGGGGGTTAGTGGGTGGGAGAGAGTATGGGCTCTAGGCAGGGGGTGCAGGCTCTGGAGTGGGGCCAGAAATGTGGGGTTCAGGATGTGGGAGGGGGCTCCAGTCTAGGGCCGGGAGTTGGAGTGCAGGAGGGGGTGAGAACATGCAGTCTCCCGCCTCACCCTTACCCCTAGAAGCCACAGGGACAGGTTACAGCTTCCTGGGAGGTGCCCCAGTGAGTGCTGCCTGTAGGCCACACCCCAAACCCTGTCTGCCCCCCAGCCTGCCTGGGGCCGACCGGACTTTTAATGGCCCCATCAGTGGTACTGCCAAGGTCTCCTTGAAATTGGGCGTTCCGGGCAAAACAGGACACCTGGCAACCCTCGAGGGGAGCGTGCTGGGGGCAGGACACACTTGTATTGTTGCTGGCGACTTAATTAATTGCAGGGTGTGAATTTGGCACCGCACCGCCGGGAATGAGCAAACAGCATCTCCATGGGGCTGATATTCATTGGGGGTTAATGAATAACTGGGCCGGGCAGGGCCTGGGGCAGCCAGAGGGGTCTTGTGTGGGCAGCAGGCCACGAGATGCTGCCACGGAGCTGCCACTCCCGCCCTCTCTTAGAGGGTTTCCCCAAAGCAAGAGCCCACCCATACGACCCCCATAAACACATAGTGTGAGCACTGGCAGAGCCGGGGAGGGGGGCCCAGGGCTGGGCCAGCAGGGGGCTGCAGGTAAGTGATTGAGGGGCACTGGCAGGTTGAGGGGAGCCCCAGACAGGGAGCACAGGGGGCTGCAAGCAGATTGGGCCTGTTTTTTTAAATGAGTTGCTTTCACTTTGGGAGCGCTGCCGGCTTGGGCTTGTTCCATTTGGAGGTCACTGATTTGGCCTTGCAGGCAAAGGCCGGGCTGGGCCAGGCTGGGCCGGGCCAGGCCACCCATCCTGCCAGGCCTCCAAGCTTTGCTTACCCCAGTGCCAGGTCCTGTGGGCTGGGAAGTTGGCAGGGGCAGGGACGGACTCTGCAGCGTCACACAAGAGCCGGTGCCGCTGGGCTCTGCCGGCCTGCGAGGAGCTGGGAGCCAGGCCCAGCCCTGGTCAGTGTTTCAGGGGCAGGTGGTGAAACCCGGCTGGGCAGGGGGAGGCCCAGGCCCGCATGGCGCCTGCTGGGGCTTTGCCCAGAGAGGGCCCGGCAGAAGAGGAGAGGTGGAGGGAGGTGCTGAAAGCGAGGCCTTGCGCCCAGGCCCAGAGAGGGAAATCGGGGCCAACACCTCCCCTGCTGTGAGCGCCGTCAGCAGCAGGATCGGCAGCACTGGCAAGGAAACTGTGGGCAGGAGCCTCCCCCCTCCCAGAGCCTTGCAGTGTGTTGGAGTCAAATGTGGGACCTTTCTGCCCCAGCCGCTGACGTGTGTCATAGAAGGCCACACACGTCTGTTAGTTTCACTGTGTACAGCTCATGGAAGCCGGGAGAGATTCCAGAAGACTGGGACAAATTTAGCGCCCATCTGTCAGAAGGGAAATAAGGACACCTCCAGGAATTACAGGGCAGCCAGCTTTAACATCTGTGCCAGGAGAGATAAGGGAGCAAATAATTCAGGAATCCCTTTGCAAGCGTCTGGATGATAACAAGGCAATAAGGAACAGCTTGGATTTGGCAAGGGCAAATCACGGCAAACCGACCTGTCAGCTTTCTTTGACAGCATACCAAGCCCTGTGGCCGAGGGGGAAACAGTCGCTGTGCTGTAGCTAGACCTTAGTAAAGCATCTGATACAGACTGGCGTGATCTTCTCATTCACAAACTTGTTCAACCAGGGCCGCTCTCAAACTGGGGCATCCTTTGACTCACAACATTGATCTCCCCCTTCCCTCCCCCGCAGCCTTGCAGCGACTGCTGAGCTGCTGGGGGATTCCCTCCCTTCCTGGCAGGGCTGGGAAGTTGGCAGGGGAGCCTGCAGGGATGGGAGGCTGCGGGGGATCCCCCCTCCATGTAGTCTCTTCTGGCCCGCTGTGGACAGGAAGCGCCCTGACCCACCGGGCCTGGCTGGAAGGGTCTGTGCTGCAGACACAGCCGAGGGGTAGTTTGCTGCTGACTCCAGGAGCGGCCCTAGATGAGCTGCTGACAACTGGCACCCTAGGCGAAATGCGCGATCGGCGCGCAATCAGCGCCCCCGCCTCCAAAGCCCTCAACAGCCGTTTATCTTGGCACCCTAGGTGACTGCCTAGTTCGCCTGTATTGACGGGCCGCCACTGGCTGACTCCTGTTCAGGATCAGAGGAAGGAACCTGGCAGCCATTCAGAGCCCAGCTGACAACCCCCGCTGAGAAGGCATCTGGCGAGTCAGCCTGGGCCTAGGGCAGCCTGAGACTTCAGCAGGTGCTTTGACAAACGCTGGCTGTTACTTGACCGCAAAAGGAGAGAGGAGCTGTGCATCTGAGCAGATGTGGCCCCTCAGAGCCTGCTTGTATCATAGTGGCTCATGGCTTTAGTGCCTAAAATCCCAGGTTCAATACCCCCTTCTGATGACCTATGCTCTTTGACTTTATGTATGGTCCACTGTGGTTGGTGGCAAAAGGAGAATGAATAATGAAAGTTTGGTGGTTTGTATGAACCCCCCCATACACACACACTCCTTCTGCTCTGAAATGAGCTGGGCTTGGTTTGCAAGGCAACATTACTGTTGCTGCTTGCCAGGCTTAGCAACACCACCCTGACGTGCCAGCTTCACACCCTGCAATTCATTAAGAATCAACATTAACAACAATATCTGTGTGTCCTACCTCCTAGCCATAATCCCCTCCCATGGAGGGAGCCCAGGAGTCCTGGCTTCTAGCCATCCTGTGCCCAGCGTACTAGATCCTGCTCCAGCTCTGAAGAATAATAAGAAAATCATCTTGACTGGATAATAAACAAATAATTTTATTGAACAGGTAGCTAAAGTCACGGCCCTTGGGGTGCCAGACCCACCAGCGAAGGGAGGAGGTTCAGGATGTTGTGCAAGGGAGATCTCAGCTCTACGACCAGACCTGGGATAGACCCACAGGGACCAGGGTCTGTTGTACCTGCTAAACACCCATTCCCCATCCACCTGGAGGATAACAGCCCTACTACTGCTGCCAAAGGCACACCGCATTTAGATCACTGGAGCGTTTCACCGTGATGCGAGAAGGATCCCAATTTTCAGACCCAACAAAACCGAACACTCTTGCCCTGGCCCTTCTGCAAGGCCCCCCACTGCTCACTCCATCCCCCTTCCCTCTGTCTTTCGCACTCACCCACCCACCCTTGCTCACTCATTTCCACTGGACTGGGAGGCCCAGAGAAGGTCCCGTTTAGCCTAGGTCTTTGGTTGAAAACAGGACACCTGGCCACCCTCGCTAAAAGTCCTCTGTTTAAATCCTGTTCGGTAACAGCCTTCCCACACATGCCACCGAGCAGCACTGGCCTGTCCATTTGCGCAGAGTGCCGTAGATTGAGAGTAACAATCCAGAGTCCAAATCCCTCCTGTCCGTGTGGTGGATAACTACATTACTACTGCCGCCAGCTCATGGCACGGCTCCTTTAGCTCAAGCTGCAGTGTGTTGGGCTGCAACCTCTTGCGTTTCAGTCCCACCACGGAGGTAACTACATTTCCCCCCCGGTCAAATGAGGAGAAAGCAGAGGGGCAGTCTCATCTGGGCAGGGAAGTCATGGATAACTCAGCCTTGTCGCTACAGGCTGCCTCCGCCTCACAGCCCCCTTCCCCACAGCGAGTCAAGCAGGGGAGATGGCACCAGGCTGATTTTTTGTCTTATTCTGGCCAGGCAGTTGGCTATGGGGGCTAACACACACTAATACTAGTAGCCAAGGAGATGGGGCTCTCCATAACTCACCAAGGGGAGACTCAGGCCCATGGGCCCCTCACAGATCCTGCCCCTTGTTCATCTGTCATAAAACGGTTCCCCTGAAACGGGACAAGCTCAGCCCAGCCTGTTTGCCCTCCCTCAAGTGACCCTGGCTTGGTTCCCCCCTTGCAGCTGTGGCCCAACCATGGAGGAGGAAAGACCCAGAGCAAGTGGAGGGTGCCAGGGGACCCACCAACTGAAATAGACCCACGTTTGACCAGTCATCCGGGAGCCAGTAGCCACAAAGGAAGGCCACTGACGCCATGGCAACCCTGCCACTGAGGGGCCGGATCCTTGAGGAAGCTGGGCCACACTGCAAAGCTGAACATAGTCGAAGTCCGATGGGCACTTGGCCAACCACTTGTGGCCAGGGCTGGATTAATCTTTTGTGGGCCCAGGTGCCTAATTTGTAGCTCCACCCAAGACCCAGCATCCGATCAGCCCAAGGCCATACCCGCAGCTTGCAGGGGGTGTGAGGGGAGTGCACAGCAGTGCACAGGAGAGGGGGTGGAGAGAAACAAGTAGGATGTGTGTGGGGGGAAGGATTAAAGAAGTCGAGTGGGGGTGGGCCCTGGGGATGGAGTGAAGGGGGGTGCCATGTTCCCAGTGCCTGGGCCCCTGCTTAGTGTGGACCTGGCCCTGCGACACCATTACAAACCTAGTGTTGCTCCTGGTCCAGCAGCAGCAAAGGAAGGCCCTTGGCACCACGGAAACCCCAACTCCAGGTGGCCAAATCCCTGTGGAAGTTGGTCACCAACTCAAAAACTCGCTGCACACGGGTGTCTAAGGCCATGTTGTCGGTACCCGCCGGATGGACAGACAGTGAGCAATCCAGTGGGGGTGGATTTATGGCGTTGCTGAACACTCTCCCAGCAACACTGGTACTCCGCCAGAATGAGAGGCATAGGTGGAGTCGACGGGACAGCCTCAGCTGTCGGCTTATGGCTGTAAAGATACCGCAGGAAGTAGATCTAAGTATGCCGACTTCACCCATTGTAACTTAGATTGATGGCCTGTGGTGGTGTAGTCTAGGCCTAAGCAAGGCCCATGGCCCTCTCGTGAGGTGCAGGAAAGGACAGAAGATGCCGTCCCCAGGTCGAATGCTCCATCTCTTGCTCCTACACAGTCTGGGACAAGGAAGGATCTGTGGAGGAAGCTGCGAGGCAGTCTCAACTGGGGAGTGAATTCATAGATAACTCACCTTTGTCCCCACTGGCTGCCTCCACCTTGCTGCCTCCTTCCCCACAGCAAGTCAAGCAGGGGAGATGGCACCGGGCCATGAGGGTGCTGAGTTTGTGCCTCAGGCTGGCCAGGCAGTTGGTTATGGACCATTGGACAATGGTGGAGGAGAAGTAGAAGATGGCAGGGTCCAAGCAGGTATTGAGGGTGCTGAGAAGAAGAGCGTATACCTTCCAGGGGGGGCTCTCGTTCTGGACAAAGCCCACCACATGGGACAGGTTGTAGGGGGCAAAACAGACTATGAAGTTGAACAAGGTGGCCACGACCAGGCCCACGGCGCGCTGCTTCTTCCGGGCCCGGATATTGGGCAAGGCCACCAGGATGTGGATGAAGTTGACGTAACAGAAGACGGTAACAATGAAAGGGAGGCAGAAGAGCACAATAAAGAATTCCAGCTGGACACAGAGGAGGACCTGGAGCTGAGTAGGGGAGAAATATTCGTAGCAGTGGGACTCGTTGTGTGCTGCCACGGTGCCATTGGGGCTCTGGTCGTGGTACTGGACAATGTAGAAAATGCTGCAGTGGCTGCAGGCCACCACCCAGAAGACCACAGAAGCGGTGATGGCATAGGCTGGCCGGCGCCGGAGCTTGTACTTGATGGGGAAGGCCACCCCCAAGTAGCGCTCAACGCTGATGGCCATGAGGAAGAGGGAGCTGATGTAGATGCTGCTGTAGTAGACGAAGCTGGTCAGTTGGCAGAGGAAACCGGACAAGGGCCACTCCATGCCAGAGGCGGCCTCCACCATCTTGAAAGGGAGGAAGATGAGGAGGACGATGTCGGAGATGGTGAGGTTGAGCAGAAGGATGTCGACAGGGGCGGGTTTCTGGCGGACCTTCACCAGGAAGCTGTAGAAGGCCAGGAGGTTGGACGGGAGGCCGATCACAAAGGTGACGATGTAGACGGTGAGTAGCAGTGGGATGGAAATGTTCAAACTCATCTTCTTGGCGCCTACAAAAGCAATGGGCTCATCAGCTACTGCAGGAACCCAGAAGTCCTGGCTCCAATCCCCCCAGCTCCAAACCACTCCATCCCTCTCCCCTCTGTGGCCCTTGGTACCCCCAAAGCAACACGCAGGAACCCGTGTTCCTCACTGTCACCTCACTATGTTACGTGTCATAAAAAAGCTGCCGGGTCAGAGAGCCTGTGGGAGGGGATGCTCGGCGCCAACCCGTCGTTCTGTCTCTTCATCGTTCGCGGGCACGAGGGGATAAGATTTGAGGTGCAGTTGTCTGTGGAAAAAGCTGTAAGTTTGAGAGTCCTTCCTACAAATGCGGCGACCTCCAGCCATGTGGGCGTTCACCAACTGTTCATCAACAGGGGAGTTAGCTGCAATTCAAGCACTACACAAGGGGGGGTTCACTGGCTCAGCAAAGCCCACCTGGACACGTCCGAGGACATGAAAAGAAGGGGACAGAGGCCTCATGGCTTGGCCTTTTCTCTCCCCCACCTATGCTGCAAGCTACAAGCACGCTGAGGAGAGAACTTCAGCAGTGGAGACAAGGGGGAAACCTGTGTGTTATGAACTGGAATGGCCACTGGGGAGAGAAAACTGAATAGATCTGATGCCTGCCTGGAAGCATCAGGTGAGCTCCCTGGGAGCCACTAGACCCCACTTCCCTCCCAGAGCTGGGGGAGAGAGCCCAGGAGTCCTGACCCCCTGCTGCTTACTGCTCTAACTACTGGATTACACTCCCCTCCGAGCGCTAGGGAGAGAATCTAGGAATCCTGCCTCAGCACCCCCTGCCCCACATTCTAATCTCTAGACCCCACTTGCTCCCAGAGGCCTGGTGAGAACCCAGGAGTTCTGCCTCCCCCAGGCACTGAGCCATCCCAGTGACTGTGAAGAGCAGCCAACCAGGCTTCCCATGGCTAGGGCACCTGGCATCCGCACCCTGGACAGGCTGGGGGGCCCTCACCCCAAGCTGCAATGGGCCCCTCCTTCCCCGGGGTGCAGGCAGCTCATCTCCCGCTTCCCAGCGCTGGGGATCAATTGTTAAATAGCCTCTTTAAGGAGAAGTTCATAAGCCTCATTGGGCACAGCCAACCCATGGCTCCCCTACCAATCGGAGTGGGGGGGCTAGTGGGTCAGATCAGGGGGCTGGGAGCCAGGACCCCTGGGCTCTAGGACAGGGCGGGGTGGACGCACCTACCAGCACATTCCTCCTTGTCCTGCCTCCTGCATTGACAAACCGTCCGTCCCGCTGCTGCCCCCGACAGAGGGAACCCGCTTTCCCTCCCAGCCCGTCACTGTTGGGCCCGGCGACAGGACATGGAACCAGGACAGGATCAGACCCAACAGCTGGGCTCTCAGAACGCCTGGTAATGGAGGGACTCTAAGGGGGAGGAAAGGCCCCTCCAGTCTCTCTCCAATCGGAGGACCCATTCTGTGGGGGACTTAATGACCCCACCCCACATCCCGTCTCGTACCTCCCTGTCCCAGTGCTGGATGCCCCCATATACAGACCACTGGCTCTTCTGTCTCGGGGCTCCCCTCTTCCCCTCCCCACCATATCTGAAGAAGTGGGCTGTGCCCACGAATGCTCATGATACCTACCAGCTACATTTTTGGTTAGTCTCTAAGGTGCTGCGGGATTACTCGCTGCTTTGTAAATTCCCTCAGCTGAGCTCAACACATTTCTATTCCCCTCCCCTGCTGCCTCAGCCAGTTTGTCTCAGCCCTGATCGCTGGTTCTGGGCAAACGTTAGTCATAAACCTTCTCCGGTGGAAGAACGGAGGGTCAGAGCAGGGAAAGGATTTGGTCATGCTGGGGAAAAGAACCCAGGAGTCCTGGCTCCTCCCAGCCCCCTGCTCCAACCATTAGACTGCATGCCCCCGATTTGGGATAGAACCCAGGAGTCCTGACTCCCTGCTCTAACCACTAGATACCACTGCCCTGCCGGAGCCAGAATCCCATGTCGGTTGAGCCAGCAATCATCCTTTCACTTTCTTGAGCATTTGATTTTTTGTTTTGCGAAAGCAGAGGGGCCTGGGCAGGACAGGGAAAGGCAAATACACCCTGGCCAGGCTTGGGAACAGAATCCAGGTGTCCTGGCACCCAGCCCCTGGCTTTAACTGCTAGGACCTAGTCACCTTTGAGCGCTGCAAAAACAACCCATTCCTGCTCTAACCCATTCCCCATCCAGTGCCAGTGATAGAACCCAGGGGTCCTGGCTCCCAGCACCTACCCAATGGTCTAACCACTAGACCCCACTCCTCACCCAGAGCTGGAGACAGAACCCTCGCATCTGTACACCCAGTCCTGTGCTCTAACCATTAGCCCCCACTCCCCTCCCTGTGAGCCGCGGCACCAGGCAGGAGAAGATCCCATCCTCACCTCCTCCCCAGCAGCCAGCGCACAGGGAGCCTGCTGAACAGCTGGAACCCAGGAGTCTGGGCTGGGAGTCCCAGGGGATGTGTCAGGGAAGAGCTGGAGGCTGGTTTCCTGCACCCCAGCTGGGCAGGGAGCTCTCTGCACCCCAGCTGGGCAGGGAGCTCTCTGCAGCCCAGCTGGCTGGTTGTATCTGTGGCGGCACCCCAGGAAACCCTGTGGCCTCCCTCCTCGGAAATCCACGCAGAAAGGCTGAAAGATGCCAGTGTTACTTCCTCCTGCCTTCCAGGAGGTTTGTGCCAACACGTTCCTGTGAGGTGTGGTGTTCCCTTCCCACCTCACTACAACAGCCTGCTGGGGGGGGGGGAGGACTCCTGGGTTCTTCCCCATCAACAAGTGGAGTGGGGTCTAGTGGTTAGAGTAGAGGGGCCTATGCCAGGACTTCAAGTTTCTATCCCTATCTCAGGTAGGGGAAGAGGGTCTACTGGTTAGAGAGCAAGGGGGCTGGGAGCCAGGACTCCTGCCTGGAGTCCCTATTCTGGGAGGGGAAGGGGGCCTAGTGGTGCAACCCCAGGGTGCTGGGGCAGACGCTGCGCTGGGTTTAGGGCTGTTTCTTTGGTCTCCCAGGCTGCAGCGTCTCTCAGAAGCGCGATATTAAATCAACAAGCAAATCCAAGTCCAAGACCATCCCAGTAGCCACAGCTGAGTGGCTGGGAATCCTGCCGGAGGCTAATGACAGAGGCAACAAGCCAGATCCCAGCGGGGGACAACTGGCCGTCACTCCCCTAGAGCAGGACCCGGCCTTTCCTGTCTCTGGGGTGCTGGCTCGGGGGGTGGGGGAGAACCCAGCTGTCAGTCATAGAAACCCCTGGATAGGGCATTACCCTGACTGGGCAGATGTCCAGCGTGAGGTGCCGGGGGCCTGTGTGAGGTGGCTTAGAGCAGGGGGCTGGGACTCAGGGCTCCCGGGCCAAGGGCTATCCCAGCCGAAGAGCGTAGGGACGGTCCAGAGGTGCCGGGCATGTACCTGCATAATACACGCCCCCCTCTGAACCCCACCTCCCCTCTGGAAGGACAGGGGAGCCAGCCCCGGGCAGGCCCGGACTCAAATCCATCCATCCATCCCTGCCTGCGCCCCAACGGCGGGCGCCCAGCATCTCGGCTTTGTGTCACGGCACCGATGCTATCAGACCCATGCAAATAAGAACTAACGCTGCGCCCAGGGGCACAGGAGGGACTCCTGACCAGACCCCGAGTGCTGCACGAGATGTGGGGGAGGGGTGTCTGCATTGTGGGGCTCATTCATCCCTCCCCAAAGCAAGGCCACGGGGAGGGAGGCTGAAGCCGGGGACCCTCCTCGTTCATGCCACCCCCTTGGCCACGATGCCTTAGGACTTTGTGTCTCATTGGTTTCCCAGCACTGGTCCATGAATATTCATGTCCCCTCCCCCACAACACCGCCTGGATGGGACCTGAGGACCCCTGGCCTCTGGCATTCAGGGGAGCCACAGCCGATTGTCCCCCGCTGGGATCTGGCCAGTTGTATCTGTCTTCAGCCCTAAGGCAGGATTCCCGGCCACTCAGCTGTGGCTACTGGTCTGGTCTCGGTGCTCTGTGGAGCGATTTTATGCGCCCCAGATCCCAAGCAGAGAAATATGGGCCTGGGTTTGCTTGTTTATTTGATATCGCACTTCGGAGAGATCAAAGAAACAGCCCTAAACCCAGCACAGCATCTGCCCCAGCACCCTGGGGTTGGACCACTAGGCTCTGAGCCCTTCACTACTCTAACCACTAGACCCCACTCCTCTCTCAGAGATTGGGCTTGAACCTAGCTCTGTCCCTCTAACCACTGGACACCACTCTCTTTCACAAGCGCAGCACCCAAGAGTGCTGGGGGAGGTCACCAGACCCTCTTGAGGATGGAGGCATCTCTCGGCCTTTGTGTGTGGATCTCGGAGGAGAGGGGCAGGGGGGGTTCTTGGGGCACAGCCAGAGGTGCAACTCAACCAGCCAGCTGGGCTGCAGAGACCTCACTGCCCAGCCTGGGCTCAGGAGACCAGCCCTTCCTGGAAACATCCCCTGAGTGGCTCCCAGACTGGACTCCTGGGTTCCAGCCCTGATCATGCTCCCTGCACGCCTGCCGCTGAAGAGGTGAGGATGGGCTCTCTAGCTACCTCGGCCATGGCTCACAGGGAGGGCAGTGGGGGTTGATGGTTAGAGTGCAGTGCTGGGTGTGAGGATACCTGGGATCCATACCCAGCTCTAGGAGGGAAGTGGGGTCTAGTGGTTAGAGGAGGCGGGTGCTGGGACTGAGGACTCCTGGGTTCTGTCCCTGATACTAGAAGAAAATGGGATTAGAGCAGGACTGCAGAGCGCCCTGCTGGATTCTTTTGCCAGCTTTGGGAGGTAAGTGGGGTCTTCTGGGTAAAGCTGGGGCGGGGTGGCGGGGGGGGGGGAGTAGGATGCCTGGGTTCTGTTCCCAGCCCTGGAGGGTGTATGTCTGCATTTACCAGCCATGCCCAGGCCTCTCTGTAAAGTTTAACTTTGCTTTTGCAAAATGAGAAAGCAAACAATCAGGAAAGTAAAAGGGTGATTGATGGCCCAGCTGGCCTGGTATTCTAGCGGCAGCTCTAGCAGAGCACTGGGGACTGGGAACTAGGACTCTTGCATTCTTACCCTAGCTTTGATAGAGGAGTGGGTGCTAGTGGTTAGAGCCGTGAGTGAGGATTCCTGGGCATGTATCACTAGAGTATATAGCATAAGCCTGCGCATTAATCTAGGTGTGCTAGTGAAAGCCCCTGGCGATGCTTAAGGAACATAATGGCCCAGCACTCCAGACAATACTCAGGACAGATTTTAACGCAGCTATCCCTTTACAACAAAACTTCAGACCCAGGGTACATCTAGACTACAGGCTTTTGTCGGCAACAGCTTTGTCGACAGATACTGGACTACATCCAGTTCTGTCGACAAAGCAAGACGCTTTGTTGACATGAGAGTGTAGACGCAAAGGACAGTGTCGATGCAATAACGCCTTCTGTCAACAGAACTCTGTCGACAAAAGGCGTTATTCCTTGTAGAATGAGGTTTACCGCCATCGACAAAACTGCCGAGTTCTGTCGACGTTGTGTCGACAGAACTCGGCGGTAGTGTAGACACGGGTATAGTTTTGTCGACAAAAGTCCACTTTTGTCGACAAAACCCTGTAGTCTAGACACACCCCCAGACTGCAGAGACATAGCAGAGCTGCAAGTCATTTGCAAATTGAACATGAGCAAATTAAAGGCCCTTTTCCTCCTCTTGGTATTCACACCTTCCCATCAACTGCTGGGAGTGAGCCACGTTCCCCTGAGTTGGGGGAGGTCCAGATTGGATATTAGGAAAAACTATTTCCCTAGGAGAGTGATGAAGCACTGGGATGGGTTCTCTAGGGAGGGGGTGGAATCTCCATCCCTAGAGGTGTTTAAGTCCCTGCTGGACAAAGCCCTGGCCGGGATGATTGAGTTGGGATTGGTCCTACTTTGGGCAGCAGGGTTGGACTCAATGCTTCCTGAGGCCTCTGCCACGCCTGGGATTCTGTGAATTGGCCTCATTAACACTGATCCTGCATTTGATAAGTAACTCTCTACTTTTGATATACTAGCCTGTGTATCTATCTCTATCTCTATATCTATCTAGTGTAGATCAGTGTTAACGAGGTGAATCCAGTTCTCTGTGTCTTGGAGCGGAGGGGTAGCATAGATAGATAGATAGATCCCAGCCTCTGTGGTTTCCACTCCATGCAGCTGACAAAGTGGCTTTTACCCATGACAGCTCAGAGCCATATAAATGAATTGTGAGTATTTATGGTGCCACAGGACTCCTCAATGTTTCTTGATTTTCTGGTGAGCCTGGACTATGGTTGGTCCTCCAGAGATATGTGACCATGCCACCTGGTGCTGGAAGCCATCTTGAATTTTGTACTTTTCCACATGGTGGGGGAGATGGGAATTGAACAAAGATTCCTGCCCTGGGGAAAGGAATATAAAGAATGGGAAGCAAACCATTATGCTCTTCAGCTGGATTCATAGACTGCTCCTCCCCACATTCCACAGACAACTGTACAGTGAATCTTATCACCTCATACCCGCTAACAATTAGGGTCGCCAGGTGTCCGGTACTGGCAGAGCCGGCCCAAGCTATGGGCTGACCAGGTGATAGCCTGGGGCGCCCGATTGTAAGGGGCGCCGCACAGTGCTGCCAGGCTGGGAGGGGGCGGGGCCACGCATGCGCCATGCGCCCGGGGCCCAGGGCACAAGAATGAGCCATGCGCCTGGGGGCGGGGCCATGCATGCGCCATGCGCCCGGGGCCTGGGGCGCGAGAATGGCTCAGGCTGGCTCTGTGTATTGGACTGGACAGCCTGGTATTTGTGGTATGTGTCTGGTAAAAAAACCCCCGAAAATACCAGACATGTATGTTTTTCTCAGACGGAAGGCCACTTGGGACATTCTTCCCCTGCCTGCCACTTCTGGTGGGGAGAGTATGGGGATTTAAAGGGGCCATGACTCTTTTTTTTTTTGGTCCCCGTTTTTGTTGTTTTGTTTTGTTTGTTTGTTTTCTCAACCAATTTTTTTTCTGCCATGTTCGGTATTTTTTGTGAAACTATCTGGCAACCCTGTCCAGTGTGTGGTCGTGAGCCCCCTTGGGACTGTGCCCTCCAGTCATGTGTCCCTCCCCTGCATAATTCCTGGTTCTCCTCCTTGTCTGCCTGGAGTTTGTCGTCCCCTTCTGCCTCCGCTTCGCCATCGCCAACTTCTGTTATGTCAGCTTCGTCAGAGTGGCCAAGTTTCAAGGGAGTTCAACAGCAATCAATCAGAACCATACAGTGCAAACAGTAACATCCAGTTGACAAAGCCGCTGCTAAAAAGAAATCCTGCGTAGTTGGATTCTTTTTTATTTGCCTTCTTCTCTTTAGGGCTTTACAGTTCTCACAGGGAGGGGTAACACAGACACGCCCCTGCTTTGCCACATACACTCACAGGGAGAGGTGACGTGCACACAGCCCCATACACCCCTCTCACATGAGGCAGGGGAGCTGACGTACCAGTTGACCCAAACTTCTCTGGCCAATGCTCTCTGGGCTCATGGGATGGAGCCGCCTCTCCTGATACCTGGTGATGAGTTGTTTTTCTAAATGCAGGGTCTCACACACAAACACACACACACACCAGAGAACCTGGCTGCAGGGGATTGGCCAAGGAAGTGGCTCTGCAGGGGAGGATGCCTAGAGGATGAAGCAGCCCCTCACTCCCTGGAGGCAGGGCCCTGGGAAGGGACTGGGGGGTGAGGAGGGTGCAAGGGCCCTGCCCCAGGGGCTATTGTGGAGCCTGTAGGGTTGGGGTGTGAACAGGCTGGGAATTGCTCCCCTCCCAGGCCCTGCCACTCCAGAGTTTAGCTGCAGGGTTTTCCCGTGCCAGTGCTGTGCAGGGCTATGACTCACACAGCTCTCGCCACCCCCGACAGTGCCCAGAGACAGCGGGTTCTGGGCTTTCCCAGATGCCCGCACAGCCAGGGGCAGCGGGGGGAGGAAGGTCCATAGCCGAATGCCTGGCCGGCCTGAGGCACAAACTCAGCTCCCTTGTGGCCCGGTGCCATCTCCCCTGCTTGGCTCACAGCGGGGAAGGGGGCTGTGGGGTGGAGGCTGCCAAGGGGGACGAGACTGAGGCTTTGATAACTTGACTCCCAAGATGAGACCGCAGGTCCCAGGCTCCTCAGGAGCTAAACATCCCGCACGTGAGCCAGGGACGCAGCTTCTGTCCTTCCTGTGCCTCACAAGAGGGCCGAGGGCCTTGCTTAGACACTGGCAAGAGACTGGGCTCGGAGTCGGTGCCCGGCCGCCACAGGGCTTTGGCCTACACGAGCTGCAGGTTCGTTGTCCAAACTCGCACAGGGGATGGGCCAACGAGTCGGGGTCACCATGGCAACAAGGGTCTGCCTTTGCACTGCTGGGCCGGGAGCACCACTGGGCTTGCAAGAGGGTCACTGGGCCGGGCCCATGCTCAGAAGGGACCTGGTGCTGGCAACATGGCTCCTCCCCTCCCACCTTGTTTTCCCCAAGATCCCACCCCCGCTCAGCCTCTACCCCCCATTCACTGCTTGCCCCTCTCTGCCTCACCCCTCCCCTACTGCTCACTCCTCTCCCTGCCCTCCCGCTGCACGAGTGTGGGGCGGGGCCTCTGCTGAAAGAGGCCGAGGGGGCGTGGCTCAGGCTGAGAGGGGCATGGCCTTGGGGAAGAGCATGGGCGGGGTCTCAGGAGGAAGAGGCTGAGGGGGCGTGGCCTTGGGGGCAGAGCATGGGCTAGGGTCACAATCCTAGTGCTTGGTCCCACAAAAGGTTAATCCAGCTCTGGCCACAAGTGGTTGGCCAAGTGCCCACGGATCTTTGGCTGACTCAGCTTTGCAGTGGGTGGCCCAGCTCCCTCAAGGATCCGGCCTTTCTCACTGGCAGAGTCGCGATGTCATCAGGGGCCTTCCTTTGCCCTGCTGGCTCATGAGTGATTGGCCAAACATAGGCCTGTTTCAGCTGGAGGGTCCCCTGACGCCCTCCACCCACTCCTGCTATTTCCTCCTCCATGGCTGGGCCCACGGAGTTGTAGCTGGAAGGGGGGAACCAAGTGGGGGTCGCTTGAGGGAGGGCAAACAGGCTGGGCTGAGCTTGTCCCATTTTTAGGGGAACCATTTAATGGCAGATAAACAAGGGCCCGTTTGCCCTGGGTGAGCTATGGAGAGCCCCTGCTCCTTGGCCCCTAGTATTAGCGCTTTGGAGTCTGTGGAAGTGTAGTTACTGCCTCAGTGGGGTTGGAACGCAAGAGCCTGCAGCCCAGCATTTTCACCAGGCTGGTTGAGGGCGTTGGGGTGCAGGACAGGGTTTGGAGCGCAGGCTCCAGGTGGCGAAGCTGGGTCTGGGGGTTGGTGTGTGGGAGAGGATACAGGCTCTGGGCAGGGGGTGCAGGGTCCAGAATGGGGCCAGAAATGAGGAGTTCAGGGTGCTGCAGAGAGCATGAGGATGGGTTGAGTGCTCCAGCTGGGGGCATGGGTTCCAGGGTGGGGTCAGAAATTAGGGATTCAGGTTACCGGAGGAGGCTCTGGTCTGAGGCAGGGGATTAGGGTGCAGGATGGGTGAGGGGTCCCACTGAGGGTGTGAGCAGTGGGGTGGGGCTAGGGATGAAGGGGTTAGGCTGCAGGAGGGGACAGGGGGTTGGGACACAGGAGGGATTGCGAGGTGCAGGCTGTGGGCAGTGCTTACCTCAAACATCTCCCAGGAAGCAGTGACAGGCCCCTGCAGCTTTTAGACACAGGAGTGGTCATTGCTGTGGGGGAAGAGCTGGAAGAGGGTGCAGAACCCAAAGTGTCAGCTCTGCAGCTCCCGTTGGCTCATAAGCGCAGCCAATAGGAGCTGTGGGGGAGGAGCTCACAGAGCCTCCCTCACCACCTAGAAGCCATGGGGACATGCTTGCTGCAGCTTCCTAGGAGGTGCCCCAGGTGAGTGCCACCGGTAGCCCTTGCCCAGAGCAATGCTAACCAGTGCTGCCAAGGTCCCTTTTTGACTGGGTATTCCGGTTGAAAACCGGACACCTGCAAGCCTAGAAGGGATCCTGGCTAGCAGGCAAGACACACACATATTGTCTCAGGTGACTCTTAATTAACTGCAGGGTGTGAATCTGGCACTGCAGGTGAGCAAATAGTGGCTCTGTGGGGCTGATATTTAACTGGGGGTTAATGGATAACTGGGCCAGGCCTGGGCCAGCCAGGGGATCTCACGTGGGCAGCTGGAGGAACCACCCGGTTCGTGGCCACAGGAGGCTGCTGCAATAGAACTGACACCCCCTCCCCCACCCTGGACAGGGCTCCCACTCCTCAGCACATTCACAGACAGTCCGTAAAAAAGAGCTAAAATCAGACCAGTCCATAAAAACACTCCGATCTCAGTAACCCGCCGACCCCCGAGCTTTGCAGTCCAGCGGAGGGGACCCTGCCCCAGCTCTGTGCCACAGGGCAGCTCCAGGGAGTCTATAGAGCCCGGAGCAAGGGTGGGAGGGGAACGCTCCTGGCCAGGGCTCCCTCTGACCCGCTGCTGGCTGGCGGGGGCTGCTCTTCGAACTCTTCTTTGGGTGTCACTAGCATCACCGCAAAGCAACCACTTGTGGTGGGCGTGTGAGCTGCTCACACCCCCGTACAGTGGGCCAGGCTCCTCCCCCGCCCCTAGTACCAGCTGGGCGAGCGGCTCTGGGCTGGCGTGGGAACAGGGTGGTGTCCACATGCCTGGCCAACGTGCTGCAGGCCCAGCTGCCTGGGTGAGAGCGGGGCTGCCGCCGCGTAGCATCACACCCTGGAGCCCTTGGAGGATGCCGGTGCAGCGTGTAAGTAGATTGAACTAACACAGCGACACTGCTGTTGTGATGGCTGAAGGCAAACACTGAATGTTGCCCAACGTACTGTGAAGGGCAGGACTTTAACAGGGTTCAAATAAGAGCTACATACGTTCATGGAGGACCGGTCCATCAATGGCTGTTAGCCAGGCTGGGCAGGGAAGGTGCCTCGGCCTCTGTCTGTCAGAGGCTGGGAATGGGCGACAGGGGAGGGATCACTTGAAGATTCCCTGCTCTGTTCACTCCCTGTGGGGCACCGGGTATTGGCCACTGTCAGAAGACAAGATACTGGGCTAAATGGACCTTTCATCTGACCTGGTCTGGCCAGTCTTAACTCCTTTCAAGCCATAAGAATGCACCTATAAAAAGTTTGGCCGCTTGTCATTTTTTTCTATACTGTTAATAATATTTATTTTCAAAGCAATTGGCAACCCTGCCTTGAGGGGCACTGGCAGAGCTGGGGGGGAGCCCCAGGCAGGGAGAACAGGGGGCTTCAAGCGGATCGGGCCTAGAGTTGCCAGATGGCTTAACAAAAAATACCGAACACTCCCCCCCCCCCCCCGAAGACACACACATACACACACACACACACCCAAAAAAAAACCACCGGGAAAAAATTCTGTTGAGCAAAGAAAAAAAAAGTGACTCGCCTTTAAATGGCCCTGCGCTCCTCACTCCCCCGCCCCTGCCAGATGTGGCAGGGGAAAATTGTCCCCGCTGGTCTTCCTTCCGATGGAAACACGAAATACAGGACATTTCACATGTCCAGTATTTCCTGGGTTTTTTATCAGACAGAGTCTGCAAATACCGCAAATACCAAAATGATTAGGAGGCTGGAGCATATGACCTACAAGGAGAGGCTGAGGGAGTTGGGTCTGTTTAGTCTGCAGAAGCGAAGAGTGAGGGGGGATTTGGTAGCAGCCTTCAACTTCCTGAAGGGAGGTTCCAAAGAGGATGGAGAGAGGCTGTTCACAGTGAGGGCAGATGGCAGAACAAGGAGCAATGGTCTCAAGTTGTGGTGGGAGAGGTCCAGGTTGGATATTAGGAAAAACTATTTCACTAGGAGAGTGGTGAAGCACTGGGCTGGGTTACCTAGGGAAGTAGTGGAGTCTCCATCTCTAGAGGTATTTAAGTCTCAGCTTGACAAAGCCCTGGCTGGGTTGATCTAGTTGGGACTGGCCCTGCCTAGGGCAGGGGGCTGGATTTGATGACCTCCTGAGGTCTCTTTCAGCTCTATGGTTCTATGATTCTATGATACTACCGGACTGTCCGGGTGAATACTGGACACCTGGCAACCCTATTGGAGGTCGCTGATTTGGCCCTGAAGGCGAAGGCCAGACTGGGCTGGGCAGGGCCGGGCTGCCCATCCTGCCAGGCCTCCAAGCTTTGCTTGCCCCCTGTGCCGGGTCATGTGGGCTGGGAAGTTGGCAGGTGGAGGGGAGGGGAGAGACAGGTTCTGCTGTTGCTCTGCTGTGCATGGCTCTGCAGCATCACACAAGAGCCGGTGCTGCTGGGCTCTGCTGGCCTGCGAGGAGCCAGGGGCCAGGCCCAGCCCCGGTCAATGTTTGAAGGGCAGGCGGTGAAACCCGGCCAGGCAGCGGGAGGCCCAGGCCCACACGGCGCCTGCTGGGGCTTTGCCCAGAAAGGGCCTGGCAGAAAAGGGGTGGTCGAGGGAGTGCTGAGAACGAGGCCTTGCGCCCAGGCCAGAGAGGGAACCCAGGCCAACACCTCCCCTGCCACGAGCGCTGTCAGCAGCAGGATCAGCAGTGCTGGCAGAGAAACTTTTCTCCCCCCCCCCTGCAGCTCCCAGCACACCTGGCATGGCAGGACACACATACTGCTCTGTTTCATGTTTTCACTGTGGAACCAAATGTTGTCAGTGCCAAAACTAGAACCAATACAGAAATTCTGGGGGTTGCATGAACACACCCCACTCCCTCCCTCTGGGTATGTCTACATTAGCCCCCTAGTTTGAACTAGGGAGGCTAATGTAGGCATTCGAACTTGCAAATGAAGCCCGGGATTTAAATATCCCGGGCTTCATTTGCATCTTCCCAGGCGGGCGCCATTTTTAAATCCCCCTAGTCCGAACTAACTGCCCGCGACTACACGCGGCAGTTAAAAGTTAATTCGAACTAAGGACTTGCAATGAATTACAAATCACCAGCAGCAATAGATCTGTGTCTACCTCCTAGCTATGCACCCCCATGACGTTATCTGATTGCAGTATTAGACAGCATGGCCAGTGAGGAGTGTGGAGGCAGTACCTGTGGACAGGGAGCAGTGTAGAGGCCTGTTGGACATGCGCTGCTTTCAGGAGTGGTGCAGGGCCAGGGTGGGGGTGAGCCTGCCTTAGCCTCACAGTGCCACCACCTGGGAGCCACTTGAGGTAAGTGGTGCACAGCTGAAGCTGGCATCCTGAACCCCTGCCCCAGCCCCAGCCCTGAACCCTGCACCCTCACCTCCTGCCCCAGCTGTGAACCCTGCACCCTGACCCCCTGACCCAGCTCTGAACCCTGCACCCTCACCCCCTGCCCCAGCTCTGAACCCTGCACCCTCACCCCCTGCCCCAGCCCTGAACCCTGCACCCCCATCCCCTGCCCCAGCTCTGAACTCTGCACCCCCACTCCGTGCCTCAGCCATGAACCCTGCACCCCCACGCCCTGCCCCAGCTCTGACCCCTGCACCCTGTGAGGAAGTGGGGAGTTTTGGGAATTCAAAGGGGGGTGTTACATACAGGGGGGCGCTCAGTGCCCAGCAGTTACTGGTTTAATGTGACAAAGGGGGGGAGTTTGTTGTTTCAGAGAACAGCCCAGAGTTGGAGCCGTGGTGTCTGGTACCCTGGTGACCCCAACCCTCCTTGGAGGACACGGCCGGTTCTGGCCAGATGACAGACAATGGGCTGCCGAGAGGGACCCCGGCAACCAACCCAGCGAGGGGAGAACATTGGACGGGGAGGGAGGCAGAGAAGAGGGGCCCAGGCGACCCTCTTACCTGGGGAGAAGACAATGGCCGGGGGAGGGGCTGTTGCTGGGGTTATTGGAGGCTCTGCTGGGAGACGGGGGGTCGTTGTTTTCTGGGGGACTGAGAGCAGAGCAGGCAGGGCTCAGCTGGCTGCAGGGGGAGGCTGACGTGTGGGCTGAGGGCCCAGGCCTTCTGGCCTGAGAGACCCGTTGCTGTGTTCAAAGCTCAATAGACCCTTCTGTTTGGTGCTGGCTGATAGTTGCTCTGGCCTGGAGAACAGGGGGGCACTATCCCCTCTGGGAGTGGAGGCGCCGGGAGTCCGGGAAGAGTGCACCCCCCTGAAGGGGCTCACAGCGGAGGCAGGCAGCTGAAAGTCCTGAGAGGCACCATCCTGGAGGCAGAGGGGCGGACCCCCCCAGGTGAGAGTGGGACCCCCAAGAGAGGGTCGCTGCACTGGAGTGGACTCCCTGAGAAAGGGCTGTCTCACTGCCGCTGGAGTGGAGTGGGCACCCCGAGAAGCGGCTGCTGCACTAGAGGGTGGGGGTCTGCCCAGGGGCCGAGGGGCCAAGTGTGGCCATGACCTGTGAGCTGTGACACCCCCACCCCTGAGCCTTGAACCACCCCCACTCCCTGACCCAGCCCTGAGCCCCTCCTGCAGTCCAACTTCCTCCAAGAGCCTGCGCCCTGAATCCCCTCCTGTACCCCACTGCCCCAGGCTCAGCCCAGAACCCCTCCCACACTCTTCTTATAGCAGGGCTGTTCCAGCAAGCTACCTGCTCATTGGCACCTTCTAAGTCTCTCTCTGATTGGCTGGCGCTCTGCGTAGGCTTCCTCCAACCTGCTCTAACCTCTTCCAGCCAGAGTGGAACCCCGGTTATTTCATCCCCTCCCATGGATAGAACCAAGGATTCCTGACTCCCAGCCGTCCTCCTCCTCCAGCCCCCTAGACCACACTCCAGCCCTGAAGAATAATCAGATCATCTCAACTGGGTAATAAATTCATTATTTTATTGAACAGGTAGCTAAAGCCACTGTCCCTGGGGGGAGCCAGACCCACCAGCAAAAGGAGGGGGTGCAGGATGTTGTGCGAGGGAGATCTCAGCTCTACAGTCAGACCTGGGACAGACCCACAGCAACCAGTGTGCGTTGTACATGTGTCCGCTAAATGCCCATTCCCACCCACCTGGAGGGTAACAGCCCTACTGCTGCTGCAAAGGGCACGCTGCCTTTGGATCCCATGAGCCTTTGCTGTGGTGCTAGAAGTATGGATCCCAGCTTTCCAATGGAAACAAATGAATGTCTTTGCTCCCGCCCTTCTGCAAGGCCCCACACTGCTCACACCAGCCCCCTCTCTCTGTCGCTGGCTCTCATTCACCATCACTAACTCTCATTTTCACTGGTCCCTTTTAGCCTAGGTGAAATCGGACACCTGGCCACACTGGTTAAATGTGCTGCATTCAGATCTTGCTCAGTAAGCGCCTTCCTACCTCTGCCACCAAGTGGCACTGGCCCGACAGCTTGCATAGTGCGCTGTAGATTGATGGGGCAGGTCCAAAGTCCAAATTCTTCCCATCTGTGTTGTGGATAATAACCTTACTACTGCCACCAGCACACGGCACTGCTGCTTTAGCTCAAGTGGTAGCATGCTGAGCTGCAGCCTCTTGCATTCCAAACCCACCGAGGTGGTAACTACATTTCCACAGAGGCCAACAGGCACTAATACAAGGGGCCCAGGAGGAGGGGCGCTCCATAGCTCACAAAGGGCAAACTCGGGGCCTATGGGACCCTCATGGAGCCCAGCCCTTTTTTATCTGTCACTGAACGGTTCCCCTGAAATGGGACACGCTCAGCCTGTTTGCCCTCCCTCAAGTGACTCCCATTTGGTTCCCCCCTTGCAGTTATGGCCCAACCACGGGAGAAGGAAAGACCAGGAGTGGGTGGAGCTGTTCAGGGAGGGACTCTCCAGCTGAAACAGGCCCATGTTTGGCCAGTCACTCACGAGCCAGCAGCAGCAAAGGAAGGCCCCTGACGCTATGGCAACCCTGACAGTGGAGAAGTTGAGCCCCCCCACCCCAAAGCTGAATGTGACCGAAGTCTGGCGGGTGCTTGGCCGAGCGCTCAGGCCCAGGCCTGGATTAATCTTTTGTGGGCCCTGGTGCCCTGACCTTGACCCTGTCCCCTGTTTTGACCCAAAGTCCTGCCCCTGCTCTTCCCTTGCACAGGGTGTGAGGGGCAGAGAGCAATGACCAGGGGCAGAAAGGAGGGGGCAGAGCATAGAGAGGAGAGAGGAGTCAAGAAGGGTGGGGCCATGGTCCCAGCCCCAGAGCCCCTTCTGAGTGTGGGCCTGGAACTCACGATGCCATTGCCAGTCCAGTGCTGCTCGTGGCTCAGCAGTGGCAAAGGAAGGCCCTTGGCACAATGGTAACTCTGATTCCAGGTCAGCTGAACCCCTAGGCAAGTTTGGCCAATGACTCTGAAGCTCACATGGACCCAAGCCCTGTTGACGTTGGGTGCCAGCTCCAAGCCCTGCCGCATGCTGGCGTCTAAGCAAGGCCCACAGCCTTCTCAGGAGCTCAGGGAAAGACAGAAGATGCCGACTCCAGCAAAAGTGCAGGATCTCTTGCTCTGGCAGAGCCTGGGACAAGGAAGGCTCTGTGGGGGAAGCAGAGGCATGGTCCCGTCCAGGGAGTCATGATGTCAATTCCTCAGCCTTGTCCACACTGGCTGCCTCCACCACGCTGCCCCCTTCCTCACAGCGAGTCAAGCAACCGAGATGGCACCTGGCCGTGATGGTGCTGAGTTTGTGCCTCAGGCCAGCCAGGCATTTGGCAAAGGCCTGTCGGACAGCACTGGAGGAGAAATAGAAGATGACAGGGTCCAAGGAGGCATTGAGGGTGGTGAGGAGAAGAGCGTAAACCCTCCAGAGGGGGCTCTCCTTCAGGACAAAGCCCACCACATGCGACACATTGTAGGGGGCAAAACTGACTATGAAGTTGACCAAGGTGGCCACAGCTAGTCCCACGGCACGCTGCTTCTTCTGGACTGGGATGTTGGGCAAGGCCATCAAGATGCGGACGAAGTTAACGTAGCAGAAGACGGTGACAATGAAGGGGACACAGAAGAGGATGATGAATATCTCCAGCCGGACAGGGAGGAGGACCTGGAGCTGAGTATCAGTGAAATTTTCATAGCAAAAGAATATCTGAGGAGATGACATGGTCCCACAAGAGAAACCTGAGTGATCTTTATACTGGACAATGAAGATGATGGTGCAGTGGCAGTAGGCCACAACCCAAAAAAACACGGAGACAGCGGTGGCATAGGCTTGCCAGCGCCGGAGCTTATACGTGATGGGAAAGGCCACCCCCAAGTAGCGCTCAACACTGATGGCCATGAGGAAGAGGGAGCTGATGTAGATGCTACTGAAGTAGATGAAGCTGGTGAGTGGGCAGAGAAACTTAGGCAAGGGCCACTTCATGTCGGATGCAGCCTCCGCCATCTTGAAGGGGAGGAAGATGAGGAGCAAGATGTCGGAGACGGTGAGGTTGAGGAGAAGGATGTCGACAGGGGTGGGTTTCTGGCGGACCTTCACCAGGAAGGTGTAGAAGGCCAGGAGGTTGGATGGGAGGCCGATCACGAAGGTGAAAATATAGACGGTGAGAACCACGGGGATGGAAATGTTCAAATTCATCTTCTTGGCTCCTACAAAAGGAATGGGCTTGTCAGCTGCTGCAGGAACCCAGGAGTCCAATCCCCCCAGCTCCAAACCACTTCATTCCTCTCTCCTCTGTGGTCCTCAGTATCCCAAAGCAACACCTAGGAACCTGTATTCCCCAATGTCACATCACTATGTTACGTGTCATAGAAAACCTGCCAGGTCAGAGAGCCTATGGAAGGTGATCTGTGGAAACCCATCATTCTATCCATGCATCAGTAGTGGGCATGAAGTGATAAGATTTTGCTGTCTGTGTGTAACTGCTACCATGCGGATTTGAACCTGGGAGGGCTGGAGCTGAGCATAGGAGCCTCTACCCTCCAAGCTAAAAGCCAGCTAGCACTGAGACCATGCTGTAGAGGTCTCTTGGTGTTATCTGCTGCTGTGGTCTAAGTGCCAAGGCATGAGACAGTGAACCACACTAGGTGTGTGGGTTACATATGGAATCAGTTGTAAATCTGAGAGTCCTTCCTACAGCCACATCGGTGTTCACCGGCCAGTCACCCAAGGGGAGTTAAGAGGCCCACCCATGGGAGTGGAGGCGGCAGGCGGAGTCCCATGCCCTTTAAAGCACTGCTGGAGCACCACATGGCACTGAGGACTGGCTGTCCCACCCCCACTCCATTCGCCCAAAGCCCTGCCCCTTCCAGGAGCCACACACACACCTTGCCTAAGGGCCTGGTAAGTCTGTTCACCCCATTGGGAATTAGCAACAACCAAGAGATTCACAAGTCAAGGACAGGTGCCCAAGCTCCACACAAGCAGGGGTTAGTGGATCCCCCTGGCTCAGCAAAGCCCACCTGGATGTGTCTGGGCAAGTGTCTCCTAAGCACATGGACTAAGGACATAACATAAGGGACAGAGGCCACATGGCTTGGCCTTTTCCCCTCCCCCACCTGCGCTGCAAGCAACAAGAATGCTGAAGAGAGAACTTCAACAGAGGACGCAAGGGAGAAACCTGTTTGCTGTGACCTGTAACACCCAGAGGGGGGAGAACGCTGCTAGATCTAAATACGGCCTGATGTCTTCGAGGCTGAAGATTTAAATTGTGCACATCCTTTTCTTTGGTAATTGTCTCGGACTTCTATGCCGATCACTTAAAATCACGTACACGCTGTCTGCTGGGAGTTAATCAATCTGTGTTATACTTTACCCTGTGCCTGGAAACTTGAGCTCAGTTAACACAAGGCTGGTGCATGTCTTCTCCACATTGAGGGAGGGGCTTACACTGGTCAGGATGGTACAGCTCAGGGTACTGAGCTGGGGAGCTGGGGAAACTACCTGGAGCCTTTCTCTGATGTTGGCTCATGAGTGGCTGAGAGCAGCATTCCTGTAACGGCCGGCTGCGTCTCTGCCTGCAGGACCTGCCAGCGGCTGTACCTTGTCACAGAATCACAAGGTGAGTGGGATTTCAGACAGGTGGGACAGAGGTCTCAGTGGTATCTGAGTTTCAGGGTACATCCTGGAGACCCTGTCACATGCTGCTAATCCTGTGCATAGAACCCAGGAGTCCCAGTCTAGCCCCCTTACTAGGGACGTGAACGGATGCAGTGCCCCCCTGCACACACACACACCTGCCCTTTAATCTGTTAACCAATGAAATGGTATGTTACATCCCTACCTGCTACCCTAATCCACTTCCATGCTATAGCTGGCAGAGTAGCAGGAGATCTCACACCCAGCCCCCCTGCTCTAACCCATAGACCCCACTCTCCTCACACCCATGTGGATAGAACCCAGGAGCCCTGGCTCCCAGCCCTCCTTAGCCACAGCCTGGGGCATTTGCTGACACTACACACATGGCTGGAATTTAGGTAGTTTAGGCACTTTGGTTTCCTGATTAGCCAGCAGCTGGGTGTGGGAGCCCCAGCGGCAGAGAGATAGGGGAGCTTGGATGAAGGAGATCATGTGAGCAAACATCCAGAGATCAGCTGTGGCTGCAGCTGTGGGGAGAGGGGTCAGCGTGCAGCTCGGACAACAGGGAAGTGGTTTTTATTCAGAAGGAAATTTTCATAAATATCATCCAAGCTGGAAGGAAGTGGGGTTAAGTGGTTGGAGGGGGACTGGGAACAGGACACCTGGGTTCCCTCCCTGGCTCTGAGGGGTGATTTGGGGGTTAAAATAGGGACTGAGGAGTCAATGCCCAGGAAAACTAGGTAATGCAACCCAGGAATCGACATTTCAACTCTACTTGAGCCACTAGACCCCACCCCCTTCCAGAGCTAGAGAGAGAACCCAGGAGTCCTAGCTTCCCACCTCTGACTGCTCTAGCTGCTAGCCCACACTCCCCTCCCAGACCTGGCAATAGAACCCAGCCTTTCAACACCTCCCTCCTGCATTAACCACTAGACCCCAATCCCCTCCTGGTGTGACAGGTCACCCTCCCCATGCTCTGTGAAATGGACTCATGGACACAAAGATGCAGAACTCAAAGATGCTTTGGACAAATTTTCTCATGTAACCTATCAATCTCAATGTTTCAGTCTGCTGGGTCTGTATATCTGTGGGTAGAGGCAGAGCTATGGGGTAGGGAATGGTTGATGGTTTTATATATACAAATGAAAGCCATCAAGGGTGTTTCCCTCAATAACCTGTGACAACCCCTTCTGTCCTTTAACTTTTAGCGGCGGTCTTAGGAAGTCATGTGACCTCCCTAACTGGTAGGGGCTGAGCAGGTAATTTTCCATGGAAGGGGAGAATGTAAAACTGAGAATTCCCGCCTGAAAGGGGGGCTATTTTAGCTGCAAAGTTTTTCAATTCTTGGTCTTTGGCTGCCACGTCACTCCCAAGAGAATGAACCAGGGGCCCCAGGGAGAAAGATTTTCCCTGGCTTGGAGGCTTAACTGGAGTAAGAACAGTTTTAGGGTGAATTTGATGTAAGTTTGTGATACATGTCAGATTTGCAATTTTTGTTCTTTTAAATTTGTAATCTACTTTGCTCTACCTGTTCTCACTTATGATGACTTAAATAAATGTGATGTTATTAAGTACAAGCAATAGGATTTACTATCAAGCCCAGTGTAAATAACTGTGAGTGCATCCCCCTTTTATCATTAAATGGGGCTTACCTAAATAATTCTTTGGGGTTCTGGTCCCATCTGGGGACTGGTATCCCGGGAAGCTGGGACCCAAACTGCATTTTCCTAGGAACTGAAGGGATTCAGTGTCTGTACTAGTGATGTAATAGTGTAGTCGATTAACTAATTAACCGATAAGCAAAAGCTTATAGGTTAATGCTATAGACTACATGCATCTCCCCACACACACACCAGTAAATTTTTTAGCAGGCTGGCCAGTCACCTGTCTCAGTCCTGGCTTGTGCCGGGTCTAGGACCTACTCCCACTCTGCATTTAAAATGTTATTAGAAGGTAGGTGGGCAGGCAGCCCAGCTCAGTTCCAGCTCATGCTGGGTCCAGGAGCTCAGACCCCCACCCCGGGCAGGGGCTGCTGCCAACCCTGTATCAGAGGCAGCCGCATGGGGTGACAGGCAGCTGGTCTGAGAGGGGAGCTGGTTCTTAAACTGGCTTCCCTCGCAGACCAGCTCCTGCCTGGCACCCCACGCTGTTGATACAGAGGCAGCAGTGTGGAGTGACAGGGGGCACCCTGGGAGTGGGGCCGGAGTGCACTGGCTGTTGACCCCACCTCCGGGGACCATAGAATAACCAATAAGAATTCATGAAGTTACTCGACTATTCAGTGAACCGATATTTCACATCCCATGTACTGCTCTGCGGAGAGGGGGTGATCTCAGGTCGGTGCCGTGGCTGGGGGAGACCAGGGCAGCTGGCCCAGCAGGACAGGGTGGTGAGAAGCCGCAGAAAGCAAAGAGCCAAGTGTCAGTGGCTTTGCCAGCATCCCAGGAAGCAGCCCCAAGGGGAATTCTGTGACTGCGCCGCATCACACCAGGAACCTGGGAGAATCCAGGAGTCCTGCCTTCCCCCAGGCACTGAGCCATCCCAGTGACTGTGAAGAGCAGCCTGCCAGGATTCCCAGGGCCAGGGCGCCCAGCATTTGCACCCCGGACAGGCTGGGGGGGCCTCACCCCAAGCTGCGATGGGCCCCTCATTCCCCGGGGTGCAGGCAGCTCATCTGCCGCTTCCCAGCCTGGGAACAATCGTTAAATAGCCTCATTAAGGAGAAGTTCATAAGCCTCACTGAGCACAGCCAGCCCGTGGCTCCCCTACCAATTCGGGGCAGGCGGGCTAGTGGGTCAGAGCAGGGGGCTAGGAGCCAGGACCCCTGGGCTCTAGGACAGGGTGGGGTGGTCGCGCCTACCAGCACATCCCTCCTTGACCTGCCTCCTGCACTGACAAACTGTCCGTCCCGCCGCTGCCCCCGACAGAGGGAACCTGCTTTCCCTCCCAGCCTGTCACTGCTGGGGCCGGCGGCAAGACATGAAACCAGGACAGGATCAGACCCAACAGCTGGGCTCTCAGAACCCCTGGCAATGGAAGTGCCCCAAGGGGGGAGGAATAGCCCCTCCAGTCTCTCTCTAACAGGGGGACCCATTCTGTGGGGGACTTAATGACCCTGCCCCACATCCTGCCTGGTACCTCCTCATCCCAGTGCTCGGTGCCCCCTGTATACAGACCATTGGCTCCCCTGTCTTGGGGCCCCCCCCCCCCCGCATTCACTCAGCTGAGCTAGACACATTTCCATCCCCCGTGGCCCCTGCCAGCCTGGCTCAACTCTGATTGCTCGGTGCTGGGCAAGCAGTTCTCAAACATGGGTCACAGACCTTCCTGCACCCCCCTTTCGCTGGTGGAAGAACAGAGGGTCAGAGCAGAGAAAGGAGATGTCCATGCCTGGGAAAGAACCCAGGAGTCCTGGCTCCTCCCAGCCCCCTGCTCTAACCATTAAAGAATCAAGGAGTCCTTGCTCCCTGCTCTAAGCACTAGGCCCCACTGCCTACCAAGTGGGGCTAGAATGAGCCAGCAATGGCCCTTATAGTTAAGACCTGGGCAGGGCAGGGAAAGGCAAACCCACCCTGGCCAAGCGTGGGAACAGAACTCAGGTGTCCCAGCCCCCAGCCCTGGCTTTAACTGGTAGAGGCCATTTCCCTCCACGGCACACGAAAGGGACCCTGCAGTCCTGTTTGTCTCCACTCCTGCTCTAACCCAGTCCCTATCTCATGCCAGTGCTAGAACCCAGGAGTCCTGGCCCCCAGGGCCCAGCCCTGCTCTAACCAGTAGTCCCCACTCCCCTCCCGGAGCTGGGCTTAGAACACAAGCATCTGCATGCCCAGTCCTGGGTTCTAGCCATGGTCCAGGCAGCTCGAGCCCATCCTCACCTCCTTCCCAGTAGCCAATGTGCTGGGAGCCTGCAGAGGGGCTGGAACCCAGAAGTCTGGGTGGGAGCCCCAGGAGATGTGTCAGGGTGGAGCTGGGGATTGGTCTCCGGAGCCCTGGCTGGGCAGGGCATTCTCAGCAGCACAGCTGGCTGGTGAAGCGATAGCAGGGGCTGCACCCCAGGAAAACTTGCCAGCTCCTCTCCTCGCAGATACACACAGAATGGCTGAGAGATACAATCTGCACTTCCTCGTGACTCAGGCATGGTGACAGCAGGCACATCCTTATGACATGTGGTGTCCCCCCACCCACACTCCTGGTTATTGCTGCGGGGGACTCTGTGTTGTGTCCCCAGCTGTGGGGGAGGAGTGTGGTCTAGTGGTTAGAGCAGAGAAGCTAAGCACCCAGATTCCTAGTTTCTATCCCTATGTCAGGCACGGGAGGGGGAGCCTAGTGGTTAAGGCCTGGAGCCAGTTCCCACCAAGGCATGTACGGATGTGCACCAGCGGTAGGAACACAAACCCAACTCCGGGCTCTGCTCCTCAGCCAGGTGGCATCAGCATCTCTCCTGAATGGCTGCACAAGCGCCCAGCTTACAGGGACCGCTGCCTGCCTGGAGCCCCTGTTCTGGGAGGGGAAGGGGGCCTAGTGATGTAATCCAAGGGCACTGGGGCAGACACTGCACTGGGTTTAGGGCCGTTTCTTTGGTCTCCCAGGCTGCAGCATCTCTCCAAAGTGCGATATGAAATCAACAAGCAAATCCGAGTCCGTATTCCTTAGCTCAGCCTCGGGGGCACATCAAATCCCTGCACAGAGCCCCAGTGACCACAGTGAGTGTCTGGGAATCCTGCCTGAGGGCTGAAGAGAGAGGCAACAGGCCAGATCCCAGCTTGTGGCCCCTGGGATGTTACAAGAGGCTGCAGAGGCATCATCTCTTCAGGCTACACCCGAGCAGAGTCCAGGGTGAGGGGCCTGGGTCTCTCCCCTTCGCTCTGAAAGGCACAGAGAGTTTGTGCTTCTCATGCATGTGGCTGCCTCGCCTCCAATGCCCAGCCAGCAGCCGGCCACTGGGGGTCGGGGCCTCCGATCCCTGCCAGGTCATGGCGGAGGATGGAGAGATGAGAGCCCAGATTCTGGAGTTCTACTGCGAGTGGGGCTGAGTGGGTTAGAGCAGAGGGCTCAGAGCAGGACTGCTGGGATAAGCAGTCCTGGGCAAAGAGCGTAGGGGGGTCCATAGATGCCAAATGCATACCCTGCAGTGATACATGCCCCAGCCTGAAACCCACCTCCCCTCTGGAAGGACGGGTGAGCCAGGCCCAGATTAATGTCCATCCATCTGTCCCTGCCCACACTCCAATGGCAAGTGCTCAGCACCTCGGCTTTGTTACACAGCACTGATGCTATCGGGCCTATGCAAATAGGATTTGATGCAGCTACCAGGGGAGGGAAGGGGGAGTCATCACAAAACCCAGAGTCCTGCTAGAGACTGGGGGGGGGGGGAGTCGTCTGCATTCTGGGGGTTCATTCCTTATGCCCCAAAAAAAGACCAAGGGCGAGGAGGCTGGATTCTCATCCCTTCATCTCCCCCACCCCTGCCCTGCCAAAATGCTTTGGTGTAGCTCGCAAAGCCCTGGAATATCTCACTGGTTTCCCAGCACTGGTCCATCAATACCAGTGTCCCCTCTCCTGCAACACCACCCCAGAACAGACCTGGGGATCCCTCACCTCTGGCTGCTGGTTACATCTCCAGGGGAGCGGTGGCTGATTGTCCCCCATTGGGATGCCCCGGCTCTGGGAAACCTGGCAGCTGCTCTTCAGAGTCACTGGGATGGCTCATTCGCTAGTGGGGAGCCAGGTATCCTGGGTTCTCTTTATAACTCTGGGAGGGGAATGGGTTGGGAGGGGCAGGGCTCCTGGGTCTCTCCTGAGCTCTGGGAATGGAGTGGGATCCAGTGGGCTGAGAATCTCGGGGTTACCCGGGGGGGGTGACAGAATTGCTGGGCCCCATGGCAAGCTGGGGGGTCAGTTCCACACTCCTGGAATGGGTGGGGCCTCAAGCAGAAAGGATGGGCCTGGGTAACCAGCCCTCCATGCTGCTCGTACCATGCCACACCATGCCCCCCACCCACAGCCAGTGTGGAGTGCACCACCCCAGAACTCCGGCGGTGATTTAAAGGACCCAGGGTTCCGTCCACTGCCATAGTAGCGGCAGAAGCCCTGGGCATTTTTTCAATTGCCAAACCCCAGGGCAGTTTCCCTCTTCCACCCCCACCCCTGCAAGCCTGGAGTTACCTAGTTCTTCTGTGTGCAGGCAGGATCTGAGGGAAAACGTCTCCTCCCGGCTGGCTGGAAGGCGGAGAGACCCTGGGTGTGTCTATGCAAATACGGTTCGCTCCTGCTTTGCTTAGATTTGCTAGATACTCAGAGGATGGAGCACTGTGTTGCTCTTTGTAATCAACTTAATTTGTGAGCCAGCCCCAGCTATGTTTGTATTAAATGCAGGGAGAGGGAAACATGATTACCAATGTTTGCAATTTTTGTAATAATACAGGAAAGGAGGGCTGTGCTACATCTGTGCCAAAGGGAAAGGCTCACAGTTACACACACACACACACACACGAGGCTGTCAAAGAATAGAGCGAAACAGGCTTCATCAGGACCTTCTTTCTCATGGCAATTGTGCTGGAGCTGTGTTTTTTCTACCCTGCCTGCTGAGAGTTGTAGCCACTGGAGATTGATGGGCAGAGGTCACAGCCAAAAGGCGGACTGCAGTGGATGGTGACAGCCAGCAGAGGAGCAGCAACCTGAGCTGCCAGCAGGGCGGCACCAGAGAGATGCGACGAGCGGCCAGCAGGGCGGCGCCAGAGAGATGCGACGAGCGGCCAGCAGGGCGGCGCCAGAGAGATGCGACGAGCGGCCAGCAGGGCGGCGCCAGAGAGATGCGACGAGCGGCCAGCAGGGCGGAGCCAGAGAGATGCGACGAGCGGCCAGCAGGGCGGCGCCAGAGAGAAGCGACGAGCGGCCAGCAGGGTGGAGCCAGAGAGATGCGACGAGCGGCCAGCAGGGCGGCGACAGAGAGATGCGATGAGCAGCCAGCAGGGTGGAGCCAGAGAGATGTGATGAGCGGCCAGCAGGGCGGAGCCAGAGAGATGCGACGAGCGGCCAGCAGGGCGGCGCCAGAGAGATGTGATGAGCGGCCAGCAGGGCGGAGCCAGAGAGATGCGACGAGCGGCCAGCAGGGCGGCGCCAGAGAGATGCGACGAGCGGCCAGCAGGGCGGCGCCAGAGAGATGTGATGAGCGGCCAGCAGGGCGGAGCCAGAGAGATGCGACGAGCGGCCAGCAGGGCGGCGCCAGAGAGAAGCGACGAGCGGCCAGCAGGGCGGCGCCAGAGAGATGTGATGAGCGGCCAGCAGGGCGGAGCCAGAGAGATGCGACGAGCGGCCAGCAGGGCGGCGCCAGAGAGATGCGACGAGCGGCCAGCAGGGCGGCGACAGAGAGATGCGACGAGCGGCCAGCAGGCGGCGCCAGAGAGAAGCGACGAGCGGCCAGCAGGGTGGAGCCAGAGAGATGCGACGAGCGGCCAGCAGGGCGGCGACAGAGAGATGCGATGAGCGGCCAGCAGGGTGGAGCCAGAGAGATGCGATGAGCGGCCAGCAGGGCGGTGCCAGAGAGATGTGATGAGCGGCCAGCAGGGCGGCGCCAGAGAGATGCGACGAGCGGCCAGCAGGGCGGCGCCAGAGAGATGTGATGAGCGGCCAGCAGGGCGGAGCCAGAGAGATGCGACGAGCGGCCAGCAGGCGGCGCCAGAGAGATGCGACGAGCGGCCAGCAGGGCGGCGACAGAGAGATGCGATGAGCGGCCAGCAGGGTGGAGCCAGAGAGATGCGATGAGTGGCCAGCAGGGCGGTGCCAGAGAGATGTGATGAGCGGCCAGCAGGGCGGCGCCAGAGAGATGCGACGAGCGGCCAGCAGGGCGGCGCCAGAGAGATGTGATGAGCGGCCAGCAGGGCGGAGCCAGAGAGATGCGACGAGCGGCCAGCAGGCGGCGCCAGAGAGATGCGACGAGCGGCCAGCAGGGCGGCGCCAGAGAGATGTGATGAGCGGCCAGCAGGGCGGAGCCAGAGAGATGCGACGAGCGGCCAGCAGGCGGCGCCAGAGAGATGCGACGAGCGGCCAGCAGGGCGGCGCCAGAGAGATGCGACGAGCGGCCAGCAGGGTGGAGCCAGAGAGATGCGATGAGCGGCCAGCAGGGCGGTGCCAGAGAGATGTGATGAGCGGCCAGCAGGGCGGCGCCAGAGAGATGCGACGAGCGGCCAGCAGGGCGGCGCCAGAGAGATGTGATGAGCGGCCAGCAGGGCGGAGCCAGAGAGATGCGACGAGCGGCCAGCAGGCGGCGCCAGAGAGATGCGACGAGCGGCCAGCAGGGCGGCGCCAGAGAGATGCGACGAGCGGCCAGCAGGGCGGCGCCAGAGAGCAGTGAGGGAGCAGGTGGTGAGTGACCAGCGGAGTGAGATGCCTCTTTACCTGCCCCCCACTCAGGCTGGGAGGTGATCTCTATGGCTGCACCTCTGAACTCTGAGTCTGCCCTGGGCGGTGGCTGGGAGTGGGGTGCAGAGAAGGGCTGGGCATGTGAAGGGACATTTCCATTGCTGGACGTAAGGACCTGAGAAGAAAAGGACATTGCCTGACCTACTTGGGCTAGGACTGTGACTCATGGTGTGTGTTATGAACCCAGTCGGTGGATTCTCCCAAAGTAATGCCACGTTACTTCCCTCCCGTTTCTTAAAAGTGTGTTTTCTATGCTCAGACTCTGAAGAAGCATTGCCTCTCCGAGGTGCCCAGGGTGGGTTGTGAATTTCCCAGGTTACTGGGTGGGAATTTGGGTCAGTCTGTGTTGGGTGGGTGGAGAGGAACCCCTAGATATTGAACCCAGCCCTGGCTGCTGTTGGCTCCAACTGGCAGAAGGGTTATATGTGAATTGACTCCTTATTCCCTATTTTAGCCACAAAATCATCCCCTCAGAGCCAGGGATAGAACCCAAGCAGAGTCCATTGGAGGGTTTGGGGCAGCTACCCCAGAACCTGTGCTTTGGGGGCCCTTGCAGTGACTGCTACCACCGGCCTATGGACAGGTCCAGGACAGCATGGAGGTTACCTGGGGGTCTTGCATGGGGCAGCAGCCAGGGTCGTTCCACCCCTCGCACTCACCATGGCAGTGGGAGCCAGAGAAAACCAGCAGCCTACTCCGCTCTACCCTGACCCGCCCTGCCATTTTCTCCCAGCCAGCAGCACTCCACTGAAGGGCCAATGCTGCTGGGTGGCAGTGGTGGGAAGGCTGCTACTGGGCCGGATTTGAAGGCAGGACTCCTAGCACCACAGGGAAGGGCATGTGGGATCCAAAGGCGGCGTGCCCTTTGCAGCGGTAGTAGGGCTGGTATCCTCCCAAGCAGGTGGGGAATGGGCATTTAGCAAGTCTGATCCAGGTCTGGATGTGGAGCTGAAATTTCCCTCGCACAATGGCCTGCACCTCTTCCCTTCACTGGTGGGTCCGGCGACCCCTGGAGGCACTGGCATTAGATACACCTTACAGAAATAACTTGTTTATTATGCATTCGTGATTATTTTCATACTATTCTTTAGGGCTGAAGTGGGGTCTAGTGGGGTAGAGTCAAGGATGCTGGGACCCACTGCTCCTGGATTCCTCTCGCAGGCAGGTCACACACGTTTCCTGGCTGGTGACTTTTAATTAACTGCAGAGTGTGACTCTGGCACTGCAGGTGTGCAAACAGCAACCCCCAGGGGCTGGTATTCACTGGGGTTAATGGATAACTGGGCAGGGCCTGGGGCAGCCAGGGGATCTCACATGGGCAGCTGGAAGAATCAATGGATCCTAGGCCATGGGATGCTGCCATGGAGGTGTATTCCCCCTACCCGCCTCGCATGCTTCCCCAGAGCAGAAGCCCACCCCACAGCCCCCTGTAACCACACACTCTGAGTATACTGTCAGCACCACCAGGGCTGGGGAGGAGCCCTGGGCTGGGCTAGGAGGGCACTGTGGGTCGAGATTGAGGGGCTGCAGCACCCCGTAGTGCTGCCCAGGGTCAGGCCTAACTGCCAGTGCCCCCTAGTGCCTCTCTGGGGTCAGCAATGAGTGCACGCACTGTTGTGGTGCAGGAATGTCCGAAGTGTGTGTTAACGTGGTGAGCATTTGGACAGGGTTATGTATGTGTGTGTCTATGCCCCCTGCTGGAGGAAATGTGTGTGTGTGTGTGTGTGTGTGTGTGTATGCCCCCTGCTGGAAGAAATGAATGTGTGTGTGTATGTATGTGTGTGTGTGTGTGTGTGCATCTATGCTCCCTGCTGGAGAGGATGAGCCCTGTACTGTATGTGCATAAACAGACACACCTGCCTCCCAATCACCCCATACCTCTTTCCCCTCCTAAATCCACTGGCCCCACCAATCCTTACACACATGTGTGTACACACACACACACACACACACACACACACACAGGTGTCCGGTTCTTGACCAGCAAAGCTAGTTGAACAGGGATCCTGGTGATCCCGGCTAGCAGGGCTGACTAGACCATTGGTTCCCAAACTGGGTGTGTGTGAAGAAATTCCGGGGGGGGGGGGGCACAAGGCATCCCAGCCCCCCTTGTCAACTCCCCGGTCAGTTCCTTTTTTTTTTTTTTTGCTCAACAAGTTTTGCTGCTGGGGAAGGGGGCTAGAGGGTTTCTCAATGTGATGCCAAAAAGTTTGGGAACCACTGGACTAGACTGTTGACTGTCCAGCTGGAAGCCCAGCCCAGGACTCTCTCCCCCAATGAGGTCTGCAGCTGATGCCCCTCACTGTCCTTTTTCAGCCCCTTTAATGTCACAGCACCCCTGAGACCCCCCCCCCCACGGCTCCCCTCCCTGCTACCCATGTGTGAGGGGCTGGGGGCCCATTTGTGTCACAGTGTTGGGAAAAGACACTCACTGTGCGTGTCTGTGCCTCGCTCTGTGAGTTTATTTACCTCCTACAGCTGCAGTGGGGAGCTCGCTGTGCACTGAGCTTTGCTGGGTCTCAGCCCCATTCGGAGCAGGAGCCAACCTGCACCCACACTCACCTCCCCAGGAGCTGGACAGGCCGTGGTGTCTGAGCCAGGAGAGGGGGCTGCAGGTGTGATCAGGGGGCTGTGGGTGGGTGGGTGGGAGGGTCGCCAGGTATCTGGGATTTGACCGGAGCGCCCAGTCGAACAAGGATCCTGCTGGCTCTGGTCTGCACCTCTGCCTGGGCTTCCCCTCCCCCACCCAAACTCTCTTGGAGCCGGCAACCTCACCTACACCCCAACCCCTGCCCCAACCCTGGGTCCCTCCTACACACCGAACCCCTTGGCCCCAGTCCAGAACCACATCCTGTACCCCAGCCCCTTGCTCCCTGGACCCACCACAAATCCTGTACCCCCTGCCAGAGCCTTCACTCCCTTTAGCATCCAACCCCCTGCCCCAGCCCAATGAAAATGAGCGAGTGAGTGATGGGGAGAGAGTGAGTGACAGAGGGAGAGGAGATGTAGTGAGCGGGGGCAGGTATTGGGAGAAGGGACAGCACAGGGTGAGACCATAGAGAAGGGGTGGGGCCTTGAGGAAGGGGCAGGGAAGGGCAGGGCAGGATGTTTGGTTCACAGTTCGATTTCAGAGGAGTCTCCGTTTTAGCAAAACCCACAAGGTGTCCGGTGGCTCTGAACAAGTATCTTAGGACATTAAGGCACAAGCTTCCATGAGTTGGAGCTCACGACAGCTGATACCCCAATACCCTAATGCCGTGGTCCCCAAAGCGATGCCCGTGGGTGCCATGGTGCCCACCGGGGCATTTATGTGCACCCGCCTAGTGTGCATTAGGCACACCCTAATGCAGCAGCGGACTGGCCCAGCAGGACCGAGCCACCGGGCTCCACAGTCCTGCACCAGAGCCGGTAGGGGCGCTGCCAGCACTTACGGCCCCGCCAGAAGACCCCACCGGGCCGAGGGACTCTGACGAGGAGTCCGGCAAGCTGACCCTGGCTGGGGAAGGTACCGGGCCGGGGGAAGGGAAAGCGGGCACAGCCGTGAGAGGCACGAGCATGTGCTGTCAATCCGGGCGGAGCCGGGGCTGTGCCGGGGGTGGGGTCGTGCGTGGCACGCCGGAGGGGGTGGTACCATGTCAGCATGGCATTGCGGCGCTGTTTTTTAAAACGGCCAGCCATGGATCAGAGAAGGAGGAGGAAAGAGATGCTCCGAGCAGGGCGTGGGGGAGCAGAGCCTGGCTAGAGGTGGGACAGCGGTGAGCGCACCTGGCGGGGTGGTCATGTTGTGATGGGCTGGGGCTACGAACGCCGAGCGGCCCAGCTCCAGGTCTGGCACGTGGTCTAGAGCCCAGGCTGAGGGGACTTCTGGGGCCCGATTGCAGAAGACTTCAGCCCTGAAAACTGGAAGGCAGAAGGTAGGGAGGGGAGGGGAAGAATAGGGGGAAGGTGGGAGAGGAAGGAGCTTGTGCTGATGGGAGGGGGGCAGGTCAGGAGAAGAAAGGGGAAGGCACCAAGGGACAGGGTGGAGGAGAGACAAATGCCGGGGGGGGCCAAGTGGAGACAATGAGGAAAAGGGCAGGAGGGGAGGTGTCAGTGGGAGGGGGGACAGGGTGATGCTGGGAGAGGAGAGGGGAAGGGCATTGGGGGTAGAGGGGGAGGTGCTGGGAGAAGGCTTGAAAGAAGGGGTGGGCATGAGGAAGGCGGGGATGGAGCAAGTCATGTGTGAGGGCATAGGGGCATGAGGGGAACGGGGGTAGAGGGTGGTGAGGGAAAAAGAGGGCAAAGGGGGCAGGGGCAGTAAGGGAAGGGGGAGGCACCAGGAGGGTGCAGGAGTAAAGGAAGGTGCAGATGCCAGGGGATTCTGGGGTGAAGCAGAAGGGCAGAGACCTGCAGGGGAGGGACCAGCACCAGAGGAGAGAGGTAGGGCAGGTGTGTAGAGGGAGGTGTTAGAAGAGGGGATGAGGAGGGGTAGCTCACATGATCAGAGTGGGGCTACTGGCGGAGTGGGCACAGGGGGGAGAGAAGGGCTGGTGGAGGGGGGCACGGGATGGGAATATCATCCTACTCTCCCAACTACGAAAAATTGGCTGAAGAAATGCAGTGCCAAAAATCACACTGACTATTAGAAAAACCACATGAATTAATGATACCTATTTTCCATTAAGTGCTGATGAGCGCATATGTTTAACTTGTGTTTAGCTTTTTTTCATATTTGTTTGTTTATTGAAATCCAGATACAAGTAACAATACAAAGAATATTTTTTAATTAACCATAACTAGCTATCTACGTTAAAGTAAGAATAATAAATATATTTGGACTAGCAGTTCAACAATGTTTTACTTTTTTAAAATAAATAAGATGAAAACTGTTTATGATATTTATTTTGTAAAAACTCCTTAATTTTTTTTGCAGGTAGATAAAAAAGAGCAAATTCACATGGTAAAGTGAAATAGTAATTGACGAATAATTTAATTAATACCTTTTACATGTAAAATTACCTTTTTTATCTTATGGATGCATATATTATGTAATATTAAATATGATGTTTTTTGTATTATTTAATGTACAAATACAAAATAAGCCTTGAAAAATTGTTGGCGCCCGCCACCCTCTTCTGACAACATGAATGTGTTATTGGCCACAAAAAGGTTGGGGACCACTGCCCTAATGAATGTGCTTGTGTTCACAGGCCACCGGGCTCCTTGTTCTCACAGGCAGAGTGTTGGCCACCCTAGCGGGGTGGGCTTCTGCTCTGAGGAAGCTCCCCCAGCTGGGGGAGAAGGTTAGGACCCTGGCAGCATCTCATGGCCCGCAATCAGGTGGTCCCTCCACATACCCTCGGGAGATGCCCTGGCTTCCCCAGGCCCTGCCCCTGGTTAATGCCAACCCCACAGAGACACTATTTGCTCACCTCCCATGGATAGAACCCAGGTATGCTGGCTCCCGGCATCCCTGAATCTCACCCTCTGGGCCCCACTCTCCTCCCAGAGCCGGGAATACAAACCAGGATTCCTGGCTCCCAGCCCCCCAAAATCTAATCCGCGAAATCTCACTCCAGCCCTGAAGAATAATATAAAAATAATCTTGGACAACAAATAATTTATTTTAAGGGGTAGCTAAAGCCACGGCCCTGGGGCGGCACCAGACCCACCAGAGAAGGGAGGAGATGCAGGATGCGTACGATGGAGATCTCCACTCTACAACCAGACCTGGAACAGACCCACAGGGACCAGTGTCTGTTGTTGGTGTGGCTGCTAAATGTCCATCCCCATCAGCCTGAAGGGAAACAGCCCTACTGCTGCTGCAAAGGGCACGCTGCCCTTAGGTCCCACGAGTACTTCGCTGTGGCGCTGACCTCCTGCATTCAGAGCCTGCTCAGTAACAGCCTGCCCACCACTGCCACCAAGTGGTGCAGGCAATTCCGCTTGTGTACAGTGCACTGTGTTGATGGGGAAGGTCCACAGTCCAAATCCTTCCCATCCACATGACAGATAGCAGCCTTACTACTGCTGCCAGCACTGCTCCCAGCTCAAGCGGAAGTGTTCTGGGCTGCAGGCTCTTGGGTTCCAATCCAACCCGGGCGGTAACTACATTTCCACAAAGGCCAACGAGGAGGGGCTCCCTGCAGCTTAAACTTGAGTGTGGGCCCAGCCCAGTGACACCGTTACAGATCAGGTATTTGTTCTGGCTTGGCAGCAGCAAAGGAAGGCCCTTGACACCATGGGGACCCCAACTTCACCTTGGTCAAACTCCTGGCCAGTGACCCTGCAGCTCATGTAGGCCGAAGCCCTGTGGCAGTTGGGTACCAGCTCCAAGCCCCACCACGTGCTGGGGTCTCAGAAAGACCCACGGCCCTCTCGTGAGGTGCAGAGAAGGACGGAAGATGCGACCCCAGCATAAGTGCAGGATCGCTTGCTGCTGCAGAGGCTGGGACAAGCAACACTCTGTGGGGGAAGCAGACGGGTGGTCACATATGGGGAATCATGTCGTCGATTCCTCAGCCTTGTCCTCACTGGCCATGTCCCCCTTGCTGTGTACTTCCCTACAGCAAGTCAAGGAGCTGAAGGTGCTGAGTTTGTGCCTCAGGCTGGCCAGGCATTTGGCAAAGGCCCGCTGGACAGTGGTGGAGGAGAAGTAGAAGACGACAGGATCTAATGAGGCATTGAGGGTGCTGAAGAGAAGAGCGTAAACTCTCCAGCAGGGGCTCTCGTGCTGGACAAAGCCCACGACGTGGGACAGGTTGTAGGGGGCAAAGCAGACTATGAAGTTGACCAAGGTGGCCACAGCCAGGCCCACAGCACGCCGCTTCCTCCGGGCTGGGATGTTGGGCAAGGCCACCAGGATGCGGACAAAGTTGACGTAGCAGAAGACAGTGACAGTGAAAGGGAGGCAGAAGAGGACAATGAAGAGCTCCAGCCGGAAAGGGAGGACGACCTTCTCCTGTATACTGGTGAAATTGTCATAGCAGTAGAACTTCTCATGGGATGAAGGGCTTGAGCTGTCTTTGTACTGGGCAATGTAGACGATGCTGCAGTGGCTGCAGGCCACAACCCAGAAAAACACGGAGGCAGCGATGGCATAGGCTGGCCGGTGCCGGAGCTTGTACTTAATGGGGAAGGCCACCCTCAAGTAGCGCTCAACGCTGATGGCCATGAGGAAAAGGGAGCTGATGTAGATGGTGCTGTAGAAGATGAAGTTGCTGAGTGGGCAGAGGAACTTGGGCAAGCACCACTCCATGTTGGAGGCGGCCTCCACCATCTTGAAGGGGAGGAAGATGAGGAGGACGATGTCGGAGATGGTGAGGTTGAGGAGAAGGATGTCGACAGGGGTGGGTTTCTGACGGACCTTCACCAGGAAGGTGTAGAAGGCCAGGAGGTTGGACGGGAGGCCGATCACGAAGGTGAAGATGTAGACGGTGAGAACCAGCGGGATAGAAATGTCCATGCACATTTTCCTGGCTCCTACAAAAGCAATGGGCTTGTCAGCTGCTTCAGGAACCCAGGAGTCTTGGCTCCAATCCCCCCTGCTCCAAATCACTTCATCCCTCTCCCCTCTGTGGCCCTTGATACCCCAGAGCAACACCCGGGCACCCGTGTTCCCCACTGTCATCCCACTATGTTACGTGTCATAGAAAACCTGCCGGGTCAGAGAGCCTGTGGGAGGGGATGCTCGGTGCAAACCCGTCATTCTGTCCCTGCATCCTTCCTGAGCACAGGGGATAAGATTTGCTGTGCAGTTGTCAGTGAGACTGACATGAGCCCTTCCCATGGCCACAGGGGCATTCACCGGCCAGTCGTCAGCAGGAGGCATAGTTGCAATCAAGGGATTCACAATTCAGTGACAGGTCCCCAGCACCTCACAGTGGATCCCCTGACCCAGCAAAGCCCATCAGGATGCGTCTGGGCAAGTGTCTCCAAAACACACAGGCTAAGGGTATCAAAGAAGGGGACAGAGGCCGCATGGCTTGGCCTTTTCCTCTCCCTCACTTACACTGCAAGCTACAAGGACACAGAGAACAGATCCAGGGATGTTAAATGTCCGTTAATTGAATAGTTGAGTAAGTTCATGAATTCTTATCAGTTAGTCGACTATTCCAGAGTCCCTGGGGGCGGAGCCAACAGCCAGTGTGCCTTACTCCCAAGGAGTCCCCTGCCCACCGTGCTGCTGCCTCTGTATCAGACTCCCTGCCTGCCCCACCCCTGCACCCCACTCAGAAACAGGGCTGCTGCATCCTTTTCTCTTTCTCAGCTGTGAGCCTGGGGAGGGCAGAATGGTGCTACAAGCACTGCTCCCGCCCCCAGAACAATCCCATTGGCCAATTCCTGGCCAATGGGCGCTGCCTGTCTGAAGAACAGGCTGAGCGCAAAGCACCACTCTCCCCCACCACCTCTCAGACTCTTATTCACCAATGCACATGGCCCCTGAAGCCTGTATGAGGGTGGGGTAGGCAGGGAGGGTGCCTGAGAACCCTGCTGGGCTGCTGGCCAGGAGTCAGCCAGGTAAGTCTGCCAGCCAGAGCCTGCCCCCGGCACCCAAGCCCCTCCCTCCTCCCAACCCTCTGCCCCTCCCACTCCTGCCCCTCTACCCCACATAAGCCAAACCCTCTGTCCCCCTCCTGTACCCATACTCCCTCCCAGATCCTGTCCCTCAATATCCTGCCTAAGGTCATAACCCAAACCCCTGCACTCTACTCCCCTGTCCTAGGTCACATCCAAACCCTTGCACCCCAGTCCAGTGCACCAGGTCACAACCGCCTACTTCTCCCAAACCCACCCCCTCTCCTACACCCCAATCCCTTACCCTAAGCTTCCTTCTGCACTCAACCTCTGTCCCACACCCCATACCTCCTCCATTAATATCATGGAAGAGTGAGGCCTTTGACCACTTTCCAAAATCTTGGAGTATCCCCCCACCAAAAATTATTGCCCACCCCTGCATCAGAGCAAGCCCGGAGCTCCTGCTGCATTAACTGGCACTCTGTGGCTGGAGTTTATGTAGTCAGCTCCTGTATTTCTTCAGCTGGGTTTCCTGTTTATCCAGCAGTATGTGAAGGCAGGGGGGAGGGTGCAGTTGCAGTGGGGGGAGCAGGGTCAAGCAGGAAGCTCGAACAACAGGGAAGTGGTTTTTATTTAGAAAAAATGTTTTGTAAATATCAAAAGTGGAAGGAAGTGGAGTCAAGGGGCTGGAGGGTGGGGGTGGGGGGAGCCAAGGTGCCTGGGTTCTCTCCTTGGCTCTGAGGGGTGATTTGGAGGTCAAAATAGGGATGGAGGAGCCAGTTCCCAGGAGAACTAGGTAACCCCACCCAGGAATTGACATTTCAGGTCCATTCGAGCCACTAGACTGTACCCCCTCCCAGAGCTGGGGGAGAGAACCCAAGAATCTGCCCTCTCAATCCCCTGCCCCAGGCTGTAACCACTAGACCCCACCCCCCTCCTGAAGGCCGGTGAGAACCCAGGAGTTCTGCCTTTCCCCAGGCACAGAGCCAACCGAGTGGCTGTGAAGAGCAGCCCAGCAGGACTCCCAGAGCCAGGGCGCCCAGCACCCGCACCTGGACAGGCTGGAGGGCCCTCACTCCAAGCTGCGATGGGCCCCTCCTTCCCCGGGGTGCAGGCAGCTCATCTCCCACCTCCCCGCACTAGGATCGATCATTAAATAGCCTCTTTAAGGAGAAGTTCATAAGCCTCACTGGACACAGCCAGCCCATGGCTCCCCTACCAATCCTGGGGGGGGCGGGCAGTGGGTCAGAGCAGGGGGCTGGGAGCCAGAACTCCTTGGCTCTAGGACAGGGCGGGGTGGACGCACCTACCAGCACATCCCTCCTTGTCCTGCCTCCTGCATTGACAAACGGTCCGTCCCGCCGCTGCTCCCGACAGAGGGAACCCACTTTCCCTCCCAGCCCGTCACTGCTGGGCCCGGCGGCAGGACATGGAACCGGGATAGGACCCATCCTAAAAGCTCTGGCTGCCTCCGCCAGCCTGGCTCAGCCCTGAGCTCTTTGTGATGGCCAAATGCTTCTCAAACGTTGGTCATGAACCTTCACCCCTATTTCTCCAGTGAAGGAACCGACAGTCAGAACAGGGACATCCTAGAACCATAAAATCCTTGGGCGGGAAGAGACCTCCAGAGTCATTGAGTCCAGCCCCCTGCCCAAAGCAGGAACAACCCCAACTAAATCATCCCAGCCAGGGCTTTGTCAAGCTAGGACTTCAAAGCATCTAGGGAAGAAGACTCTATCACATCCCTAGGGAACCCCTTCTAGTGCTTCTCCACCCTCCTCAGGAAATAGTTTGTCCTAATATCCAACCCAGATCTCCCCCACTGTAATTTGAGACCATTGCTCCTCATTCTGCCATCTGACCCTACTGAGAACAACCTCTCTCCAGCCTCTTTGGAATCTTCCTTACGGTCATTGAAGGCTGCTATCAAATGCCACCTCACTCTTCTGCAGACTAAGCCAGCCCAAATCCCTCAACTGCTCCTCATAAGTCATGTGCTCCAGCCCCCAAATCATTTTCAAATGGGATGGCTATGCTGGGGAAAGAACCCAGGAAGCCTGACTCCCTGCACTGACCACTAGACCTCACAGCCCTGCCAGAGGTGGGCCAGAATCACAGAATCCTGAATCTCAGCCCCACTGTTGAACCACTGAACTCCACTCATCTCCCACATGTGGAGCTGGAATCCCATGTCAGATGATGCAGCAATAACCCATTTGCTTTGTTGCTTCTTTGTCTTTTAGTTGTGTATAAGCAGAATTCTGCTTTGCACGAAGGCCTGGGCATGATTGATAATGGCAAACACACGCCCAATGGTGCTGGGAACAGAACCCAGGACTCCTGGCTTGAACCAGGAGGCCCTGTTTACCTCTATGCGAGGATAAAGCAACCCAGCCTATCCTGCTTCCATGGGCCAGTGAGAGAACACAGAATCGACTACCCACTCCAACTTATAGACCACACTCCTTTCCCACAGCTGGGGATCAAACCCCACACTGCCGTGCTTTGTCCTGCCCTCTAACCCCACTGCCCGCCATATGACCTATGGTCCAGGCAGCCAGAGAGCCCATCCTCACCTTCTCCCTGTAGCCAGAGCACGGGGATCCTGCAGCGGGGCTGGAACCCAGGAGTCCGGCCTGGGACGTATCAGGGAAGAGCTGCTCTCTTGGGAGCCGGCTGGACAGTGAACTCTCTGCAGCCCAGTTGGCTGGTTATATTGTGTCTGCGGTTGCAACTCAGGAAACCCCCTGGTCCGTCTCCTTGGAAATTTACGCAGAGACTGAGGGACGCAATCATCACTTCCTCCTGCCTCGTGCGAGGTGTGAGCTAGCATGTCCAAAATAGGGCCTGGTGTGCCCCCAGCGGGCTGCTGCACCTTGCTGGAGCCAGCACTCCTGGGTTCTGTGCCCAGCTCTGAGAGAGAAGTGTGGTCCAGTGGGAGAGAGCAGGGGGGCTGAGAGCCAGGACTCCTACCTGCAGCCCCTCTTCTGAGAGGGGAAGATGTAGAGGTCCAAGGGTTCTGGGAAAGATTCTGCACTGGGTTTAGGGCAGTTTCTTTGGTCTCCCAAGCTGCAGCATCTCTCCAAAGTGCAATATGAAATCAACAAGCAAATCCGAGTCCGTATTTCTTAGCTCAGGCTCGGTGGCGCATCAAATCCCTGCCCAATAGCAACAGCTCAGTGGCCGGGAATCCTGCCTGAGGGCTAACGACAGAGGCAACAGGCCAGATCCCAGTCGGAGACAATTGGCCACGGCTTCCCTGGAGCCGGAGCCAGGAGCCAGAGGCGCCGGGTCCCCATCTCCATTCTGGGGTGGTGCCGTGGGAAGGGGACACTGACCAGCCCGTGCTAGGAAACCAGTGAAACATCCCAGAGTTTTGTGGTGGGAGCAGCCGGGAGAAGGGATGAGAACTCGGCCTCTTCCCTCCACACAAACAAACACACAGGGCCTTATGTTGGGGAGGGAGGAATGAGCCCCCAGAATGCAAACTGCTCCTCCTCCCCAGCCAGGTTTCTTGCAGGACTCTGGGTCTCGCTGCAACTCCCTCCCTCCGCTCCCCCTGAGGCAGCTGCATCAATTCCTATGTGCGCAGTGTCACCCAGTGTGGGGGTGTCACCGGGCCCTGCCCCTCCATCTGCTGCCAGATGTGACTCAGTCAGCAAGTAGAACAGAAGGTTTATTGGCTCACAGGGACACAGCGTAGCACAGACTTGTGGTTACAGGAACCAGGAGCAGTCAGTATAATCCCCTGCCCGCCCCCCAAGCCAGCTAGACTCGCTTCTGCCTGAGCCAGCCAAAAACTAACTCACTCACTCACCCAGCAACTGGTCCCAGACTTCTGGGCAGCCCCATCCCCTACTTTGTTCAGAATCGGGCAAGGTGGTATCTGCTGTCACCTAGTCCTCAGGATGTGAGGGTACGTCTACACTACAAAGTTAGTTCGAACGAACAGCCGTTAGTTCGAATTAACTTTCATAGCGTCTATACATGCAAACCGCTAGTTCGAACTTAATTCGAAATAGCAGAGTGCTTAATTCGAACTAGGTACACCTCATTCTACAAGGAGTAACGCCTAGTTCGAATTAAGTAGTTCGAATTAAGGGCTGTGTAGCCACTTAATTCGAACTAGCTGGAGGCTAGCCCTTCCCAGCTTGCCCTGGTGGCCACTCTGGGCCAAACTAGGGAAACTCTTCTGCCCCCCTCCCGGCCCCGGAGCCCTTAAAGGGTCACGGTCTGGCTACGGTGCCCGTGCCAGTTGCAAGCCTGCCAGCACCCAGCCAGCAGACTCTGCACCTGGCACGCCATGAGCCAGCCACCCGCTGCCTCCCAGCCCTCCCCCTCTTCCCAAGACCAGACTGGCAGCTCCCAGAAGCCTGCCCGAGGCCGCAAGAGGTGGGCACCCGCCTGGTCTAGTGCAGAGATCGTGGACCTCATCGAGGTTTGGGGGGAGGCCTCCAACGTCCACGATCTCCACACTAGGCACAGGAACGTGGCCGTCTACAGCTGCATGGCTGCCAGCCTGGCCACCAGAGGCCACATGCGGACCCAGGAGCAGGGTTGCATGAAAATCAAGTTGGTCCAGTGAGACCCTCCCGACCCTGAGCCCTGAGCTTAGAACATAAGAACATAAGAACGGCCGTACTGGGTCAGACCAAAGGTCCATCTAGCCCAGTAGCCTGTCTGCCGACAGCGGCCCACACCAGGTACCCCAGAGGGGGTGGATCGAAGACAATGACCAAGCAATTTGTCTCGTGCCATCCGTCTCCAGCCTTCCACAAACAAAGGCCAGGGACACCATTCCTACCCCTGACTAATAGCACTCCATGGACCCAACCTCCATGAATTTATCTAACTTCTCTTTAAACTCTATTATAGATCTAGCCTTCACAGCCTCCTGTGGCAAGGAGTTCCACAGGTTGACTATGTGCTGTGTGAAGAAGAACTTTCTTTTATTAGTTTTAAACCTGCTACCCATTACTTTCATTTGGTGTCCTCTAGTCCTTATAATATGGGAACTAATGAAGAACTTTTCTTTATTCACCCTCTCCACACCACGCATGATTTTATATATCTCTATCATATCCCCCCTCAGTCTCCTCTTTTCCAAACTGAAAAGTCCCAGTTGCTATAGCCTCTCTTCATATGGGACCTGTTCCAAACCCCTAATCATTTTAGTTGCCCTTTTCTGAACCCTTTCCAAGGCCAAAAATATCTTTTTTGAGGTGAGACTACATCTGTACAAAGTACACAAGATGTGGGCGTACCATAGTTTTATATTTCCCCTCCTCCTTCTTCCCCTGGCTTCCCCCTTCCAGCTCCCTCCTCCCAGGTTTCCCCCTCCCCTCTCCCACCTCTTTTCCCAATCTCCCCAGAGTTTAATCCCCTCCCCCCCCCCAGTTTTGTTAAATAAAGAGAGTTTCTATTTTTGAACACACGTGCCCTTTATTTTTTACATCAGGAAGGGGGGCTAGGGAGGGGTAAGTGGAAGGAGGTGAGGGAGGAATGGGGCACGAGCCCCCGATGGGGAGGACTGGGGTGGTTCTGCAGGCTCCTCAAGGTGGAAGCTCTCCTGCAGGGCCGCCTGGATCCTGACAGCCCCCCGATTGGCCCCCCGGATGGTATCCTGCGGCAAATGCAGCCGGGCTGATGGCCGAGTGCTGTGATGTGCTGAGTGTGGGCACTCAGAGCACTCCAAGACAGGACTGCTTTGCTGTCCCTCATCGAGGTAGACAAGCAAGCGGGGAACCCTGAGAACTGTCTGTCTGGGGTGGGGGCAGGGTCCCTTTAAGCACAGAGCTCAGTTAGCCTCAGGCAGCAGCTCCACACTCTAATTCCTAACCGGATGCCCTGCCGGCACTGGTTCCGGCCAGCCTTAGCGTCGGTTCAGGGTCCACTCAATGTGGACATGCTATTTCAAATTAGCAAAACGCTAATTTGATTTAGTTTTTGTGTATGGATGCGTTAATTCGAATGTGCTTAATTCGAATTAACTAATTCGAATTTAGTTAATTCGAATTAATGTTGTAATGTAGACATACCCTGAGAGACTGAACATAAGTCCACAGTAAGTCATGCCCAGCATTCCGCTCCTCATCCAGATAATGTTGCAGTGCCCAGGGAAACTGAGGCACACACACACAGTTACTACAGAAGAGCACAGGACTGTAGAATCACATACAACACAACAAAGCAACCACAGTGAATACAGTGACTACAAGAATGAATACAATGCCCACTACATCACACATAGGTCTGATAGCATCCATGCTATAAAACAAAGCTGAGGTTGTAGGCACTTGCTGTCGGGGAGCAGGCAGGGATGGATGGACAGACATTAATCTGGGCCTGCAACAGGGACTCACCAGGCCTTGGGCCAAGGATGGAGTTAGGACGGGGTTGCCAATAGCAACAGAGCACACACTAAGGCTTGAGATGGGAATCGGAGTGGGTTAGGGTCACCAATACCAATGAGGGAGCCACTAGGCCTTGAGATGGGGATGGATCTAGGTTTCCAATAGTAACGGGGAAGCCACCAGTCCTTGGATGGATGGAGGTAGGGCTGAGTTGCCAATAGCAACGGGGCACACACTAGGCCTTTGGCTGGACGTGGGGCCAGGTTGCCAGTAGCTCACCACCAGGAATCTACTAGGCTTTGGGGTGGGGCTAGAGACGGGGTCCCAGCAAGGGTCATTCACTGTAAAGAGAGAGACAGGTGGGGTTAATGAGTCTGCTTCAAGATCAGTCCGTAGACAAACTCCCTGTGACCGGGGCAGCCCTTTGTCTGTGCAACTCTTCGCACAGCGGGGCCTGGGGGCAGCTGGGTGAGACTGTAACGCTTCTAAGTAGCGCTAATAACGTACAGCACCTGGCACCCTGGAGTCCTGGGTCAGAACTGGGGCTCTGGGTGATAGCGTGACACACCCAATATATAGCAATAATGGAGTACAGCGCCTAGCGCAGGGGGCCCTGGGCCAGGGCTGGGGTGCCAGGGTGCTACCATAATGCACAGCACTAAGAGCATGCAGCACCTGGCACAATGGGGTCTGGGTCCACAATTAGGGCTCCTGGGCACCCCCATAATGCACCCAATGAATGGCACTAATAACAAACAGACCTAGCGCAAGGGGCTGGACAGGCCTGGGGACCCCTTGAACCTACCACAGGACAGATAAGAATATTACTAATAATTCCACATAGTACGAAAGTTTCCAAAGCACTGACCCCACCTCCCGGCCCTTGAAACTTTGTTCTCTGAAGGACTGTTTTGAAAGGTTTTCCCAAGAATTGCCTGGGGGGGAGGGAGGGGTGGGGCGGGGCGGGGCTGGAGAGGTGTTACGAAATCCAAAACACTCCCACACTTTGTCTCAGTTTCCTCTCTCCGGCTTTTTATTCTCTCACTCCTCCTCCCCCCAAAAAGAGGGTGTGAAAATTAAAACAGAAGCTTCAGGGGGTAGCCGAGTTAGTCTGTACAGGATAACCTTAAAAACCAAAAACTGGTCTGGGAGCGCTTTATAGACTCACAGAACAAAATTAAAACAGTGAGTGAAAGTGGGGAAATAAAACACTTTCGCTGCCCCCTCAGCTTTTTATCTCATGCAGGGGAGGGGATCACAGATTCCAAGGGACTGTTATGGTCATCCAGTCCCACGCTGAGCAGGCCTGAGGCAGGAGCCCCTGCTGGGGTCCGGCCCGTTGTTCATGGATCACTCTTTAGCTGAGGCAGCCGGCCCCTGGGCCCAGCACCCCACGGTGCCTCATTCCATCGTGACCCCACCTTCCAGCTCTGCTCCAGCACTCAACAGTGTTTATGTAGTTCCCAACCTAGAGTAAAACTGTGAGTGTACCCCAAGAGCCGCTATAAATTCACCCAGCCTACAGCCTGGTGCCTCTCCCCACCACAGTCTGGCAGGAGCGTCAGGGGTTCCCCCTCACATGTCTTGCCTCTAGGGGCTTCTGGTTACCTGCTATTCCCAGCACTGTGAGAGGAGTGGGGTCTAGTAGTTAAAGCGGAGGGGGGGATCTGGAAGTATCTGCACCTGTTCCCAAGTAATGTCCCTTTCAGACAAAGAGCAACGGGCAGAGGCACCCAGCTCTCTGTGTGTGTCTAGTGACACGTCCCTGGGGCAGTGGAGCCTAGTGGTGAGAACCAGACAGAGGGACAAGTGCAGGCAGATGCCACTGTGTGACCACAGAGCCAACAACTGCCGCCCACATGGATTGAGAAATGCAAGCTTCTGAGTTCTCAGAGAAACCACAACATGGAGTTCTCCCTGGGGTTATGAAAAACAGAACCCTGGCTGGTAGGGAGAAGGCGCACGGAGCCAGCCCATTCCTGACCCAACCCCTGCTCCAGGCCTCAGCCCCATCCTGCACTCTGCACCCCTCATCTTCAGCCCCACACCAGAGCCCACACCCCCAGTTGGAGCTCCTCATGCCCCAATTCCTTGCCCCAGCCCTGAGTCCCCTCCCAGCCTCCGCACCCCTTTGCTCCATCCCGGAGCCTCCACCTGGAGCCCAAACCCCTCATAGCCAGTCCCGCATCAGAGGTCGCCCCACGCCCAGCCAGAAGGTTCATCCTCTCTCGCATCCCAGCTCCTTGCCCCAACCTGCAGCCAGCTTCTCCCACACCCTGAACTCCACAGTTCTGGCCCCAACCTGGAGCCCACACCCCCAGCCGGAGCCTTCACCCCTTCCTGCACCCCAACTCCCTGAGCCTGCCTGGTGAAAAGGAGCCAGGGCATAAGGGAGGGGAGATTAAGTGACAGAGGAGGGGGACGGAGTGAGCAGGGGCAGGGCCTTAGAGAATGGGCAGCGCCTCCGAGGAGGGGCAGGGCAAGGGTGGGGCAAGGGTGTTCAGTTTCCATGAGTAGGAAGTTGGCAAACCTAACACACACACTCACACACACACACGCTCGCAGCACAACCACCTGCACCACAACCCCCATCCCCTGAGTGCCAGGATGGAAACAGGCGCAGTGGCGTAGCGAGGAGGACAGTTGCCCCTGGGTGCCATGCTAGGGTAGTGCCAATTTAGTCCACCTCCACTCCCCCTGTTATCCCTCGGCTTGCCTACTCCTCCTTCGCCTGCCGCCACTGGCAGCAACTTCCTCCCCACCTCTCCGCCCCCAGCCCGACCCTCCTCCATCTCCGCTGGTGGGTCAGTGCGTGCAGGGGCCTGGCCCCAAACTGGAGGGGGCAGGGGAAAACATGGTACAAGATCCCTGCCCTCCTCCCGGGGCTGGGCTCAGCTGTGCATTATGGGGACGGAGGTGGGGATCTGGGACCAGGGACCAGGTTGGCGGCTCCCAGGAGCCTGCCCAGGGCCGCAAGAGGCGGGCGCCCCCCTGGTCTAGTGCGGAGATCGTGGACCTCATCGAGGTTTGGGGGGAGGCCTCCAACGTCCACGATCTCCGCACTAGCCACAGGAACGCGGCCGTCTACAGCCGCATGGCTGACAGCCTGGCCACCAGAGGCCACATGCGGACCCGGGAGCAGGTCTGCTGCAAAATCAAGGACCTGCGTCAGTCCTACTCCAGGGCCTCCCAGCCAGGGGCCGGCCCCGAGACATGCCCTCATTATGAGGCCCTGGACCACATCCTGGGAGCTCACGCAGTCCATGCCCCCCGGGTGGTGATCGACCCCGGGGCAGAGGGCCCCATCCCTGACACGGAGGAGGAGGATGCTGAGAGCCAGGAGCCTGCAGGGAGCCTGCCCAGGACCCAGGACCTCCGAGGCATCCAACAGAGCATATCGGCTGTGTCGTCCGAGGCCAGGAAGGGCTCCACATGTGAGTGCCATCATGCTCCCCTTATGTGTATGCGGGGGGTGGGGGGAGAGGGAGCCCAGGGACCATGCGCCTGGGCCTTGCCCACCATGGAGCAGCAGCTGGGTGTCATGCAGGGGCCCTGGCCCGTTCCCCACACACCGACCTCGCCTTGCGCGGGGGGGGCTGGGTTTCACCCACTGTGTCCCCAGGGAGGACTAACCACTTCTCCTGTTTCACCACAGCCGCAGCACCTGGGACTGCAGGGCGCACCACCCCGCCTGCAACAGCCACCCGCACCCGGGCCAGCAGGCACACTAGGAACCTGGAGGAGTACCACCGGCGGCACCTGCGGCTACTGGAGCACCAGCTCCGCACCCAGGACCACTGGGTCCGGGAGGACCTGCGGCTGCGGCAGCAGAGCTTGGAGGCGCTGGAAGAGCAGGGCCGTGCCCTCAGAGGTCACCTCCAGACCCTGGTGGACAAGTTCCTGCCTCCTCCTGCTCCAGCCCCTGCGGCCGCCCCTGCTCTCGCTCCTCCTCCCACCCCCTGCTCCCCCTCCCACTTCCTCCGCACCCCCCGTCCCTCCTGCCCCACCCTCCACACCCACTCCCCCCCGATGCCCCCGCACCCGCAGTGCTGTCAGACGGGAGAGCCAGCAGGACCCCCAACCCTGAGCTTTCCCTTCCCTTCTTCCCCTTCCTCCCACTTCCAGCTCCCTCCTCCCAGGTTTCTCCCACCCTCATTCCTCCCTCCCCCCACCCCAGTTATGTACAATAAAGAGAGGGTTTTTTGGCAGAACAGGTGTTTTTATTTTACATTAGGAAGGGGGGTTAGGGAGGGGAAAGGGGAAGGAGGGGAGGGTGGAAGAAGGCCCCAGTGGGGCATGCAGGGAGAGTTCAGTTCTCCTCCACCTGGAAGCTCTCCCGCAGGGCTTCCCGGATCTGGACAGCCCCCCGCTGGGCCTCCCGGATGGCGGCGGTGCGGGGCTGCACATACTGGCCAGCCATGCGCTCAGCCTCAGCCATCCAGGCTGGCAGGAAAGTCTCCCCCTTCCGCTCACATACATTGTGCAGCACACAACATGCTGCCACCACAGGAGGGATATTGTGCTCGGCGAGGTCGAGGTGGGTGAGGAGGCATCAAAATTGAGCTTTCAGGCGTCCGAAGGCCCCCTCGACCACAATGCGGGCCCTGGTGAGCCTGGCATTGAAGGCCTGGCGGGAGGGGTTGAGGTGCCCCGTGTACGGCTTCATCAGCCAGGGCTGTAGGGGGTAGGCTGCATCCCCCACCAGGCAGACGGGCATGTCCACGTCCCCGACCCTGATGTGGCGGTCGGGGAAGAAGGTCCCGGCGTGCAGCCTCTGGCACACGGAGGAGTTGCGGAACACCCTGGCGTCGTGTGCCTTGCTGGACCAGCCCACATTAATGTCCGTGAACTGGCCCCGGTGGTCAGACACGGCCTGCAGGAGGACGGAGAAGTACCCCTTCCTGTTGATGTACTGGGAGGCCTGGTGTTCCGGGGCACGGATGGGGATGTGCGTCCCGTCGATTGCCCCCCCGCTCTTGGGGAAGCCCAGGGCACCGAACCCCTGGATGACCGCGTCCGGGTCGGCGAGGTGGACCACCCTGCGGAGCAGCACCCGGTTGATGGCCTTGACCACCTGCAGAGAGACACAGCAAACCGCGAATCACTGGGGTGCCTGGGTGGCTGGGAGTGTTCGTTCCCTGGCACTGCCCCGCGCCCCACTCCCGGAAGCAACCCCCGCTGCGATCCTGGCTGCCACAGGTGGCCTGTAGTACGGCCGGGACAGACCGAACCCTCCCGTGCGGGGCACTTTTGCCTCCTCCCCGCCCTGTTTTCCCTGGGGCGGGCCATCCCCTCCTTGCAGCCCCTCTTCCCCCCGGCCCCGTGGCCAGTGAGTGCCGTACCTCCATGAGCACTGCTCCAAATGGTGGATTTCCCCACGCCAAACTGGTTCCCGACGGATCGGTAGCTGTCCGGCGTGGAAAACTTCTACAGGGCGATGGCCACACGCTTCTGGAGGGGGATGGCGGGCCTCATGCGAGTGTCCCGTCACCACAGAGCAGGGGCGAGCCACTCGCAGAGCTCCAGGAAGGTGTCCTTCATCCTGAAGTTCTGGGTCCACTGTTGGTCTCCCCAGCGCTCCAGGACGATGTGGTCCCACCAGTCGCTGCTGGTGTCCAGACGCCAGATGCGGCGGGGCACACTGGCGTCCGGGCACTGCTGCGGCACCTCCACGGCCCCCAGGGAGGCCAGGGGGAGAGGCAGGGGGCTGACGTGCACCAGATGGTGCCAGGCAGCCTCCAGCCATTGCTGGCAGGCTTGCAGCAGCAAGTCCAAAAACTGGAGCAGCATGCCCAGGGCGAGCTCTGGCTCCATGGTGCCAACTGCGGCGGCGTCCCCAAAGGGAACCACCGACACAGGCAGGCGCAGAGGAAAACGCTTTGCTGTCCCTTGGCAAAGTAGGCAAGCAAGCGGAAAAGCTGAGAACCGGCTGTCCAGGGGGGTCCCTTTAAGCACGAGCCTCAGATAGCCTCAGACAGCAGCCACACAAAGCAACTACTGACCTGATGCCCTGCCGGAACCTGTTTCAGCTGCCCTTAAATGCGACCCAGCGTCCAATCAGTGTGGACACGCTAGTTCGAATTAGCAAAACACTAATTCGAATTAGTTTTTGGGTCTAGATGCGTTAGTTCGCATTAGCTTAGTTCGAATTAACTAATTCGAACTAAGTTCGTTCAAATTAGTGCTGTAGTGTAGACATAGCCTGAGAGACTGAACATAAGTCCACAGTGAGTCATGCCCAGCATTCCGCTCCTCATCCAGATAATGTTGCAGTGCCCAGGGAAACTGAGGCACACACACACAGTTACTACAGAAGAGCACAGGACTGTAGAATCACATACAACACAACAAAGCAACCACAGTGACTACAAGAATGAATACAATGCCCACTACATCACACATAGGTCTGATAGCATCCGTGCTGTAAAACAAAGCTGAGGTTGTAGGCACTTGCTGTCGGGGAGCAGGCAGGGATGGATGGACAGACATTAATCTGGGCCTGCAACAGGGACCCACCAGGCCTTGGGCCAAGGATGGAGTTAGGACGGGGTTGCCAATAGCAACAGAGCACACACTGAGGCTTGAGATGGGAATCGGAGTGGGTTAGGGTCACCAATACCAATGAGGGAGCCACTAGGCCTTGAGATGGGGATGGATCTAGGTTTCCAATAGTAACAGGGAAGCCACCAGTCCTTGGATGGATGGAGGTAGGGCTGAGTTGCCAATAGCAACGGGGCACACACTAGGCCTTTGGCTGGACGTGGGGCCAGGTTGCCAGTAGCTCACCACCAGGAATCTACTAGGCGTGGGGGTGGGGCTAGAGACGGGGTCCCAGCAAGGGTCATTCACTGTAAAGAGAGAGACAGGTGGGGTTAATGAGTCTCCTTCAAGATCAGTCCGTAGACAAACTCCCTGTGACCGGGGCAGCCCTTTGTCTGTGCAGCTCTTCGCACAGCAGGGCCTGGGGGCAGCTGGGTGAGACTGTAACGCTTCTGAGTAGCGCTAATAACGTACAGCGCCTGGCACCCTGGAGTCCTGGGTCAGAACTGGGGCTCTGGGTGATAGCGTGACACATCCAATATATAGCAATAATGGAGTACAGCGCCTAGTGCAGGGGGCCCTGGGCCAGGGCTGGGGTTATCAGATAGACCCCCCCAAAAAAACTGGACACACCTGATCCCGGGGCTGGGCTCAGAGGTGTGCCATGGCGGTGGGGGGGGGGCAAATTTTGCCTTTGCCCCCGGGTGCATAACACCCTCGCTATGCCTCTGAACAGGCGGCCAAGGGAGAGACAGTCTCTAATCTGTAAATCCTTCTGGTCAGCCTGACGCTCCCCCAGCTCTGCCCGTGCCCAGCACTCCCACCTCACAGACCCTGCTAGCCAAGCCCTGGACTTTCTCCCCCACCCTAGGTCTGCAGCTGATGACCCTCACTGCCCTCCTGCAGCCCTTGGCTATCACAGCCCTCCTGAGATCTCCCCCAAGGCTCCCCTCCCTGCTGGCCATGTGTGAGTGGCCGGGTGCCCCTGTGTGGCGGGGTGTGTTTGTCACAGTGTTGGGACACTCTGAGTGTCTGCGTCTCGCCCTGCAGGTTTATTTACCTCCTAATGCTGTGGGGTGCGGGCTCCTGGCATCCCCGAATCTAATCCCTAGTCCCAGTCCCTTCCCACAGCTGGGGACACAAGTCAGGACTCCTTTCTCCCAGCCCTCCCCCCAAACCTGACTCGAACCCACCAGATCTCACTCCAGCCCTGGAAAAAAAATCTTGATTGGACAAGAAATAATTTCTGTATTTAACAGGTAGCAACAGTCACTGCCCCTGGGGGGCACCAGACCCACTAGTGAAGGCAGGAGGTGCAGGATGTTGCACGGAGATCTCAACTCTGGAGACGCACACCCATGCACAGTGCACCCCCTCACCACATGATGATACAGCGTCCCCTTGGCATCGCCACTGTGCCACCGAGGGGCCTTAGTGGAAGCAGCTCAGACTTCAGACCTTCGTTTGCAGACATTAGGTGGCCCAAAAAACACAGGAGGTCATGAGAGCTTGGAACAGACCTGGAACAGACCCACAGGGACCAGTGTCTGTTGAAGGTGAGGCTGCTAAATGCCCATTCCCCACCCTCCTGAAGGATAACAGCCCCACTGCCGCTGCAAAGGGCACGCTGCCTTTGGATCCCACCAGCCCTTCCCTGTGGTGCTGACATTCTGCATTCAAAGCCTGCTGAGTAACAGCCTGCCCACCGGTGCCAGCAATTCCGCTTGTGTACACTGTCCTATGTTGATGGGGAAGGTCCACAGTCCAAATCCTTCCCATCCACATGACAGATAGCAGCCTTACTACTGTTGCCAGCATTGCTCCCAGCTCAAGCGGAAGTGTTCTGGGCTTCAGGCTCTTGCGTTCCAATCCCACTGAGGCGGGAACTACATTTCCACAGAGGCCAACACGTGCTAATACTAGCAGCCAAGGAGGAAGGGTTCTCTGTAGCTCAACGAGATTAAACTTGGGGCCCCTCAAAGATTCTGGCCCTTGTTTTATCTCCCACTAAAAGGTGCCTCCAAAACCAGAGAGGCCCAGCCCAGCCTGTTTGCTCTCCCTCCAAAAACTCCACTTTGTTCCCCCTTCCAGCTGTAGTCCATAGTAGCTTGCTTGCTCGTGGACCCAGCCATGGAGGAAGAAAGTCCAGGAGTGGGTTCAGAGTGCTGGAGGGACAGTCCTACTGAAATAGGGTGATGTTTCATTGGTCATTCGGGAGCCAGCTGTGGCAAAGAAAGGCCCTTGATGCCATGGCAAACCTGCCATTGAGAGAGGCTGTATCATCAAGGAAGTTAGGCCACCCACTAAAACGCTGATGAACTCTGGTGGGTGCTTGGCTGAGTACTCGTGGCTGGAGCTGGATTAACTTTTGTGGGCTGCAGCACCCCGACAGAATCCTAGGATTGGACAAGACCTCAGGACCTCATTAAGTTCATCCCCCTGTTAAAAGCTGGACCAATCCCAACTAGGGTTGCCAGATACCTTCACAAAACATCCCAAACATGGAGGGGGAAAAAAAATTGGTTGAGCAAAAAAAACAAAAAACAAAAAAAAAAGGGCACCAAACTTGTCCTCTATTTCATAGAGGGATAAGGGATCTTTCGGAAAAGGCTTTATTTTCTGCAAGATCAGCGTCTAGACTGGCGCTTTTTTCCGACAAAGCTCCGTGCGGAAAAAAAGCGGCAGCCATTTTTATGCTAATGAAGCGGGGGAGATTTAAATCCCCGCTTCATTAGCAATTGCGATACATCTAATTTACATCCCTTTTACGAAAAAGGGATGTAGTCTAGACGTAGCCCACATGTTGCCTCACCAATGCCACATAAATGGGAACAATTCTTCCCTAGATCTGCTGGCAATACTCCTTCTAGTGCACGCCAATATGCTGTTAGTCTTCTTGGCTACAAGGTCACCCTGTTGGCTCATATCCAGATTCTTATCCACCGTAACCCCCAGGTCTTTTCCTGCAGAATTGCAGCTCAGCCAAGTAGGTCCCCAGCCTGTAACAGCACTTGGGATTCTTCTGCCCCAAGGGCAAGTCTCTGCACTTGTCCTTGTTGAACCTCCTCAGATTTCTTTTGGCCCAATCCTCCAATTTCTCTGGGTGACTCTGGACCCTATCCCTGCCCTCCAACATATCTACCTCTGCCCCTTGTTTAGTGTCATAAGTGGGCTGTAAGGGGAAGAGAGGTGTGAGCAAGGATGGATGGGGGAAGGGGAGAAACATGGGGGAGAGTATGGGGGGACACTGAGGACTACATGGGGTTAGCAGATAAGATATTGACTGGGGGGATGGAGCAGATGGGCTGGAGCCATGTTCCTGGTGCTGGGTGCCTGGTGCCTTGGCAGCAGCAAAGGAAGGCCCTTGACACCATTGCAACCCCAACTTCACGTTGGTCAAACTCCTGGCCAGTGACCCTGAAGCTCATGTAGGCCAAAGCCCTGTGGCAGCTGAGTAACAGCTCCAAGCCCTGCTGCATGCTGGTGTCTCAGCAAAGCCCACGGCCCCCTCGTGAGGCGCAGGGAAGGACAGAAGATGTGACCCCGGCAGAAGTGCAGGATTTCTTGCCGCTGCAGAGCCTGGGACAAGCAATGCTCTGCAGAGAAAGCAGAGGGGCAGTCTCATCCGAGGAGTCACACTGTCGATTCCTCAGCCTTGTCCCCACTGGCTGCCTCCACCTCGCTGACCACTTCCTCACAGCGAGTCAACCAGGGGAGATGGCACCTGGCCGTGAGGGCACTGAGTTTGTGCCTCAGGCCGGCCAGGCATTTGGCAAAGGCCCGTTGGACAGCGGTGGAGGAGAAGTAGAAGATTACGGGGTCCAAGGAGGCATTGAAAGTGGTGAGGAGAAGAGTGTAAACCCTCCAGAGGGGGCTGTCATGCTGCACAAAGCCCACCACATGGGACAGGTTGTAGGGGGCAAAACTGACTATGAAGTTGACCAAGGTGGCCACAGCCAGGCCTAGAGCTCGATGTTTCCGCTGGGCCCGGATTTGGGGCAAGGCCAGGAGTATGCGGACAAAGTTAACGTAGCAGAAGACGGTGACTATGAAGGGGAGGCAGAAGAGGACAATGAAGAGCTCCAGACGGACAGGAAGGAGGACCTGGAGCTGCGTATCGGTGAAATTTTCATAGCAGTGAGACTTCTTATTGAGTGATGTCGTCCCGTTGGAGATGCTTGAGCCGTCTTTGTACTGGACAATGTAGACGATGCTGCAGTGGCTGCAGGCCACAACCCAAAAAACCACAGAGACGGCAGTGGCATAGGCTTGCCGGCGCCGGAGCTTGTACTTGATGGGAAAGGCTACCCCCATGTAGCGCTCAATGCTGACGGCCATGAGGAAGAGGGAGCTGATGTAGATGCTGCTGTAGTAGGTGAAGCTGGTGAGTGGGCAGAGAAAATATGGCAAGGGCCACTCCATGCCGGAGGCAGCCTCCACCATCTTGAAGGGGAGGAAGATGAGGAGCAAGATGTCGGAGATGGTGAGGTTGAGGAGAAGGATGTCGACAGGGGCGGGTTTCTGACGGACCTTCACCAGGAAGGTGTAGAAGGCCAGGAGGTTGGATGGGAGGCCGATCACAAAGGTGAAGATGTAGATGGTGAGAACCAGTGGGATGGAAATATTCAAACTCATCTTCTTGGCTCCTGCAAAAGCAATGGAGTTGTCAGGTGCTACAGGAACCCAGGAGTCCTGGCTCCAATCCCCCCTTCTCCAAACCACTTCATCCTTCTACCCTCTGTGGCCCTCGGTACCCCCAGAGCAACACCCACAATCCCCATATTCACCAATGTCAGATCACTATTGTATGTTTCAGAGGAAAACCTGCCAGGCAAGAGAGCCTATGGAAGGGGATCTTTGGAAACCCATCATCCTGTCCATGCATCATTAGTGGGCATGAGGCGATAAGATGTTACTGTGCGTTGGTCTCTGGAATATGCTGTATGTTTGAGAGTACTTCCTACAAAGTTGGTGCCTGTGACAGTTCACCGCCCCCCATGCTTTATGAAATGGACTTATGGACCTAAATGTACATAACTCAAAGTTGCTTTGAGCAAATAACTTCATGTAACGTATCAACTCTCATGTCATAATCCGCTGGATCCGTTTCTCTTTCTAGTGCGTAACATGAGACCTATGGAGCAGGGAATACTTCATGGGTTTTAAATATATGACTGAATGTCATCAAGGGAGGCCTCAGTGTCTGTGCAATTGTATGCAAATAGCCTTTTCTCTTTAAGTCTTAGCAGGGGTTGGTAGGGATGGGCCAGGTGACTCCCCATGAAATAAGGGAATCTTTAAAAACAATGGGAAAGTAGGAGTCTTTTGTCTTTGGCTGGCACACCCAGGAGAATGAACCAGAGACTGCAGGGGAAGGGAGATATCCCTGGTTTGAAGGTGCAGCTGGAACAGAAACACTTTTAGGGTGGGTTTGTAACAAGTTCGTACTGAGGATTTAGTGGTAGCGTTAGCAAAGCATTTTCTGTTATTTTTAATTTGTAATCTACTTTGCTCGGCCTGTTCTCACTTATAACCACTTAAATCCTACTGCTTGTACTAAATAAAATCACTTTTTCTTACTGCCAAGCCCAGTGTAAATAATTATTACCTGGGGGAGCAACCAGTGTGCACATTCCCCCTTTCATTGCTAAAGGGGATTCATTGGGGGGTTTGATCCCATTTGGGGAGGGGTATCCCAGGAAGCTGGGCCCAAAACTGCACTCTCCTTGGACCTGAAGAGGTTCAGTGTCTGTGCTGCTTCTGGGGGGGGGGGGGGGAGACTGTGATCTCAGATTGGTGCCTTGGTTGGAGGAGATCAGAGGAGCTGTCCCAGCAGGACCAAGCGGTGAGAAGAGAGTGAGAAGTCAAGTTGCGGTGGCCGTGTCAGCCCTCTGGGAAGCCCCCCTTAAGGGGTCATCTGTGACAGCTCCCCATCACAGTGACTTCCTGTCCCTTGGGCATGCACCGGTCAGCCATCAACTGGGTAGTTAGCAAAGCCACCAGTGGGGGCATGGGACACAGAGTCCCAGGCTCTTTTAATCACTGCCAGAGTGCCACACAGCTCGCTGCTGGTGGCACTCAGGTCTGGCTCTTTCAGCTCCATCCCTTCCGCCCAAGGGGTTGCTCCTTCTGGGAGCTCTAAGGGTATGTCTACACTACCACCCTAGTTCGAACTAGGGTGGTTAATGTAATCATTCAAAGTTGCAAATGAAGCCCGGGATTTAAATATCCCGGGCTTCATTTGCATCTTGCCGGGCGGGCGCCATTTTTAAATGCCCTTAGTTCAAACTCCGTGCCCGTGGCTACACGCGGCACGGAGTAGGTAGTTCGAATTAGGATCCCTAATTCGAACTACCGTTACTCCTCATTCCGAGGTGTAACGGTAGTTCAAATTAGAGATCCTAATTCGAACTACCTACTCCGTGCCGCGTGTAGCCACGGGCACGGAGTTCGAACTAAGGGCATTTAAAAATGGCGCCCGCCCGGCAAGATGCAAATGAAGCCCGGGCTATTTAAATCCCGGGCTTCATTTGCAACTTCGAATGACTACATTATCCACCCTAGTTCGAACTAGGGTGGTAGTGTAGACATACCCTAAGACAGTCCCTCCCAGCTTGTCCAGGGGCCCAGCAAGTCTATCGGCCCCATTGGGAGTTAGTAGCAACCAAAGGATTCACAATTCAATGATAAATGACCAAGCACCATCTAAAGGGGGCGGAGGGATTACTGGATCCTCCTGACTCAGCAAAGCCCACCTGGACGCATCTGGGCAAGTGTTTTCTTTGGTAATTGTCTCAGACTTTTATGCCGACCACTTACAATCACATACACGCTGTCTGGGAGTTAATCAATCTGTGTTATACTTTACCCCATGCCTGGAAACTTGAGCTCAGTTAACACAAGGCTGGTGCATGTCTTCTCCACATTGAGGGAGAGGCTTACACTGGTCAGGATGGTACTGCTCAGCTGGAGAGCTGGGGAAACTGCCTGGAGCCTTTCTCTGTTGTTGGCTCATGAGTGGCTGGGAGCAGCATTCCTGTAACAGCTGGCTGTGTCCCTGCCTATGCTTGGCTACAGCACCTGCCCCAGGCTGTAGCTTGTCACAGCATCTCAGAGTGAGTGGGAGCTCAGACAGGTGGGACAGAGGGCTCAGTGGTATCTGAGTTCCAGGTTACACCCTGGAGACCCTGTCACACCCTGCCAGCCCTGCGCATAGAACCCAGGAGCCCTGGCTCCCAGCCCTCCTTAGCCACAGCTGCTCCCGGTGCACTGGCTGACACACACATGGCTGGAATTTATGTAGCCAGCTCCCGTGTTTAGTTAGTTCGGTTTCCTGTTTAGCCAGCAGCCCATGCTGCGGAGTGCGGGGGTGCCAGCAGCAGAGAGATGGGGGAGGCCTGGGATGCAGGAGATCATGCTCAGGGGAGAGCTCAGCATGCAGCTTGGACAACAGGGAAGTGGTTTTTATTCAGAAAGAAAATTTTCATAAATAACCCCATTTCCTGCCAGCTTGGATGATAAGTGGCTGGGGGGGAGGGGCTGGGAGCAGGACACCTGGGTTCTCTCCTGGGCTCTGAGGGGTGATTTACGGGTTAGAATGGGGACTGAGGAGTCAGTGCCTAGGAGAACTAGGTAACGCAACCCAGGAATCGACATTTCGGCTCCATTCGAGTCATTAGAGCCCACCCCCCTCCCTGAGCTGGAGAGAGAACCCAGGAGTCCTGGTTTCCTGCCTCTGACTGATCTAGCTGCTAGCCCACACTCCCCTCCCAGACCTGGCAATAGAACCCGGGAATCCTGTCTCTCAATGCCCCCGCCCTCCCACTCTAACCACTAGACCCCACTTCCTCCCAGAGGCCGGTGAGAACCCAGGAGTCCTGCCTCCCCCAGGCACTGAGCCAACCCAGTGATTCTAAAGAGCAGCCCGCCAGTATTCCCAGGGCCAGGGTGCCTGGCACCCACACCCTGGACAGGCTGGGGGCCCTCACCCCAAGCTGCGATGGGCCCCTCCTTCCCTGGGGCGCAGGCAGCTCATCTGCCGCCTCCCAGCCCTGGGATCAATCGTTAAATATCCTCTTTAAGGGAAGTTCATAAGCCTCACTGGGCACAGCCAGCCCGTGGCTCCCCTTCCAATCCCGATGGGAGGGCGATGCTAGTGAGTCAGAGCAAGGGGCTGGGAGCCAGGACCCCTGGGCTGTAGGACAGGGCGGGGTGGATGCGCCCACCAGCACATCCCTCCTTGTCCTGCCTCCTGCAGCGAGAAACCATCCTGTCCCGCCGCTGCCCCCGACAGAGGGAACCCACTTTCCCTCCCAGCCCGTCACTGCTGGGCTCCTGGGAATGGAGGTGCCCCTAGGGTGGGGGAAAGAGGAGGACTCATCCCCTCCAATCTCTTTCTCTGAGTGGGGGACATAATGACCTTTCCATGGGGCATGTAATGACGGCACTCCACATCCCACCTGGCTCCTCCCCGTCCCAGTGCTGGGTGCCCCTGTATACACCCCACTGGCTCTCCTCTCTCGGGGCTCCCCCCACCATGCATTCACTCAGCTGAGTTAGACACATTTTCATCCCCCCTTCCCCTCGCCCCAGCCAGACTGGCTTTGCTCTGATCGCTCGGTGCTGGGCAAGTGCTTCTCAACCGTGGGTCACAGATCTTCCTACACCCCCATTTCACAGGAGGAAGAACAAAGGGCCACAATGGAGAAAGGATTTGGCCATGCTGGGGAAAGACCCCAGTTCTAAGCATTAGAGAACCAAGGAGTCCTGCTCTAATGCACTCCCCTTCTCAGGCCAGTGCTACAACCCAGAAGTCCTGGAGCCCGGCGCCCATCTGTCACAGCTCAATTCCCCAGCCTGGCACTTGGAGTGTAGATATGGGGGCCAGCTAGCAGAATAAATTCTGTAAGAACCTGTCTCTGTACCTCCCAGAGACAAATTTGTCTGGTCTCAGTTTCTCTAGATCTGAAAAAAGAAATTCACTGCCACCACCCAAGTGAAATAAAAAATATATATAAAATAAACTCTTTTCCAGGGAAGAGATCACTTGGGAATCCCCTCTCTAAGGCAAAGCTCTCCTGCCTGCCCCAACCTCTGTTTTGCTTGGAGTTGGGAAAACAAACAGAGGGAATCCACAGAGAAAAATGCAGTCCTGCTTCTCCAGGGTTAGGCACATAGGCTTAAGGACACAAAAAATCAACCAATACTGGTTAATCAAAACAAAAAGGGAAATCCTTTATTATAAAAAAAAAAAAACCCTATGGTTGCAAACATAATAAATGACTGGGTGTTAAAAGCCGTGGAGTGAAATAGACTCGGGAAAGTCCCTGGGCTGTAATCTTTAGTTACAAAAGAGAAAAACAATTAACCAGCTCAGACATGATTTCCAAACCCCCAGACAAGGAAAACAATAAAACTTGACAGACTATCTAAACTTTTCCCTACTTACACATTTCAAGGAGCCCATTCCTGGGAGAGCTGGATTCCCTTGTTACCTGGGGGGAAAACTGCTGTTATCTCCAAACAAAAGAAGAGAGAAAAAAACCCCTCTCTCCATTTGAAATTCCTATCTGCATTTCATTGGCTGAATGCCAAAAGCCCCCTCCCTCAGGTGAATTTCCAGAGTTGCTTAACCCTTTCCTCACACTTCAGGTAAGTTAGACTCTCCTTGGCAGCTCCTATTCATGACACCATCCCTGCTCTAACCACTGATCCCCACTCCCCTCCCAGAGCTGGGCTTAGAACACAAACATCTGCATGCCCAGTCTTGGGTTCTCACTATCCACCTACTTAACCATGTGCCTCCCATGAGCCATGGTCCAGGCAGCTGTTGTCCATCCTCAACTTCCCTCCAGCAGCCAGTGCGCTGGGAGCCTGCAGAGGGACTGGAACCCAGGGGTTCGGGTGGGAGCCCCAGGAGATGTGTCAGGGCAGAGCTAGGGGCTGGTCTCCGGTGCCCTGGCTGGGCAGGGAGCTTTCAGCAGCCCGGCTGGCTGGTGAAGCTGTGGCAGGGGCTGCGCCCCAGGAAAACCTGCCGGCCCCTCTCCTTGCAGATCCACCCAGAATGGCTGAGAGATACAATCTACACTTCCTTGTGACTCATGGTGAGGTGACAGCTGGCACATCCTCATGAGGTGTGGTGTCCCCCACCCACACTCCTGGTTATTGCTGCGGGGGACTCTGTGTTGTCTCCCCAGCTGAGGGAGAGGAGTGAGGTCTAGTGGTTAGAGCAGGGAAGCTAAGAGCCCAGATTCCTAGTTTCTATCCCCATGTCGGGCAGGGGAGGGGGGGCCTAGTGGTTAGGGCTGGAACCCCTGCCTCCAGTGCTCCCACTAATCCTTTCCCTCCACGTGCAAAATAAATGTTTATGTGCACCATGGCATGTGCAGATATGCACCACCAGGAGAAACACAAACAGAGCTCTGGGCTCTGCTACTCAGCTGGGTAGCATCGGAAACTGTCCTAAATGGCCGCACAAGCGCCCAGCTTCCAGGGATCACTGCCTGCCTGGAGCCCTTGTGCTGGGAGGGGAAGGGAGCCTAGTGGTGCAATCCCAGGGCGCTGGGGCAGATGCTGTGCTGGGTTTGGGGCAGTTTCTTTGGTCTCCCAGGCTGTAGCGTCTCTCCAAAGTGCGATATGAAATCAACAAGCAAATCCAAGTCCGTATTCTGTAGCTCAGGCTCCGGGGTGCATCAAATCCCTGCACAGAGCCCGGAGACCCGCCGGGTAGCCATAGCTCAGCAGGTTAGGGCCTGGGAGCAGGACTGCTGGGCTACGGGCTGTCATGGCCAAAGAGCGTAGGGGGGTCCATAGATGCCAAGCGCATACCCTGCAGTGATACACGCCCCAGCCCGAAACCCACCTCCCCTCTGGAAAGACGGGTGAGCCAGCCCCTGGCAGGACTGGATTAATGTCCATCCATCCCTGCCCACACTCCAATGGCAAGTGCCCAGCACCTCGGCTTTGTTACACAGCACTGATGCTATCAGGGCTATGCAAATAGGATTTGATGCAGCTACCAGGAGAGGGGGAGTCGCCACGGAACTCAGAGTCCAGTAAGAGACCGGGGGGAGGTCTGGATTCTGGGGGCTCATTCCTCCCCCCAAAAAAAAATTCACTGGGGGGGGATTAGGCCGAGTTCCCACCCCCTCTCATACTCCTCCCCCAATCTCTCCCCCACCCCCCAGCCAGACTTTGAGTAGCTCCCAAAGCCCTGGGATGTCTCATTGGTTTCCTAGCACTGGCCCATCAATGCCAGTGTCCTCTCCCCACAGAACCATGGACCTGGGGACCTCTTGCTCCTGGCTACAGCCCCAGGGGAGCAGTGGCCCATTGTCCCCCACTGGGATGGTCTGGCCCTGGAAAACCTGGCAGCTGCTCTTCAGTCACTGGGATGACTCATTTGCTAGAGGGGGAGCCAGAACTCCTGGGTTCTCTTTATAACTCTGCAGGGCAATGGGGTTTAGTGGGGCAGGCAGGGCTCCTGGGCCTCTCCCTAACTCTGGGAGGGGAGTGGGATCTAGTGGGTTAAGTATCTGGGGTTGTGCTATCCAGGGGAGCTGACAGAATTGCTGGGCCCCTGGCAAGCTGGGGGGCCAGTTCCACAATCCTGGAATGGCTGGGGCCTCAGGCAGAAAAGGTGGGCCTGGGCAGCCAGCCCTCCGCAGTGCACATGGCTCTCCCCCTCCTCCACCCTTCCTCTTACCCCCACACTGAGCCAGCCCAAAGTGCACCACTCCAGGGCTCCAGCAGCAATTTAAAGGGCCCAGCAGTCCAGCCACTGCCATAGTAGCAGCGGGATCCTTGGTCATTTTTTAACCCTCTCCCTCCCCTTCTTCACTCCCTGCCCCCCGCCCCTCTCCCCTGCAAGCCTGGAGTTACCTAGTTCTTCTGTGTGCAAGCAGGATCTGAGGGAAAACATCCCCTCTCAGCTGTCTGGAAGGAGGAGAGACCCTGGGTGTGTCTATGCAAATACGGTTCGCTCCTGCTTTGCTTAGATTTGCTAGATACTCAGAGGATGGAGCACTGTGTTGCTCTTTGTAGTCAACTTAATTTGTAAGCCAGCCCTGGCTATGTTTGTAGCCCAGACCCTCTGTCCCGGTGCGCACGCGCACACACACACACGCACACACACACACACACCACACACACACACATGAGACTGTCAAAGAATAGAGCTAAACAGGCTTCATCAGGAGCTTCTTTCTCATGGCAATTGTGCTGGAGCTGTGTTTTTTCTACCCTGCCTGATGAGAGTTGTAGCCACTGGAAGCTGATGGGCAGAGGTCACAGCCAAAAGAATAGCAGAGGATGGCAACAGCCAGCAGAGCAGCAGAGGGGAGGTGTGATGAGCGGCCAGCAGGGCGGCGCCAGAGAGATGCGATGAGCGGCCAGCAGGGCGGCGCCAGAGAGATGCGATGAGCGGCCAGCAGGGCGGCGCCAGAGAGATGCGACGAGCGGCCAGCAGGGCGGCGCCAGAGAGATGCGAGGAGCAGCCAGCAGGGCGATGACAGAGAGATGCGATGAGCGGCCAGCAGGGCGGTGCCAGAGAGATGTGACGAGCGGCCAGCAGGGCGGCGCCAGAGAGATGTGACGAGCGGCCAGCAGGGCGGCGCCAGAGAGATGCGATGAGCGGCCAGCAGGGCGGCGCCAGAGAGATGTGATGAGCGGCCAGCAGGGCGGCGCCAGAGAGATGCGATGAGCGGCCAGCAGGGCGGTGCCAGAGAGATGTGACGAGCGGCCAGCAGGGCGGCGCCAGAGAGATGCGATGAGCGGCCAGCAGGGCGGCGCCAGAGAGATGCGATGAGCAGCCAGCAGGGCGGCGCCAGAGAGGTGCGACGAGCGGCCAGCAGGGCGGCGCCAGAGAGGTGCGACGAGCGGCCAGCAGGGTGGAGCCAGAGAGATGCGATGAGCGGCCAGCAGGGCGGCGCCAGAGAGGTGCGACGAGCGGCCAGCAGGGCGGCGACAGAGAGATGCGACGAGCGGCCAGCAGGGTGGAGCCAGAGAGATGCGACGAGCGGCCAGCAGGGCGGAGCCAGAGAGATGCGACGAGCGGCCAGCAGGGCGGCGCCAGAGAGATGCGATGAGCGGCCAGCAGGGCGGCGCCAGAGAGATGCGACGAGCGGCCAGCAGGGCGGAGCCAGAGAGATGCGATGAGCGGCCAGCAGGGCGGCGCCAGAGAGCAGTGAGGGAGCAGGTGGCGAGTGACCAGCGGAGTGAGATGCCTCTTTACCTGCCCCCCACTCAGGCTGGGAGGTGATCTCTATGGCTGCACCTCTGAACTCTGAGTCTGCCCTGGCCCAGGGCAGTGGCTGGGAGTGGGGTGCAGAGAAGGGCTGGGCATGTGAAGGGACATTCCCATTGCTGGACATAAGGACCTGAGAAGAAAAGGACATTGCCTGACCTACTTGGGCTGGGACTGGGACTTGTGGTGTGTGTTATGAACCCAGTCAGTGGGTTCTCCTAAATTAATGCCACGTTACTTCCCTCCCGTTTCTTAAAAGTGTGTTTTCTATGCTCAGCCTCTGTCTGTGCTAGTGAGGAAGTGGGTGAGGGCTCGGGTCAGTTCTGTGTTGGATGGATGGAGAGGAACTCCTAAATCAGGGGTGGGCAATAATTTTTAATGGGGACCACTCCAAGATTTTGGTAGGTGGTCAAGGGCCGAACTTCTGTGGAGGGGGTTGCTATGATGGTGAGTGGGGAGTAGGAAGGAGCTTGGGATAGAGGACTGGGGTGCAGGAAGGAATATTGGATCTGAGAGGGAGTTTGGGTGAAGGAGGGGGTTATGATCTGGGGCAGGAGAGTGGGGTGCAGGGTCAGGGAGAGGTAGGTGCGCAGGAAAAGATTCTGGCCTGAGGGAGGGCTGTAGGAGGGGGTGCTGGGTCTGGGAGGGAGTTGTGACCTGGAGGAGGTGGGGAGAGGGGATACAGAAGGTTTGGGAGGTGGTCTGGGGCAGGTAGTTGGGGGAAAAGAGGGGGTGGGATACCAGAGGCAGGCTCTGGCTGGGAGGTGCTTACCTCCACGTGGCTCTGCTCCAGCACAGGGAGAGAGGGAGGAAGGGAGTGAGGAGGCTTCATTCGCTGCCCCTGTTTCAGCAATATTCTCATCTCCTGCTTGTGTCGCAGTGTCGGGAAGGGACCCTCACTGTGCGTGTCTGCACCTCGCTCTGTGAGTTTATTTACCTCCTACAGCTGCAGTGGGGAGCTCGCTGTGCACTGAGCTTTGCTGGGTCTCAGCCCCATTCAGAGCAGGAGCCAACCTGCACCCACACTCACCTCCCCAGAAACTGGACAGGCCGTGGTGCCTGAGCCAGGAGAGGGAGCTGCAAGTGTGATCAGGAGGCTGCAGGTGGGTGGGAGGGTCGCCAGGTATCTGGGATTAGACCAGAGTGCCCAGTCGAACAGGGACCCTTCTGGCTCTGGTCTGCACCTCTGCCTGGGCTTCCCCGCCCCCACCCAAACTCTCTTGGAGCCGGCAACCCAACCTGCACCCCAACCCTGGGTCCCACCTACACACTGAAGCCCTGAGCCCCACCCCAAAACCACCTCCTGGACCCTGGACCCATCCTCTCTGGACCCACCCCAGAGCCTGCAAACCCTGTTGGAGCCTTCAGCCCCTCCACCACCCCTGTCCCCTGCCCCAGCCTGAGTGAGTGAGTGAGTGATAGGGGGAGAGTGGGTGACGGAGGGAGAGGAGATGTAGTGAGCGGGGGCAGGGATTGGGAGAAGGGGCAGGGCAGAGCCTTGGGGAAGGGGCGGGGCCTTGAGGAAGGGACGGGGAAAGGCAGGGCAGGGTGTTTGGTTTTCCACAATTCAGTGTCAGAGGAGTCGCCGTGTTAGTCTTTTCAGCAAAACCCACAAGGCGTCCGGTGGCTCTGAACAAGTGTCTTAGGACATACGGCACAAGCTTCCATGAGTGGGAACTCACGACAGCTGACACCCCAATACCCTGATGAATGTGCTCGTGTTCACAGGCCACCCGGCTCCTTGTTCTCTCAGGTAGAGTGTTGGCCGCCCGCCCTAGCAGAGTGGGCTTCTGCTCTGAGAAAGCTCCCTGGGGTGAGGGAGGAGGTTAGGACCCTGGCAGCATCTCAAGGCCCGCAACCAGGTGGTGCCTCCATGTACCCATGGGAGATCCCCTGGCCCTGCCCCTGGTTAATACCCACCCCACAGAGACACTATTTGCTTACCTGCGCTACTAGACTCATGTTCTGCAGTTCATTAAAAGTCACCAGTGACAATATCCGTAGGTCCCACGTCCTCGCCATGCTCCCCTCCCGTGGATAGAACCCAGGTGTACTGGCTCCTGGCATCCCTGAATCTCACCCGCTGGGCCCCACTCTCCTCCCAGAGCCAGGGATACAAGGCAGGATTCCTGGCTCCCAAACCTCAAACTCCCAACTCTAATCCACTAGATCTTACTCCAGCCCTGAAGAATAAAAAGAATAATAAAACTGAATCTTGGTTGGACAACAAATAATTTATTTCAACAGGCTAGGACTTTAACAGGGTTCAAAAAAGAACTAGATAGATTCTTGGAGGTTAGGTCCATCGATGGCTACTAGCCAGGATGGGTAGGAATGGTGTCCCTAGCCTCTGTTTGTCAGGAAATGGGTGACAGGGGAGGGATCACATGAGGATTACCTGTTGTGTTCCCTCCCTCTGGGGCATCTGGTATTGGCCACAGTCGGCAGACAGGACACTGGGCTAGATGGACCATTGGCCTGACCCAATATGACCATTCTTATGTTCTTATGTTATGTTCTTATAGGTAGCTAAAGCCACGGCTCTGGGGCGGCACCAGACCCACCAGCAAAGGGAGGAGATGCAAGATGCTGCATGAAGGAAATCTCTGCTCTATGACCAGACCTGGAACAGACCCACAGGGACCAAAGTCTGTCATGCCTCCTAAATGCCCATTCCCCACCCGCCTGGAGGATAACAGCCCTACTGCCGCTGCAGAGGGCACGCTGCCTTTGGATCCCACCAGCCCTTCCCTGTGGTGCTGACATCCTGCATTCAAAGCCTGCTGAGTAACCACTGCCACCAAGTGGTGGCAGCCATTCCGCTTGTGTACAGTGTCCTGTGCTGATGGGGAAGGTCCACAGTCCAAATCCTTCCCATTCACATGACAGATAGAAGCCTTACTACTGCTGCCAGGCCAGCACTGCTCCCAGCTCAAGCGGAAGTGTTCTGGGCTGCAGGCTCTTGCGTTCCAATCCCACTGAGGCGGGAACTACATTTCCGCAGAGGCCAACACGCACTAATACCAGCAGCTGAGGGGGAGGGATAGCTCAGTGGTTTGAGCATTGGCCTGCTAAACCCAGCATTTTGAGCTCAATCCTTGAAGGGGCCATTTAGGAATCTGGGGCAAACCTGTCAGGGATGGTAGTTGGTCCTGCTGTGAGGGCAGGGGACTGGACTCGATGACCTCTCAAGGTCCCTTCCAGTTCTATGAGATGGTATATATCTCCATATATAAACTTGGGGTCCCTCAAAGATTCTGGCTCTTGTTTTATCTCCCGCTAAAAGGCGCCTCCAAAACCACAGAGGTCCAGCCCAGCCTGTTTGCCCTCCCTCCAAAAACCCCATTTGCTTCCCTGCTTCCAGCTACAACCCAGAGTAGCTTGCTTGCTCGTGGCCCAGCCATGGAGAAGGAAAGACCAGGAGTGGGTGGAGGGTGCTGGAGCGACACTCCTACTGAAATACGCCCATCTTTGGCCAATTACTCTGGAGCCATCTGTAGTAAAAAAAAAAAAAGGCCCTTGACACCGTGGCAACCCCGCCGTTGAGAGAGTCTGAATCCTTGAGGAAGTTGGGCCACCCACTGCAATGCTGACGGGACAACGCCGGGCAGATGCTTGGCTGACCACTCGTGGCCAGAGCTGGATTAGACATTTGTGGGCCACAGCACCCGGACTGACATCTAGGGTTGGCAGAGACCTCAGAACATCCTAAAGTCCAACCCCCTGGTAAAAGTGGGACCAGTCCCAACAGAATCATCCCAGCCAGGGCTTTCTCAAGCTGGGAAACCTCTCGGGATGGAGATTCCACCACCTCCCTAGAGAACCCTATCCCAGCGCTTCCCCACTCTGCTAGGGAAATAGTTTTTCCTAACATCCAACCTAGACCTCCCCCCAGAGGCGTAGCGAGGGTGTTATGCGCCCGGGGGCAAAAGCAAAATTTGCACACACCCCCCATCCTCCACCACCATGTGACAGGCCCCGAAGCTGGTGCACAGCTGAGCCCGACGGGGGTGGGGTAGCTTGTACAGCGTCTTCCCCCACCCCATCCAGTTTGGGGCGGGCACTATGCCACTGTTCAAGAGGGAGGAAGGTTGGGCTGGGGGGTGCAGAGGCAGGGAAGAGGCTTCATCAGGCGGTGGTGGATGGAGGAGGGGCAGGCGAGCAGAGTTATGATAGGGGAAGCAGAAGGGCAATTACCTCCCCACACCTCCTTTGCTACGTCAGTGAACGTAAGAGATTAACTTACCTGTTAAAATAACTCTCAGAAAAAATTTTTAAATAAAACTAACACACAACACGAGAATTGCCCTCGCTTTCTGGAAGCAATAAATAGCCTAAGGCTAAGGATACCCTGCAAGCGAGGCTTTCTGTCTGCCACGAGGACTTTTTCCTTCAGGCTGCTGTGAGATTCTATCCTTAAGTAAAGGAGAGAGGTCTCTCTGAGCTGCTCTTCCAAATTTCACACAAGCCACTCAACTGAAGCCATAGATGTCAAGATTCAAGGCCAGCCTTGCCCTTGGCAGACTGCCTCGCCAGGTGTTCACAATCACAACGTCCGAACACGTATAAGACTTTTAGTTGAGAAAGCCACGTTAATCCCAAGTCTCTGCTATGACTGGGGGATGTGGGTGACCTATAGAAATCACCAGCATTTTCTTTGGAAAATCCACAACAAAACGTGGGGGGATTGATCACCTCGGTAATGCCAACTCCTTTAGAATGGAGGCCCTGATTATCCAGCACCAGCTGAGGTAGAGCAGGCACTGCGTGCACATGTCTGATATATTTTTACCAAAACTGCTACCTGCCCAACTTGTCAAAGGAGAAAGGAAACAGGGAGGCCAACAGGAACGGTTTAGAGCAGTGTTTCTCAACCTTTTTTTTAATAAAGTATCCCTTTTAAAAAATGTATCAGTACCCCCAGTACCTACAGTTTTCAGACACACAAAATTTTTTCTACAATTGCAACATATTTGTTTAAAGAACTTCATCGTATCCCCATCACTCCTTACAAGGTACACTGCCCATGGAGGTCAATGGGGCTGGGCTATTTTATATGTAAAGGTACTGAGACATGTATATGTCAATACCAAAATGGCAATGTGTAAAATATGTAAATAATACCGAATAATAATTGCCAAATGAGACCACTTCCCAACCTGCTTACAAAGGGCCTAATACAATTTAAATTTTAATCTAGGATTGAGCCCAAAACAATCTGTTGATATGACCTAAAAAGATCCAGATAACATTTAGTCACCCTTCAAACATATAAGGGACAAATCAGTAAAAGCCCCACTGCCTGGTAGAGGTGATCTTTGAAGAAAATTGGAGAGACTTTGAATTTACTTTTTCTGACAGCAGCTGAATGTGGGGTCTTCAGCACAGGTTTCACTTTATGTGCCAGAATAACACAGAAATGCATTGTCACAGCTAACTCCATTCAGGTCAAAGCAACGTGCACCCCAAAGACAGAAGAACAAATCCCTTGAAGCTGGAAGTCAAAACATTTTACCTCTTCACAGAGCTCACAAAGGGTCTTGTTCACCCAGAGACACAAGTCATGACAACTCTCTCTGGAGAGAGACAAAATGTCCTGCCTCTCGGTAGATGTACCAAATGTTTTCACGTGGCATCTTACCATGCTGTTTAAATCGACTGCTTGGAAGAGGAAGACTCACAAAGTCTGTCCATCATCCACACTGGAGCAACATGGTGATTTACCACTGTGATAACAGACCTGATCTCTCTGTGGGTTCTTGTGGAGCAGCAGGGAGCCTGCAGCAGTCTCTTGGGGGGAGAGGCCAGGGGTGCCTCTATTCCAGTGGTTCTCAAGCTTTTTGGCCCGTGGACCACATGACTCAATGTAAACCTTTCCTCAGACGGCCAGTTGCTAGTGGAAACCCACCTTTAATTACACAATTATGCCCAAGCCATTTTGCTAGTGCTACAGCTGGGGAGAATGGTTTAATTTCAATTATTAAACAGATTAAATGTTAACTTTCTCATGTTCGTTTATCAAACTTCATTTTAAATAAAGTAAAATATTAATTTATGTCCAATACAAAAGGTTTCAGTGTTTTCTTTACTTATGGCCAGGGTAGGCAACCTTTTTTGGATCAAGGGCCACTGACCCACAGAAAGATCAGATGGGAACCACACAAGTGAGAAACAAAAACACTCCTCCCAAAACCCCAACCCTCACTTAGGTGGCCCCCACTGAGACACCTCACTCCTTTGGCACTCCAGCCCCAAGGGGCGAGGGGAAGGGACAGGAAGGACTGAGGTTCAGGGCTTTCCATAGGCTAGATTTGCTTTTCTGATGAATTTTATGGACCTCTTAGGTTCTAAAGTGGGGACAAAAATAAGGGGTTCAGTGTGTGTGAGAGGGCTGCCAATGAATGGGATAGGGATGGGATGCAGGATCTGGGAGGAGGTGGGGGGCAGAAGGGGGCAAGGTCTGGGTGGTAGGTAGGGTGCAGAAGCAAGCTGGATGTAGGGTGTCTGTCCAAGGGGAGGGAGCAGGAGCAGACTGGGGGTAGGGTATCTGGCTAGGAGGGAGGGTGCAAGGAAGGGACTTGGGTAGGAGTTGGACCTCCCTGGTCTGGCACCCTCTGGACCTGACTGGTCCCAGATGAGGGATTTTTTGGACCAGGGGAGGTCATTTCAGGGCTCCTGGTTCCTCCCCTCCCAATTAGGCTTCTTTGCACCTCCCTCCCCTGCAACCCAACTGAGCTGCCCACCCCCCTGCACCTCCCCCAAAATCATCCCCCACAATCCAAGGGAGTGCAGCACCAGTTCCCTGCAGCCCCTCACAGCCCAGCTGAGCTGCCCATCTGCTCCTTCTGCCTTCCCCCATCCACCTCAGCCCAGTTGAGTCCCACACTGGTTCCCTGTATGCCTCCTGCAATGAGGAGTAATGGTAGTTCGAATTAGGAGCTTTAATTCGAACTACCTAGCCCGTGCCGCGTGTAGCCGTGGGCAGGTAGTTCGAACTACAGGGCATTTAAAAATGGTGGTACCCAGGAACATGCAAATAAAGCCCGGGATATTTAAATCCCGGGCTTCATTTGCAAGTTCGAATGACTACATTAGCCACCCTAGTTCGAACTAGGGTGGCAGTGTAGACATACCCTCAGTCTCTCCTCGTAGGTCATGTGCTCCAGCCCCCTCATCATTTTATTTGTCCTCCACTGGACTCTCTCCAATGCGTCCACATCCTTTCTGTAGTGGGGGGCTGTCATGACCATGAGGGTTAGCCAGCAACCTGGGGACTAAGGGGTTAACTGTACCTAGCTAGGTGAGAGTCAGTGAATAGAAACGCAGGTAGGAATTTCAAACTGGGACAAAGGAATTTTTGGTTTTTCCCTCCTTTGTCTCTGGGAAGTTTCTCTCCAGATACTGAAGGAGACAGACATGTCTCTCTCTCCAAGAAAAGACTCTTCACTATCTGTAAGTAGGGTAAAGTTTAGATAAATCCGTTAGGTTTTATTGCTTTATGGTTTGGGAATGGAAATCTGATGTCTCTGCATTTAAAAATGGGGTTTTCTCTCCTTTGTAACTAAGTTCTGGCCAATGGTGGAATTCCCCATGAGTATATTAATTGGTGACTTTTCCATCTAGTCATTATGCTTGTAACAGGAGTATTATGGTGATAATAAAAGTTCTTTCTCTTTCTTTTTCTTAACTTGGTATTGGTTAATTTTTGTGTGTCCTGGTTTTACTTTAGGGCTCAGATTTCACAAGTGGTTTCCTTATCATTACTTGGGTGGTGGCAGTGGATTTTTATCCCCGAAATCTAGGTTTTTAACATTTTGGGGGGAAGCTTTATACCAAAGCCTGGAAAGATAAGGTTTTGGGTACTTTTGTGGGCCCCCACTTCTGCATTCATTGTGCCAGAATGGGGAAGGAGCCTTGACAGGGGCCCAGAATTGGATGCAATATTCCAGATGTGGCCTTACCAGAGCTGAATGAAGAGTAATAATCACTTCTCTAGATCTGCTGGAAATGGCACTCCTAATGCACCCCAATATGCCATTTGCCTGCTTGGCTACAAGGGCACACTGTTGACTCATATCCAATTCTCGTCCACTGTCATCCCCAGGTCCTTTTCTGCTGAACTGCTGCTTAGCCAGTCAGTCCCCAGCCTGTAACAATGCTTGAGATTCTTCCGTCCCAGGAGCAGGACTCTACACTTGTCCTTGTTGAATCTCCTGAGATTTCTTTTGGCCCAATCCTCCAATTTGTGTGGGTGACTCTGGACTCCATCCCCCACCCTGCAGTGTCTCTCCAGCATAAGAAAAGGGATGGGGGGAGAGAGAGGACAAAATGGGGGTAGCAGAGAAGTGGCTGAGCGGGGGATGAAGTGGAGGGGGCAGACCCATGTTCCTAGTGCCTGGGCACCTATTGAGTGTGAGCCCAGCCCAGTGACACCGTTACAGATCAGGTATTTGTTCTGGCTTGGCAGCAGCAAAGGAAGGCCCTTGACACCATGGGGACCCCAACTTCACCTTGGTCAAACTCCTGGCCAGTGACCCTGAAGCTCACGTAGGCCAAAGCCCTGTGGCAGTTGGGTACCAGCTGCAAGCCCCGCCATGTTCTAGTGTCTCACCAAGGCCCATGGCCCTCTCGTGAGGTGCAGGGAAGGACAGAAGATGTGACCCCGGCATAAGTGCAGGATCGCTTGCTGCTGCAGGGGCTGGGACAAGCAACACTCTGTGGGGGAAGCAAAGGGACGGTCCCATCTGGGGAGTCACATCGTCGATTCCTCAGCCTTGTCCTCACTGCCCATGTCCCCCTTACTGTTCACTTCCCTGCAGCAAGTCAAGCAGGGGAGATGGCATTGGGCCATGAGGGTGCTGTGGAATCCATCTTGTAAAATAGCTGCCATTTCATGTAGGCAAGAAGGTCATGTAGTTTGAAAGTGTGAGAAAGTGAAACATTTTATCATAAAAGAAAATGTAATCAAGCTGAAAGTTTTCCCAGTAACAAGCATGCACAGAGTGATAGTTTGTTATGTAGCTCCTACTATACGAGGAATTGTAGTTGTATTCTAGAATGGAACACACTTTGGTGGGTTCTCGCTATGTTGCAACATTTCTAAATAAACTATTCTCTGTACCTTTTACTGAGTGGAAGGCTCGTTTCAACAATTTGGAGGTTCCACCGAGATCCCAAACGTCGGCTCCCTGCCCCAGTGATGGACTGCCGCCCTGCAACCCCCTCAGAGCGCATGGACAGGTGAGAGGACACCAGCTTCGCAAATTTCCTCATAATGTAGGGGCTTGAGGGTTGGTCTCCGCCACCTGATTGGTGAGTTCCGACTACGGGATTTCTCCTAAATTTATTATCTTACGGGAGTAGTTTATTGTTGTGTGTTATATGTGTCTGTATGTTCTGAAAGCCAAGTAGCCACCCCAGCCTGCCTGCTAGGAGCAATCCAGTGACCGGGTAGTGTCTGAATGCAAGGGCCTGGCAGACAGAGAGTCGTCTGAATTTGTCTGTAATGAATTTGTCTGTTAAGTTGTCTCTGAAGAAGAAAGCTGGGCTGCCTTTATGGCAGGTGCCTTCCCTGGTGTAGGATCCTAACGAAGTAAAGAATAACTTCAACTGAAGTCTGATCGGAAGTGCCAGGTGTCTTAGGGCAGCGCCACTTCACAGAGATCAGGTACCTGGAAGTGCCGGGTACTTTAAACTAGCTCCACTTCAAGAAAATTAATTGCTGGGTGTCTTAGGGCAGCGCCAATTAACAGAAACCCACGGGAACTGGACACTAAAGAGAGATGCATCTAAATGTGGAAACTGTAGGAAAAAAAGGGGGGGAAATTTTTTTTGTGTGGAAAATGATGAGTATGAATGTAATGAGTGAAGTATGAATGCCACTGCCCAGGTCTGAGGCTTAAGCTGATTCCAGCCGCACCAGGGCTCTCCCATGAGCAAGTTCTGAAAGCAAGGCGGGGGTCAGCCGAACCTCAAGATCTAGCAGATATGTGAGGGAGTGACGACTCCCCTTATTTCATGAACTGCTGATAAGGTCTGACACTCTAGACCCAGCTGACCCCTTCTTTGGAGTGTGTGGAGTTAGTTTCCTATAAGCTGCTGAACGGACAGGGAGTGAACAGGATACTCCCCTGGGTGACTAAAATAGGCGGGTGTCAGTCTAAGCATACCCCCATGCCACTGATAGGCACCCCTGCGTACTACATGTACATGCATCATGGTGCAAGGACCTGTAAGCTTTTGACAGATTGACAGAGAAGGATTTAATCAAGTGGGGAACGGAGAAAGGAAAGTGGAAACAGCAAGAAAATAGTAATAACATTGTTAAAAACCCCTTGCATTAAAAGAGGAAAAATTAAAGCCCTGAGGGATGAGATTGAAGCTCAGAAAAGCAAAAATCCTCCCTACAGTGAGAAATGTAACTCACAAGCAGCAGCGCCTTTACGGGCCTTGGGGAAGGAACTGGATAGTGTTTTCTCAAAATTATGTGGGGAGTTTCGATTATAACATTTATAATGGTGCTGGTGCTGTACCGGTGCTTCCAAAGTAAATTAAAAACCCTGAAACTATTATATTTAACCTGGCAGGTTAAAGAACCCTCAAGTCAAGAGAAAGGAACTGTAGGGGTAAACTGAGGCAGTCCATGGTATCTTGCTGAGAACTGACAACTCAAATCCTAAATTTGAGATAGGCTTGGGAACACAGCCCAAACAGTTAAACTTGGCCCTGGTTTCCCTGGCAACCACATTCCAACGAGGACCTTATCAGAGTTGCTTGTCCTACAACAAACCATGCAGAAGTTTTTTGCACTCTCTCCTTATTCCTAGGAAATAAGCTTGGAGCCAGCCCAACAAAATCCGGCTCCCAGCAATAATTTTGCTGCCTTTCTTGCATCCCCCCACAGCTATTTATTTTCCTGTTGTAGATCTTTGTTCAGCCCTTATAAGATCCTGACAGGCGCCCGATGCAACTACTGCCAGCGCCCCGCTGACCCTTGCCCAGATGGACATTCACTTAATGGATGATACCATGCTTAATTACTGCCAGGCATTAATGAAATGTGTTAAGTCTCTTTATTCCCAGGTAAAGGAAGCGTTTCCCAAGGACCCTGAGCAACCTTGTCACCCATTAGAACCAGGAGCCTGGGTCTACATAAAGGTCCATCAGCGAAAGACCACTCTAGCCTCACACTGGAAAGGCCCTTACCAAGTTTTGCTAACCACCAACACTGCTGTGAAGTGCCTGTCTGGACCCGTGCTTCTCACTGCAAAAAGACCCTTCCACCTCGAGATGAGTCTATCCCGACTACTGATGAATCTCTCTCCTTCTGGTCCTGTTTTCCCTCCTGCTGGACAGCAAGAGTTAAGTACAAGAGGAAGTGCTGGCAACCTCTCCCTTGTACACTAACTGAATTACCATGCATTCGATATCTGCCAGAAGAACCAAAATATTACAGGGTGATGTGCTGGTAACCTCTCCCCTGCATTATACTAAACCACGACTGTTTCAGGAAAGAAGAAGGAGTGTCTGTTCCTCTAAAGCCCAGAGATTTCTGACTACAAAAGGACATTAAGAACTGACCTTGGTGAAAGAAACGAAGTATTGTATATTGGCAAGGAGAAACTTGTGGGAGTAGTTTGGGTTTCTTCCAGGATCCGGACTCTGTGCTTACGGATAGATCCCATCAGCATATATTGCCCTCCCTAATTGGGTTTTAGATTTAATTAGCCCTTAGATTCCAAATAACCCTTAATTGGATTACCTTAGTACCTGACTGCTTCCAAAATTTGCTTTCACTCCTACCAGAGGTTTAGAAAATCTCTGAATTACAAGATCAAATTCATATACCCCAAAATATTTACCAAATTGAGGAACAGGCTTTCCATACAGTCTGTAGACCATCTCTCTTGTGTATTCATTATGATTTATTGTGTTATGTTACTAACATTATAAAACAGCCCCATCATATAATTATATTAGGGATATTAATGATTTTATTGCTTTTGCTTATTTTAGAATTGTTGTATATTGCTCTAATTTTACTAATGTATTATGCATTGTTTATGTTAGCTGAATGCTGTATTAGCTGCTGTATGAGAAAAACTGAACAGTTTGTAATGGGAAAACAAGTGTACCAAATGATGTTGAAGTATGAAGAGAAACAGAAGGAATACAAGGATGTTGTAAATCAGTGGTCCCCAACCATTTGGAACTGCCAGGCGCCAGGGGGCGTGGCCGTTCTCCTGCCGGGTGCCAGAGGGCGGGGACACTCGCGCACCCGGGGACAGGGCCCCCCATAACCGCGCGCCTGGGGCCGGCGCTTCCCATGTGCTGCGCACCCGGGATGCGGGCAGCCAATTCACCACTCTCCCGGGGCCGGCGCCCCCCATAGCCGCGCGCACAGGGCCAGCACCCCCCATAGCTGTGTGCGGGTCGGCCAATTCGCTGCACGCCCGGAGCCAGCACTCCCTCATGCTCCATGCTCCCGGGGCCGGCTCTGGCACTGCACATGCGCCACGCGCCCGGGGCAGGGCCAGCCCCGAGCACTTGGTGGGCGCACACAAATGCCCCCGCGGGCGCCATGGTGCCTACGGGCACCGTGTTGGGGACCACTGTTGTAAATGGTATGATGGCAATTGAAATGGAACCATGAAATGGAAAGTAATGTTGTCCTTAAAGGACAAAAGGGGGGAATTGTGGAATCCATTTTGTAAAATAGCTGCCATTTCATGTAGGCGAGAAGGTCACGTAGTTTGAAAGTGTGAGAAAGTGAAACATTTTATCATAAAAGAAAATGTAATCATGCTGAAAGTTTGCCCAGTAACAAGCATGCACAGAGTGATAGTTTGTTATGTAGCTCCTACTATAAGAGGAGTTGTAGTTGTATTCTAAGGTAGAACACACTTTGGTGGGTTCTTGCTATGCTGCAGCATTTCTAAATAAACTATTCTCTGTACCTTTTACTGACTGTAAGGCTTGTTTCGACAGTGCTGAGTTTGTGCCTGAGGCCGGCCAGGCAGTTGGCAAAGGCTCGCCAGACAGTGGTGGAGGAGAAGTAGAAGACGACGGGGTCCAACGAGGCATTGAGGGTGCTGAGGAGAACTGCATACACTGTCCAGCAGGGGCTCTTGTGCTGGACAAAGCCCATGACGTGGGACAGGCTGAAAGGGGCAAAGCAGACTATGAGGTTGACCAAGGTGGCCACGGCCAGGCCCACGGCGCGCCACTTCCTCCTGGCGGGATGTTGGGCAAGGCCAGCAGGATGCGGACAAAGTTGACGTAGCAGAAGACGGTGACTATGAAGGGGAGGCAGAAGAGGACGATGAAGAGCTCTAGATGGACAGGGAGGAGGATCTGAGCCGTCTTTGTACTGGGCCGTGTAGACGACACTGCAGTGGCTGCAGGCCACAACCCAAAAAACCACAGACGTGACAACGGCATAGGCTGGCCAGCGTTGGAGCTTGTACTTGATAGGAAAGGCCACTCCCAAGTAGCGCTCAACGCTGATGGCCATGAGGAAGAGGGAGCTGATGTAGATGCTGCTGTAGTAGATGAAGCTGGTGAGTGGGCAGAGGGAAGGCAGCAAGCGCCACTCCATGCCGGAGGCGGCCTCCGCCATCTTGAAGGGGAAGAAGATGAGGAGCAAGATGTCAGAGACGGTGAGGTTGAGGAGAAGGATGTAAACAGGGGTGGGTTTCTGACAGACCTTCACCAGGAAGGTGTAGAAGGCCAGGAGGTTGGACAGGAGGCCAATCACGAAGGTGAAGATGTAGACGGTGAGAACCAGTGGGATGGAAATGTCCATGCACAATTTCTTGGCTCCTACAAAAGCAATGGGCTTGTCAGCTGCTTCGGGAACCCAGGAGTCCTGGCTCCAATCCCCCCTTCTCCAAACCACTTCATCCCTCTCCCCTCTGTGGCCCTCAATACCCCAGAGCAACACCTGGGCACCCGTGTTCCCCACTGTCACCTCACTATGTTACGTGTCATAGAAAACCTGCCGGGTCAGAGAGCCTGTGGGAGGGGATGCTCGGTGCAAACCCGTCGTTCTGTCCCTGCATCCTTCCTGGGCACAGGGGATAAGATTTGCTGTGCAGTTGTCAGGGAGACTGACGTGAGTCCTTCCCATGGCTACAGGGATGTTCGCCAGGCAGTCGTCAGCAGGAGGCATAGTTGCAATCAAGGGATTCACAATTCAGTGACAGGTCCCCAGACCCTCACAATGGGTCCCCTGACCCAGCAAAGCCCATCAGGATGCGTCTGGGCAAGTGTCTCCAAAACACACTGGCTAAGGATATAAAAGAAGGGGACAGAGGCCGCATGGCTTGGCCTTTTCCCCTCCCTCACCTACACTGCAAGCTACAGGGACACAGAGGAGAGATCTTCAACAGGGGAGACTGGCCTAGGTTTGGAGGGAGAAATCTGGGTATTATAATCTGTATTGTCCAGTGGGGGCAGTGGCGGATTTAGAGTAAGTGGGGCCCTGATCAGGTTAATTTCCACCCTACCCCTCCAGCACCCAGCCAAGAAAAAGAACATTTCTCTCTTATCTCCCTCCCCCGTTTTTCATTCCTGTTTTCTTTATCCTCCTCCTGTGTGACAAGTCATAGGAAGTACAGGAAAATGAAGGGAGGTGCCTCTATTGGTTTTGTGGTCTAACTTTTGTTTCATGGACCACCTGAGAACTGTCCAGGCTTGGCCTCGGTGGACCTCGTCATGGTGTTTTCAGATGTCGTTTGTACCATTACCTGACTATTGGAAAGTGCTTTGGAGAAGGGCACTTTATAAAAACAGCCCTACTACCTTTCCTCGGGCCACCTGGGTGGAGTTCTCGCAGTGTCTGAGACCTTCTGGCCCAGCTGAATGCATGAATTTGCATGAGGCTCAGGTGGAAAGGAGTCACGAGAAGAAGGATGGATGCTGTGCATCGACGGTGTGTTATTTTCCACAGCTTGCTCAGTCACAATCAGCCTGGCAGACCACAAGCAGGAGAACAGTCTCGGGAGGGAGAAGTGTTTGATCAAAGTCACATTCTCCGATCTCTTGTTGGGGCTGAATCCTGCTCCCCGTGCAGTCAGAAGGAGCCGTGCTGTCGAGTTCAATGGGAACAGGCTTTGACTTTTGGAGGGGAAAGACAAAACCAGCTCAGGCAAGGGCTCTGGTGCTTATGTAGCCGTTGGATCTTTGTCCACTGCAAGGGAGGAAACATTAATCAATGAGGCTGGAAGAGCCTCTGTTCTCTATCCAACCCATTCCCACTGCCACCAGCCCACTGCTACCCCACCTTGGCCCCCTCCTGTGTGGGGCTCATTCCCCACCCAGTGCCAACACACTGTACCCCCTCTGCTGTCTGGGATTCATCCCCCCCCCCCTTTCCCCTACTGTCTGGGGCTCATTCCTTCCCCCTGCCCATCCCCTCTGTAGGTCTGGTGGGATGCCCTTTTCTGGCCCAGGACTGTGTAGCAGTGAAGCTGTACACAGTACAAATGTAATAAGAAAAGCAAAAAAAGATTTTGAGGAACAGCTAGCCAAAAACTCAAAAAGATATAACAAAATGTTTTTTAAGTACATTAGAAGCAGGAAACCTGCTAAAAAACCTGTGGGTCCCCTAGACGATTGAGATATAAAAGGAGCAATCAAGGATGATAAAGCCATTGTGGAGAAACTAAATGATTTCTTTGCTTCAGTCTTCCCAGCTGAAGATGTTAGGGAGATTCCCAAATCTGCACTGTCCTTTGTGGGTGATGAATCCGAGGAACTGTCCCGGATTGAAGTGTCGTTAGAGGAGGTTTTGGAACAAATAGAAAAACTTAATGTTAATAAATCACTGGAACCAGATGGCATCCATCCAAGGGTTCTAAAAGAACTCAAATGGGAAATTGCTGAACTATTATCTGTGGTTTGTAACCTATCCTTTAAATCAACTTCCGTACCTAATGACTGGAAGGTTGCTAATGTGACACCAATATTTAAAAAGGGCTCTAGAGGCGATCCTGGCAATTACAGACCGGTAAGTCTAACTTCAGTACTGGGCAAATTAGTAGAAACAATAGTAAAGAATAAAGTTGTGAGGCACGTAGAAGAACATAATTTGCTGGACAAAAGTCAACATGGTTTCTGTAAAGGGAAATCATGTCTTACTAATCTATTAGAGTTCTTTAAAGGGGTTAACAAACATGCAGACAAGGGGGATCCAGTAGATATAGTATACTTAGATTTTCAGAAAGCCTTTGACAAGGTTCCTCACCAAAGGCTCTTATGTAAATTACATGGCCATGGGATAAGAGGGAAGGTCCTTTCATGGATTGAGAACTGGTTAAAAGACAGGAAACAAAGGGTAGGAATAAATGGTAAATTTTCAGAATGGAGAGGGGTAACTAGTGGTGTCCCCCAAGGGTCAGTCCTAGGACCAATCCTGTTCAACTTATTCATAAATGATCTGGAGAAAGGGTAAGCAGTGAGGTGGTAAAGTTTGCAGATGATACCAAACTGTTTAGGATAGTCAAGACAGAAGCAGACTGTGAGGGACTCCAAGAAGATCTCACCAAACTGAGTGATTGGGCAACAAAATGGCAAATGAAATTTAATGTGGATAAGTGTAAAGTAATGCACGTCGGGAAAAATAACCCCAACTATACGTACAGTATGATGGGGGCTAATTTGGCTACGACAAATCAGGAAAGAGAACTTGGAGTTATCGTGGATAGTTCTCTGAAAACTTCCACGCAGTGTGCAGCGGCGGTCAAAAAGGCAAATAGGATGCTCGGAATTATTAAGAAAGGGATAGAAAATAAGACACAGAATATCTTACTGCCCCTATATAAAACTATGCTACGCCCACATCTTGAATACTGTATACAGATGTGGTCTCCTCACCTCAAAAAAGATATTTTGGCCTTGGAAAGGGTTCAGAAAAGGGCAACGAAAATGATTAGGGGTTTGGAATGGGTCCCATATGAAGAGAGGTTAAAATGACTGGAACTTTTCAGTTTAGAAAAGAGGAGACTGAGGGGGGATGTGATAGAGGTATATAAAATCATGAGTGGTGTGGAGAGGGTGAATAAAGAAAAGTTATTTATTAGTTCCCATAATAGAAGAACAAGAGGACACCAAATGAAATTAATGGGTAGCAGGTTTAAAACTAATAAAAGAAAGTTCTTCTTCACACAGCGTGTAGTCAACCTGTGGAACTCCTTGCCAGAGGAGGCTGTGAAGGCTAGGACTATAAGGCTGTGTCTACATTGGCGCGATCTTGTGCCAAAGCGGCCGCTTTTGCGCAAAAATTTGCTGCCTGTCTACACTGGCGGGGAGTTCTTGCGCAAGTACACTGACGTTCTAATGTGTGAAATCAGGGCTTCTTGCGCAAGAACTATGATGCTCCCGCTCAGGAATAAGCCCTCTTGCACAACTGTTCTTGCGCAAGAGGCCAGTGTAGACAGGCAACGTGAATTTCTTGCGCAAGAAAGCCCGATAGTTAAAATGGCCATCAGAGCTTTCTTGCGCAAGAGAGCATCTACACTGGCAGGGATGCTCTTGCGCAAAAGCACATCTCTTGCGCAAAGGCACATGCCAGTGTAGACGCTCTCTTGCGCAAATACTCTCATGCAAAAACTCTTGCGTTAAAGAGTATTTGCGCAAAATCATGCCAATGTAGACGTAGCCTAACAGAGTTTAAAGAGAAGCTAGATAATTTCATGGAGGTTAGGTCCATAAAAGGCTATTAGCCAGGGGATAGAAATGGTGTCCCTGGCCTCTGTTTGTCAGAGGCTGGAGAGGGATGGCAGGAGACAAATCGCTTGATCATTGTCTTCGGTCCACTCTCTCTGGGGCACCTGGTGCTGGCCAGTGTCGGCGGACAGGCTACTGGGCTAGATGGACCTTTGGTCTGACCCAGTACAGCCGTTCTTATGTTCTTAAGCGCCAAGGGCAGCCCTTGGACATCTGTGCTCTGTGGGGCAAGAGTAGGAACACTTCCGCTGCTGCCCCCTTGATGTGCCAGAAACAGGTAGAGGAAGGCCCTGAGTCCCTGACCAAGAGGAACTGGGACCAAAGTGTAACCGGGACTTAGCACTAGTCACTGTCTCAGGTAGTGGCATTTAAACCACTTATAGCTGTAGGGGCTCCTACACTAAGTTCTAGAGGCCCCAGGTTCAGATCTGCCAGGTGGTGGTCACAGTAGCACCACCTGGGCTGGGGGAGGTCAGAGAGGAGCCCCAGAAAGCAGCAGCTATAAGAGCAAGCTTGGGGCTCTGGGTGTGTTAGCTGATGGTGCCTGTGTGGCTGGAGTTTCTGTAGCTGGCTCCTGGGTTTGCTCAGCTTGGATTCCTGTGCAGAGGGGGAGGCTGGGATGCAGAAGTTCATGTGAGCAAACACCCAGCGATGGGCTGATCAGGGAGTTCAGTCAACAGGGAAGTGCTCCTTATTTAGAAGGACATTTTCATAAATATCATCAAAAGTGGAAGGAAGTGGAGTCAAGGGGCTGGAGGGTGGGCAGGGGGAGCCAGGATGCCTGGGTTCTCTCCCTGGCTCTGAGCGGTGATTTGGGAATCAAAATAGGGATGGAGGAGTCAATGCCCAGGGGAACTAGGTAATGCAACCCAAGAATCGACATTTTGGGTTCACTCAAGCCACTAGACCCCACCCTCCTCCCTGAGCTGGGGGAGAGAACCCAAGAATCTGCCCTCTCAGTCCCCTGCCCCATGCTGTAACCACTAGACCCCACCCCTCTCCTGGAGGCCGGTGAGAACCCAGGAATCCTGCCTTTCCCCAGGCACTGACCCAAACCAGTGACTGTGAAGAGCAGCCTGCCAGGATTCCCAGGGCCAGGACGCCCAACATCCACACCCGGAACAGGCTGAGGGGCCCTCACCCCAAGTTGCGATGGGCCCCTCCTTCCCCAGGGTGCAGGCAACCCATCTCCCACCTCCCAGCTCTGGGATCGATCGCTAAATAGCCTCTTTAAGGGGAAGTTCATAAACCTCACTGGGCACAGCCAGCCCATGGCACCCCTACCAACCCTGGTGGAGGGGGACTAGTGGATCAGAGCAGGGGGCTGGGAGCCAGGACCCCTGGGCTCTAGGACAGGGCGGGGTGGACGCGCCTACCAGCACATCCCTCCTTGATCTGCCTCCTTCATTGACAAACCGTCCATCCCGCCGCTGCCCCCAACAGAGGGAACCCGCTTTCCCTCCCAGCCCGTCACTGCTGGGGCCGGCGGCAAGACATGGAACCAGGACAGGATCAGACCCAACAGTTGGGCTCTCAGAACCCCTGGTAATGGAGGGACTCTAAGGGGGAGGAATGGCCCCTCCAGTCTCTCTCCAAGTGGGGGACACATTCTGTGGGGGATGTAATGACCCCACCCCACATCCCGTCTGGTACCTCCCTGTCCCAGTGCTGGTGCCCCCTGTATACTGACCACTGTCTCCCCTGTCTCAGGGCTCCCCCTCCCCCTCCTAATCATGCATTCATTCAGCTGAGCTAGACACATTTCCATCCCCCCGTGGCCCCAGCCAGCCTGGCTCAGCTCTGATCGCTTGGTGCAGGGAAGTGCTTCTCAAACGTGGGTCACAGACCTTCCTGCACCCCCCCCCCTTTTCACCGGTGGAAGAACAGAGAGTCAGAGCAGGCAAATCATGGACTCCTAAGGTGGGAAGAGACCTCAGGAGGTGTTGCTTTTCTAAAAGCAGGACCAATCCCAACTAAATCAAGCCAGCCAGGGCTTGGTCAAGCCAGGACTTAAACATCTCTAGGGATGGAGACTCCACCCCCTCCCTAGGGAACACATCCCAGTGCTTCCCCACCAGCCTAGGGAAATAGTTTTTCCAAAAACTCAACCCAACTTGGGGCCATTGCTCCTGGTTCTGCCACCACTGAGAACAGCCTCTCTGGAACCCCCTTCAGGTAGTTGAAGGCTGCTGTCATATCCCTTCTCTTCTGTGGACTAAGTAAGGCAAGACCCCTCAGCTTCTCCTCATAGGTCATGTCCTCCTGAGCACTTTCAAATGAGAGGGCCATCCTGGGGGAGGAACCCAGGGTCCTAAGAGGACTAACTCCCTGCTCTAACCACTAGACCCCACTGCCCTGCTAACAGTGGGCTAGAACCCCAGAGTCCTGAATCCCTATCCCACTGTTTTAATCATTGGACTCCACTCATCTGCCACACCTAGGGCTGGAACCCATGTCAGCTGAGACAGTGATAACCCTTTTGCTTTGCTGCTTCTTTGTCTTTTAATTTTGCATAAGCAAAACTGAGCTGTGCACCCAGGCTGGGGCATGACTGGTAAAGCAAACACACACCCATCAGTGCTGGGACCAGAGCCCAGGACTCCTCACTCCCCACCCTCAGCTTGAACTAGGATGCTCCATTTGTCCCTATGAGGTGGTAGGGCAGCCTGGCTTGTCCTGCTTCCATGGGCCAGTAAGAGAACCCAGAATCAGCTCCCATGCCTGCTCTAACTTCTAGACCACACTCCTCCCCTGAGGCCAGGGATAGAACCCCAGCTCCTACACACCCAGTCCTGCTCTCTTACCATTAACCCCCACTGCCCTCCGTATAAGTCATGGTCCAAGCAGCTAGTGAGCCCATCCTCACCTTCTCCCCACAGCCAGCACACGGGGATCCTGCAGTGGGGCTGGAACCCAGGAGTCCAGCCTGGGCTGTATCAGGGAAGAGCTGCTCTCTTGCAAGCCAACTGGCCAGTGAATTCTCTGCACTAGCTGGCTGGTTATATTGGGTCCATGGCTGCACCCCAGGAAACCCACTGGCCCCTCTCCTTGGAAATTTACACAGAGACTGAAGGACACACTCATCCCTGCCTCCCATGAAGCATGAGCCAGCATGTCCAGAACAGGGCACCTTGCTGGAGCCAGGACTCCTGGGTTCTATGCCCAGCTCTGAGAGAGAAGTGGAGGCCAGTGGGAGAGAGAGAGAGGCTGCCTGGAGCCCCTCTTCTGGTGTGGGAGGAGATCTAGCGGTGCAACCCCAGGGTGCTGGGGCGACGCTGCACTGAGTTTTGGGCTGTTTCTTTGGTCTCCCAGGCTGCAGCGTCTCTCCGAAGCACGATATTAAATCAACAAGGAAATCCGAGTCTGTATTTCTTAGCTTGGGCTCCGGAGCACATGAAATCCCTGAGACCAGGAGAGTAGCCACAGCTGAGTGGCCAGGAATCCTGTCTGAAGGCTAAGGACAGAGGCCAGGGCCAGCTCTAGGCACCAGCAAAACAAGCAGGTGCTTGGGGTGGCACATTGCCAGGGGCGGCATTCCGGCCCAGAGGAGGAGCAGGGCGGCGGGGAGCCTCCCAGAGCCACCCTGAGCTGGGAGCCCCAAGCCCAGCTGCTCGGAGCCTGCGCCTGGCCCAGGGGCGCTGGGAGGGAATGGAAGGGGAGGGGACGGCAGGGCGGGGCTCTGGGAGGGCGGGGCACCTGGCCCAGGTGTAGGGCAGCCGTGCCTGGTGATGCTGAGCCCGGCAGGGCAGGCCGCGGCCATGGTAGCTGCTCCCGGCAGCCGGCTCACTGGAGCGGTGGGCGCTGGGGCTCAGCCATGGCGGGGCCCCATCCCCTGAGCGGGGAGCCCCGCAGAGGCTGCCCCAAGCTAGGAGCCCCACGCCCAGCTGCTTGGAGTCTGTGCCTGGCCCCGGGGCTCTGGGAGCTCTGCTTGGGCAGTCCCGAGGCGCGGCCCCTGCTGGGAGGGTGGCAAGGGGCGGCCGCGGCTGGTGAGGCTGAGCCCAGTGGCCTCTTCTTCGCCTTCGTGAGTGCGGCCCCCCCGCCCGTGTGTCCCCCCCAGCCGGCCACCCCCCCCTCCCGTGCGCCCTCCCCGCAACTCTCCCTTCTCTGGCCCCTGCCCCTGGCCTGGCCTGTGTGCCCCTGCCCACTGTCCCATGACCCCCCCCCCCGCCTCCCCCGGCTCGGCCTCTGCCCAGCAACCCCACCTCCTGGCCCACTGCAACCCTGCTGGGACCCCATCTCCTCTTCTTCCCCCCCCCCGCCTCCCACCTGGATCCCCATCTCCTGTCTGGCTCTCTAAATAATCTCCCCTCCCCCTACTCTCTAGACCCTGATCCCTCCCCCCCCCACACACCTGCCCAGGAACCCAGCCCCCTTGTGCTGTGTCCTGACAACCTCACACCTGTCTGGGACCCAGGTGATTCTCCCTCCCCCTTTGTCTGAGGAAGGGGAACTCTGGTGTTCCCAGTGCCCGTGTCCCCAAGTCCCTTCCTGTCTGGGGCAGGAGAGCTTTATTAAAATTGGAATTGTGATCCCATTTAAATAAGCTTTGTTTTAAATAATATACCTTTAAAATTAAATTAAAAATTGTTATGGCCTAAATTTATCGTAACCTATTTAAATAACTTATGAATTAAATTTAAAAATTGAATAGAACATGTGTCCTGTCAACTTTTAAAGATATTCTACCAGTTCATTAGTGTAAGTTGCTGTGTAAGCACCCGGAACCAGTTTACATCAGCAGTAGCTTCTTCTGCAGGTGAAGAGAGAATGTTTTTATCACTTTGGTTTATTAAGCTAGTTCAATTCAATGATTCGTTCATTCACCGTTGCAAAACCGAGAGTTGATGAAGCAGAAAAACTTGTTTTCCTCTTCTCTCAGTAAAAAAACTGGTTATGAGAGCGTTCTAACATCTTGAAGAACATAATGACTAGAATCGATCTGTTAAATTCACTATGAATATTTCCTTTGTTTAATAAATGAATTTTAGATGCAAAATATGTTTGGATACTTTTGTTATGTATCCTTCACATTTAAGGTAGTTTTACTTCATACAAAAATTAAATGCTGGTTTTGTTTATTTTAAATTGAATTTCCGTCCAGACAGAAGTAGATGCAAATTGTACGTTTTTTAAAAAGTAGCCACCGCTTAGCAAATAATAAATAGGGTAAAACCTGTCTCTTAAGTGTTCCTATTATACACCATTTTGTAACAGAATAAAAATATAAAAATTAAGAATCTGATTACATGTAAATTACACAATTATTTGGGCATTTATTTAGTTGGTAGCTGTACTGAGTGTATTCTCCTGGTTAGTAAATAGAAGCACCAAATTTGGCATAAAGGTTATATTTAGTTGTAAATCAACATGTTTTAAAGGTTGCTAATCAATAAGACTCAACCATCCTTTAGGAAAATATTTTAAAAGTAGAATTTAAATGATTACTTGCTCATTTAAACCAAGGTTTTCTGCTTGACAGTTTAAATCATGATTAAAGTAGAGACTTAAATCAAAGCTATGTAAATCAATCCACCCTGCTTCAGAGGCTGTTTGGTCCATCCCTGAAGGAGAAAGCACAGGGCTGCGCTCATGGAATAGGTCCTAGGCTAGTGGGGTTTTGTTGTCTGGGGCCTGTCTTGTTCTGGACAGTTGAGATGGGGAGTTGAAACAAAAGTTCTCTTAATCCCTTTGAACTGTTTCATTGTATAGTGAGGCTGATTCTTGTCCATGGACACCAAGAGTTGGACAGCTTATATGTTGGGGTTGGAGTCTGAGTGATTATAAGGCTTCTAATAATAAAATCCCTTTGCAGAGTGAGGAGTGGGACTGGGACTCCAGCACTAGGTGATGTGAACAGCTGCATGCTTGGAAGTCTTTAACTGACTTGCTGTGGATGAACCTACCCTCCCATTGTCCTCATGTGGGGAGTCCCTGGCGCTCTCCTAGGAGATGAAAATGCCCCAGGGTTTGGGCTCCCCCCGGAGTGCGTGCCCCATCCCCCAGGAAGCTGCACAAGATGCATTTGTGCGTGCGCCCCCAGCAAGCCATGCAAACTACATTTGCACACGCACCCTCCCTGGACAAAAAAAGGGTGGGGGGCAGCCACAAAATTTTTTGCTGGGGGCAGCAAAAAACCTAGAGCCGGCCCTGCCCCAATACACACACAGGGCCTTGTCTTGGGCAGGGAGGAATGAGCCCCTAGAATGCAGACTCTTTCCCCACCCCTGGCCAGGTCTCTTGCAGGACTCAGGATTTCATCCAGCTACCCTGGGGGAGGGGAGGGAGGGAGTTGCAGCCAAACCCAATTTGCATAGGCACGATAGCATCAGTGCTGTGAAACAAAGCTGAGGTGCCAGGCACCTGCCACTGGGGCGTGGGCAGGGACGGACGGACATTAATTTGGGCCTGCCAGGGGCTGGCTCACTCGTCCTTCCAGAGGGGAGCTGGGATTTGGGCTGGGGCGTGTATCACTGCAGGGTACACGCTTGGCATCTCTGGCCCCACCCTACAGTCTTTGGCCATGCCAGCCCTTAGCCCAGCAGGTTTGGTTCCCAGCCCCTGCTCTAATGGCTAAACTCACTCTCCTGGGAGAGTCAGGGAAGAGAACCAGGCATCTTGACTCCAGCCTCCCTGCTCTACCCCACTAGATTCCCAGCAAAGGCGATGAATCCTGCCTGCCCCATGAGTACAGTGGTCCTATTTCCCTCAGCTGAATACTGGACACTGGGTAAAATTCAAGTGAGTTCAAAAGCTGTTTGTATTGCACCGCTCTGATTAACATTCCAATTAACATCCAGCTGGCTGAGCAGAAAGCAGGTGTGTGGCTTGAGTCTTTTAATTTACCTTTTCTCTCTAGTGCAGGGGTCTCCAACCTTTTGAATCACGGGATCCCTTTTTCAATGTAAGTGTAATGTAAGATCAACCTCAAACCCAAATACCCTCTCCCCACTTTTTTCCTGCTCCTTCTTAGAGGCTCTGTTCCTGCTCCACCCTTCTCCGAAGACTGCTCACTCCATCCCCCTTTCTCCCATCCTCATGCACTTTCAGCAGGCTGGGCTGGGGGGTTGCGGTGCAGGCTCTGATTTTGGGCCAAGGAGTTTGGAGGATTGGGGTCCAGGAGGGGTTTCAGGGTGCAAGCTCTGGGAAGGAGTTTAGGTGCAGGGGGGCCTCACGTCTGGGGCAGGAGGTTGGGTGTAGAAGAAGGTTCAGGGCTGGGACAGGGGTTCAGGAAACAGGTTCTGGCCGGGCACCGTTTAATTGAGGTGGCTTCCGGGTAATGGAGCAGTGGGGTTAAGGCAGGCTCACTCCTGCCCTGACCCTGCACCACTCCTGAAAGCAACTGGCATGTACAGCAGCGGCTCCATGCCCCTCATCTGTAGGCCTTGAGCCCGCAGCTTCTACTGGCCACGTTTCTCCGCTATTGATCAATGGGAGCTGCAGGAGTGGTGTCTGCACGGGGCCGGCCCACAACATTTTGGCAACTGAGACGGGGAGCTCAAATGATGCCCTCGTGCCCCCTCGCTGCACAAACAGCAGACACAATTTTCTACACTCAGGGTCCTAGTGGCACCCCCCCACAGTCTGGCATCTGAGGCGGCTGCCTCAGTTCACCTCATGGTAAGGCTAGGCCTGTGTCTGCAGACAAGGACAGCATGTGGAGACGCCCAGCTCTGCCTCTCTCAGGGGCTACAGGGACATGCCAGCTACTTCCAGGAACAGCGATTACCATAAGGATAATGACTCCACTCATGACAGATTAGGATTTGAGAACTCACTACTCAAAGAATTACATTTAAGCCTAAGAGACAAATGAAAATGATGAAATGCACAGACCAGTCCAAATCCAAAACTAACCCACTTTGCAAGCAGTAACAACAACCCCCCCCCCCATGTATGTGTTGGGTCAGGAGATGAGTGAAGGACTGTGTGTGTGTGTGAGAATGACAGATACACACAGTGTGTGAGAGTGACAGAGATTTGCATTGCCAAGCTCCCTCCATCCCCTTATCTCTGTGTGGAGATGGGGTACAGGAGAGTGAGGAGGAGGGACACCCTGACATCAGCATCCCCTCTTCTCTCTCCCACAGCCTGCACAGCAAACAGGAGGCTCCTAGGGGGGCAGCTCCAAGGCAGAGGGCAGGAGCAGCATGACAGCGGATGGAGGGGCAACTGAAGTGCCAGCACTTGATAGCTTTCTGGTCAAAGTAGTCACGGGTCAGAGGCTCTAAGATCTACCAGTAGATCCCGATCTACTGGTTGGTGACCACTGTTCTAAGGCTTTAGGGGGCACACAGGGAGGGCTGACCCCCCCCCACAACCCACACACACATGGGGTGGGGGTGACACACACGCACACTCCTGGGCGCCTCTCTCATATGGAGGTGGGAGGAGATGACCAGCCCACCCATCCACCCATCTCTCCCTGACCAATACTCTCTGTCTATTCTGGGCTGAGCCCCTCTCTCCTGTTACACGGCGCCATGTCTTCCAGAGGCAACACATGGGTGGGCATGCAGGGTCACACTGGCCCCAGGTTTCTGCCAGGGTTCACACGAGAATGTGGCCAGCTGTGGTCCTTGGCACCGTGCAGGTGGGAAAGGATGGGAGCTGCTTCCAGATGCAATGGAGGAGCACGGGGGTGTGGCAGGAGGGGGGATGACCTGGCCTGTGGGGGATGAATTTCCAGCTGGTGACTGTGATACACTTCTTCATGCTGAGGGGAGCACTCGTGGGGCTATTGCCCCCTTGCAGCTCTGGGGTGAGCTCTGCGTGGATCTCCAGGGGCCTGGCCAATTGTCCTGAAGTGCTGCCATCCCTCCTGCTCACTCCCAGATAGTTGAACCCGGTCCACCTCTTGACCCTAGGTGCCCAGAGCTGGTGCTCCACCACGGTCCCTGAAGAGTCCATGCACACAGCCTGTTACTTGATCTCCCCCTTTGTCCAGAGCACTTTGGCCATCTCCAGCACCATGTGGCTAGGGTACAGCAAAGAGGCGTGCATCTGCCCGTTTGTGTTACTGGCACTGGCTTGCCGGAATTTGGGGGGCATCTCACAATATGTGAAATCCCAGGAGGCGTAGAGGCGAGCACTGGGATGTTGCAGTACGGGATATTTTCCTAGAAGATTGCATGGTTATTTAGTAAGAGCGCGGGGCCACGTGGAAACAGTGACTCAAAAGGGAAGCAGTTTGTGCAAGTCATTGTGCACACGTAGCTTTCGGAAGTTACACCTGATTAAAGGGCAAACAGAATCCGAAACAACTTGCAAGCACAAAGAAGCCCTAATTTGGGAATATTTCCTCACGGCCTTCAGTTCATGGCAGGCAGGAACTGCAACACATCCCAGACCTGGTGGAGATGGAACGTGGCTCCGCACCCTGTCCATCTCACTGCACCATCTGTGAATCCTCCGTGACCACGTTCTCTGGGGACTCCAGCCAGACTCCAGGGCAGAGCCGGCTGAGCTGCAGTTTCTCCCAAGCGGCCTGCAGGCACTCCCGGCAGATCTTCTGGAAAGACAAGGAGGAGAAGTAAAAGATGATGGGATCTAAGCTGGCGTTGAAGGTGCTGAGGAGCACAGCGTAGGTTCTCCACTCTGGGCTCTTCTTTTCCACGTAGCCCACCACATGGGAGATGTTGAAGGGGGTGAAGCAGACCACAAAAATGAGAAACGTGGCTGCCACCAGCCCAATGGCTCGGTGCTTCCTCCCGGGGCTCACCAGGGGCAGGGAGCGGATGATGGAGATGAATCTGGCATAGCAGAAGGTGGTGATGCCCAGTGGGACACAGAAGAGGATCAGGAACATTTCCAGGCGGACGGGCAGCAGGAGGGTCAACTGCTGGTTGTTGAATGTGGTGTAGCATTGGGTGAGCTGGCTCGCTGTGGCATTGTCCCTGCTCTGGTACTGGACCACATAGACGATGCTGCAGTGGGAGAAGGCAGCCAGCCAGAACAAGACTACAACTGCCATGGCGTAGGCCGGCCGGCGTCTTGCCTTGTAGCGGAGGGGGAAGGCCACACTGAGGTAACGGTCAACACTGACGCTGGTGAGCGAGAGGGTGGTGAGGTAGATGCTACTGAAGAAGAGGAGGCCGAAGAGGGGGCAGAGAAATTCTCGCATGTTCCACTTCATGTCCCAGGAGGCCTCGGCGATGCGGATGGGCAGGAAGGCCAGCAGCACCAGATCGGACACCGTCAGGTTGAGGAGCAGGATGTCGGCTGGCAGCAGGCGCCGGCGGGCCTTCACCACAAAGGCGCAGAAGGCCAACAGGTTGAGGGGCAGGCCTGTCACGAAGGTCACCGTGTAGACAGCCAGTGACAGCTGGTTGGTACCGTTGAAAGACATGGCAGGAATATGGGGCGGCAGGGGCTGGGTTGCCAATAGCAACACAGGACCCACTAGGGATGGAGGTGAGAAGGTGTCCCCAATAGCAGCAGAGACCCACCAGGCCTTGGGACAGGGATGGAGGTAGGGCTGGGTTGCCAATAGCAACAGGGCACACACTAGGGCTTGAGATAGGGATAGAAGTGGGTTGGGGGGAGCCGGCAGACCTTGGATGGATGGAAGTAAGACTGGGTTGCTAATAGCAACGGGACACACACTAGGCCTTGGGACAAGGATGGAGGTAGGGCTGGTTGCCAATAGCAACGGGGCACACACTAGGCCTTTGGCTGGACGTGGGGCCAGGTTGCCAGTAGCTCACCACCAGGAATCTACTAGGCGTGGGGGTGGGGCTAGAGACGGGGTCCCAGCAAGGGTCATTCACTGTAAAGAGAGAGACAGGTGGGGTTAATGAGTCTCCTTCAAGATCAGTCCGTAGACAAACTCCCTGTGACCGGGGCAGCCCTTTGTCTGTGCAGCTCTTCGCACAGCGGGGCCTGGGGGCAGCTGGGTGAGACTGTAACGCTTCTGAGTAGCACTAATAACGTACAGCACCTGGCACCCTGGAGTCCTGGGTCAGAACTGGGGCTCTGGGTGATAGCGTGACACACCCAATATATAGCAACTAGCCAATTAGCCCGTCATAAGATGGGATTTTCAGGTCTCTCCTCCACGTCGGTCTTCTCTCCTGAGCCTCCGGTCTCTCGCTCCGTCTCTCTCTCTCTCTCTCTCTCCTCCTCCTACTGCCTCCCACTCTCTCTCTCTCTCAGCTCCCCTCTTCCTCCTGCCTCTCTCTCTGTCTCTCTCTTTCTCTTCTCCTCCCCCTCCTGCCTCTCACTCGGGGGACCGCGGAGCCGAAACGGTCGCTTGCGCCACTTGCTCCCACGCGGCGGCCCGGCTGAGTGGCACAGAAGTCAGTCGAGCGCCATGGCAGGAGGCAAAGGGGGGCGGGGCGGTGACGTTCACGGCCGGGGGCGGGGCCTGGAGCTACCGTCACGCCGCATGTCACCGCTCCACCCCCCTTCGCCTCCCTCCGTGGCACTTGGCTGACTTCTACACCGCTCAGCCGGGCCACCGCGGGGGAGCAAGAGGTGCAAGCAGCCGTTTGGGCTCCCCCACGGCAGCCCAGCTGAGTGGCGCAGAAGTCAGCCGAGTGCCACGGTGGGAGGCGAAGGGGGGCGGGGCCTGGCCATGTATATCACCACCCCGCCCCCTTCGCCTCCCGCCATGGCGCTCGGCTGACTTCTGCGCCGCTCAGCTGGGCCACCGCGGGGAAGCAAGCGGCACAAGCGGCCGTTTGGGCCCCACGGTCCCCTTGCAGCATCCCCGTGCTGCATGAGGACTGCAGCGCCCAAACGGCCACTTGTGCTGCTTGCTCCCCCGTGGCGGCCCGGCTGAGCGGCGCAGAAGTCAGCCGAGTGCCATGGAGGGAAGCGAAGGACGTGACTCAGGCAACAGCGCCACCCAGAGGGAACAGCCAGGGAGGCAACAGTTCCACCCAGAGGGAACAGCCAGCATTTCAGCGTTACAGAGTCACAGACATTGGGCTACTATATATATGATAATGGAGTACAGCGCCTAGCGCAAGAGGCCCTGGGCCAGGGCTGGGGAACCAGGGTGCTACCATAATGCACAGCACAAAGAGCATGCAGCACCTGACACAATGGGGTCTGGGTCCACAATTAGGGCTCCTGGGCACCCTCATAATGCACCCAATGAATGGCACTAGTAACAAACAGCGCCTAGCGCAAGGAGTGTGGGCAGGTCTGGGGACCCCTTGAACCTACCACAGGACAGATAAGAATATTACTAATAATTCCACGTGGTCGGAAAGTTTCCAAAGCACTGACCCCTCCCCTCCCGGCCCTCAAAACTTTGTTCTCTGTTTTGAAAGTTTTTTCAAGAATGGGGGGGGGGGTTAAGAAATCCAAACCACTCCCACATTTTGTCTCAGCTTCCTCCCCTGCTTTTTATTCTCACTCCCCCCCCCGCCCAAAAAAAAGAGGGTGTGAAAATTAAAACAGTGAGTGAAAGTGGGGAAATAAAACACTTTCTTTCGCTGCCCCCTCAGCTTTTTATCTCATGCAGGGGAGGGGATCACAGATTCCAAGGGACTGTTATGGTCATCCAGTCCCACGCTGAGCAGGCCTGAGGCAGGAGCCCCTGCTGGGGTCCGGCCCGTTGTTCATGGATCACTCTTTAGCTGAGGCAGCCGGCCCCTGGGCCCAGCACCCCACGGCGCCTCATTCCATCGTGACCCCACCTTCCAGCTCTGCTCCAGCACTCAACAGTGTTTAAGTAGTTCCCAACCTAGAGCAAAACTGTGGGCTGTGCCCACAGAAGCTCATGATCCCATCAACATGTTTTGTGAGTCTTTAAAGTGCTACCAGACCATTTGATGTTTTTTAAGTTTATCCTGCACAGACTAATTCGGCTACCCCCTGAAGTGTTCCCCAAAACTGTTAGGCTATGTCTACACTGCAGGCTTCTTGCGCAAGAACTGTTTTGCGCAAGAGTTCTTATGCAAAAGGTCTTCCTCAAGAGTGCGTCCACACTGCCATGTGCTTTTGCGCAAGAGCGTCCATGGCAGTGTGGACGCTCTCTTGCGCAAGAAAGCTCTGATGGCCATTTTAGCCATAGGGCTCTCTTGTGCAAGAAAATCATGTTGCCTGTCCACACTGCCTTCTTGTGGAAGAGCTCTTGCACAAGAAGGTTTATTCCTCGTGGGGAGAGGAATAACTCTTCCGAAAGAAGCCCTGTTTTCCGATGCTGTACTGTAAATTTTCTTGTGCAAGAATGTGCGTGCAGTGTAGACACCCAGCAAGTTTTTGCGCAAGAACAGCTGTTCTTGCACAAAAAGCCTGCAGTGTAGATGTAGCCTTAGTGTTCTGCAAGAGCCACTATAAATCCACCCAGCCTAGTGCCTCTCCTCACCACAGCCTGACAGGAGCGCCAAGAGTTCTCCCTCACATGTCTCACTTCTAGGGGGCTCTAGTTACCTGCTATTCCCAGCTCTGTGAGGGAAGTGGGGTCTAGTAGTTAAAGCAGGAGGGTCTAGGAGCAGCTGCACCTGTTTCCAGGTAATGGCCCTTGGAAACAAAGAACAACGGGCAGAGGCACCCAGCTCTCTGTTCATGTCTAGTGACTTGCCCCTGGGGCAGCGAGGCCTAGCGGTGGAATCCAGATAGAGGGACAAGTGCAAGCAGATGCCACTCTGTGACCACAGGGACAACAACTGCCACTCAGATGGATTGAGAAACGCACGCTCCTGAGTTCCCAGAGAAACCACAACACAGAGATCTCCCCGGGGTTATGAGGAACAGAACCCTGGCTCGTAGGGAAAAGGTGCACAGAGCCAGCCCATCCCCGACCCCGGTCCTGATCCTGATCCTGATCAGAGCTGGTGCCCCCTTCAGGGGAAAGGACCCAGGCCCCATTCCCCACCCATCTCACCTCTGAGCTTTTCATTCACTGGTCTCTCCCTGATCTATAAAACCTACCAGGCCCAGCTCCTCAGAAGTGGGGGAGCTGAGGAGGCTGGAGATGGATACAGCAGGGCATATGGGGATGGATGGATAGACAGGTAGATAACTTCAGTGCAGTCCCTTACCCCATCTCAGTCTCCGATTCTCTCCCGGACCAGTGCTCTGTGCACAGATGCTGTCTTTTGTGGCCCTGGCTGGTTAAATTAGTCTGCTGTCTGAGCAGTGTCGATGTCACAGCTGATAGGAATGATGCTTTGCAGCCCAAAATAAACCCAGGTGTGAAGCAGGAAGAAGTGACAGAACACCCAACTCTCTGTAGCCCCCACTGACATCTGTGCCTGGAAACTCCCCAGCCTCCCCAGCAAGGTTCAAGCACTGGACACCCTTTCCCCACTGCTGATAGAACCCAGGAGTCCTGGCCCTTAGCCTCCTCTGCTCTAACTACTAGACCCCACTCCATCCCCTCCCCCAGAGCAAGGGGATAGAACTCAGGCTTCCTGCTCTAACCACTAAACCCCACTCACCTGACAGATCTGAGGAGAGAACCCAGGAGTCCTCGCACCCATCACCTCTCTCTTCTAACTAAAACCACTTCCCTTGAGCTGTAGAAGCAAAGCCAGGCTTCCTTTTCCTTGGTTCCTTTTCCTCTCACTGGAGCATGGCCTCTTGCACCCTCAGCTGTCCTGACACCGATCAGCCCACTAGTATCCCTTCCCCCACCCCAGCCTCCTGGGGGGTACAGGACTGACTGTGGGAGCTAGGCTCTGGGCATTCCCGAAACCAGACGGCCGGGCACTGCACAGACAAGGGCCGGCTCTAGGCACCAGCAAAACAAGCAGGTGCTTGGGACGGCACATTGCCAGGGGCAGCATTCCGTCCCAGAGGAGGGGCAGGGCAGCGGGGAGCCTCCCAGAACGGCCCCGTGCCCGGCTGCTTGGAGCCTGTGCCTGGCCCCAGGGCTCTGGGAGCTCTGCATGGGCAGTCCCGAGGTGCGGCCCCTGCTGGGAGGGTGGCAAGGGGCGGCCGCGGCTGGTGAGGCTGAGCCCAGTGGCCTCTTCTTCGCCTTTGTGAGTGTGCCCCCCCCACCCGTGTGCCTCCCCCAGCCAGCCACCCCCCCTCCCGTGCACCCTCCCCGCAACTCCCCCTCCTCTGGCCCCCGCCCCCGGCCTGGCCTGTGTGCCTCTGCCCACTGTCCCGCTACCACCCCCCTGCCTCCCCCGGCTCGGCCTCTGCCCAGCAACCCCACCTCCTGGCCCACTGCAACCCTGCTGGGACTCCATCTCCTCTTCTCCCCCCCCCTCCCGCCTCCCACCTGGATCCCCATCTCCTGTCTGGCTCTCTAAACAATCCTCCCTCCCCCTACTCTCTGGGCCCTGATCCATCCCTCCCCCCCACACACACCTGCCCAGGAACCCAGCTCCCTTGTGCTGTGTCCTGACAACCTCACACCTGCCTGGGACCCAGGTGATTCTCCCTCCTTCTTTGTCTGAGGAAGGGGAACTCTGGTGTACACAGTGCCGGTGTCCCCAAGCCCCTTCCTGTCTTGGGCAGGAGAGCTTTATTAAAATTGGAATTGTGATCCCATTTAAATAAGCTTTGTTTTAAATAATATACCTTTAAAATTAAATTAAAAATTGTTATGGCCTAAATTTATCGTAACCTATTTAAATAACTTATGAATTAAATTTAAAAATTGAATAGAACATGTGTCCTGTCAACTTTTAAAGAAATTCGACCAGTTCACTAGTGTAAGTACCCAGAACCACTGTTTACATCAGGACTCCTTGTCGCTTGTGTCTTGTTCTGGACAGTTGAGCTGGGGAGTTGAAACAAAAGTTCTCTTAATCCCTTTGAACTGTTTCATTGTATAGTGAGGCTGATTCTTGTCCATGGACACCAAGAGTTGGACAGCTTATATGTTGGGGTTAGAGTCTGAGTGATTATAAGGCTTCTAATAATAAAATCCCTTTGCAGAGTGAGGAGTGGGACCGGGACTCCAGCACTAGGTGATGTGAACAGCTGCATGCTTTGGAAGTCTTTAACTGACTTGCCGTGGATGAACCTGCCCTCCCATTGTCCTCACGTGGGGAGTCTCTGGCGCTCTCCTAGGAGATGAAAATGCCCTGGGGTTTGGGCTCCCCCTGAAGCGTGCGCCCACCCCCCAGGAAGCCGCACAAGCTGCTTTTGCACACGCACCCCCAGCAAGCCTTGCAAGCTGCATTTGCGTGCAGACCCTCACCGGACAAAAAACGGGGGGAGGGGAGGCAACATTTTTTTTGCTTGGGGCGGCAAAAAACCTAGAGCCGGCCCTGGCACAGACACCCAGTGAGCCCCAATGAGATGCTCTTCCCCAACCTGGGAGGCACAGGACCTTTCCCCTCTAAAGGGTGCTAGCTCCAGTCTGGCCCCAGGGCTGGGGACTGGCAGGTTTGAAGAGGCAGGGAATAGCACACCGGGTCTTTCCCCTCTAGTTTTGCTCTGGTGGCTTAGAGGCCAGCACTCCCTCCCCCCGCCAGTGTCCCAGGACACAGAGACTTGCACAGACAAACCGCCCTCGGCGCTCCTTGGCTGAACTGGATGTGTGGGGCCTCTCGGCAAGACCTGAGCAGCCAGGGCAGAGATGGGGTTATTGGCCCCAGGGTCCTCAGTGCACAGGTCCTTTCCCTCAGATATCCATCCTCCTTCCCTCCTCCCCACACTCTGGCCCCGTGTCAGCTGCAGCTGGCTACAAAGCTCAGGCAGAGAGACATTGAGGGGGTGAAGCTGGTGGTCCCTGAGGAGCTGTGACAGTTTCAAGGAGCCCTGTGCCCACCCACAATAGTGTCCGAGGAGCCCTGTGCTCCTTGACAGTTTCTACAGACCCTAGAGATAACTCTGATGTTGGTAGGGGGCCTGAAGCCCAGAGGCGATAGTTTCAAGGGAGCCCAAAGTCACCCTGGAAAGTTTTGCGGGAGACCCAGGCTACTGTGACCATTCTGAGGGAACCCTAACCCCCCATGATCATTTTGGGTGAGCCTCGACTCCCCTGATTGTTTCAAGGGAGCCCTGAGCCCCCATCATCCTTTCTAGGGAGCTCCAAGCTGCCATGATGATTCGAGGAAACCCACTTGTCTCTCTGGTGATTTTGGAGAAGCTCAGGGCTCCACTAGTTTCTAGGAACCCTACCCTGCTTCCCCTCCTAGGAGTTCCTAGGAACTGTGCCCTGGACAGTTTCTAGGTGCCCAACCAGCCCCTCCCGCAGCAGTTTCTGGTAAGCCCTGGAAAACATCCAACCTTGCTCCAAACCGCAAGGACGCTTGGTAGTTTCAAGCAATTTCTGCTTTTGCGAGCCCGAGGAAACCAAAGGGAAGGACGGGGGGAAGGAGGGTGTGGACTGGTCCAAATCCTTCCCCTCCTGTCCAGCAGCACCACTCCAACAGCAGCAATGTCAGTGCCCCGGCCCAAAGGGCTGGGCAATACCGCTCTCACCTGCTACCCCCCTCATAGTCAGAGGGGAGACTGGCACAGGGCAGACCCAAGAGTGCCTGGTCATTGATTCTTACCTGCCTGGGTAGCGCCAAAGCCAGGCCCAGGGAGCAGCCAGACCGGGCTTGGGGCTCCGAGACCAAATGGGCCCATCGGAACCTGCATGGGAGAGGCTGCATCAGCTGCACCTCCTGTTCTCCCCATTTAGACAGAAGGAAACTCAGGCACGGACTCGCCCAGGGTCCCACAGGTGTCTGGGAATAGAACCCAGGTCCTGCATCCCAGCCCACTCTAACCACTAGACCCCACTGTCCTCCCAGAGCTGGGATAGAACCCAGGCATCCTGGTTCCCAGCCCCATTATGCCGTAAGTGCCGAGCATTCATTTCAGCCGGGATCTGACCTCAGTCGAATGATACCTACAGTAATGATATTAATAATAACAACCCCATTGGAGCTGGGAAAATGCTATTTATTCATTCAGTCACTGGGATGTAATGGACAGCCCAGGGGCAGAAGAGTCAGCACTAGGGTGAAGCGGTGAGACCCCAGCTGGGGGGTCTGGCCTCATTGCATCTATTCGTACCAATTCATTGATTAACCCTGGGTAATTCCCAGCATTATTCTGGCCCAGGGGCTTGCAGGAGTTTACATAAACCATCCAGCTCTGAGAGCTGCAATTTCCTCACCCAGAGGTTTATGAGTGCCCTTGCATTGTGCTTTGGAATATTTCTACAGCCAAGTTACACAGACACTGGGGTGACCTCGGACATTTCTCTAGGGCATAGGTTCCCAAACTGGGGGGCACGCCCCCCTGGGGGTGTATGAAGAAATTCCGGGGGGGGCGCAAGGCGACCCAGTCCCCTCCCTCCCCTGGTCAACCCCCTCCCAAGAAACAGCCCGGTCCGTCCGGTAAAAAAATTCAGAAAATACCAGACATGTGAAATGTCCGGTATTTTCTGGTTTTCCTGGCTTGGGCATCTGCCAGAACATGGCGCAGCTCAAGCTGGCTGGGGCCGGGGGGGGCGGGGAGGAGGATGGCTGCCTTAAAAGGTCAATGCCTGATCTGCTCTTAAAAGGGCAACCTTTTTTTTTTTTTTTTTTGGTGAACAACTTCCCCCCCCCCTTTTTGTTTACACTGGTCCCATGAATTAAAGGGGCCACGACTGTTTTTCAGCCCTGTTCAATTCCTCCTTTTTTTTTTTTCCTCAAGTTTTGCTGATATTTGGGGGGGGGGGTGAAGGTTTCTCAAAAATCAAAAAGGGGGGCATGATGCTAAAAAGTTTGGGAACTACTGCTCTAGGGCCTTGCAACCAAGAAATCATAACCTCAGTGCAAAAATGTAGCCACCGCTGGGGTGGAGCACCTGGGGAACAACTGTGCAGCATAGAACGGCTCACCCAGTGCAGACCTACAGGCTGGAGTTTAGTCTATTCCCCAGTAGTGGGGTTAGCCATACAGTTTATTTCACCCTTGCAGGGGATAGTGGGGCGAGGGAGTCTGGGTCATCCCCTGTATCCAGTTCTCTCAGGGTACGTCTACACTGCATGCTTATTTTGAAATAAGCTATTCTGGAAGAAATACTCCAAAATAGCATATTTCAAAATAGCACGTCTACACTACAGGGAAGCCTCAAAATGAGTCCAAGGCAGGCTCCCCTAATGTGGATGTGCTACCTTGATTTAGAGCCCCAGGAGACACTGGGAAGTAATTACTTTGAATGGCCCTGGGGAGGAGATATTTCGAAGTAGCCACAGTGGAATGTCCACACAACCGCTATTCTGAAATAGCTATTTCATAAGAGGCATCATTCCTCGTGGAATGAGGTTTATGGAAGTCGGAATAAGCCGCCCGTTATTTCGAATTTATTTCAAAAGAATGGAATTTCTGTGTAGACGCCCGCATGGTTATTTCGGAATAACGGCCGTTTTTCCAAAATAACGCTGCTGTGTAGATGCACCCTCACTGTGGGCTCTGGCCTATGGGGTACGTAATGACCCCCATGAAATCTGCACCCTACTGTCATGCACCAACTGGAATCTCCCTGCCCTCCTTCCCAGCCTCTAGTAATATCAGGGCCTAAAACAAAAGCCCATGTACCACAGGCCTGGTCTGAGGCCTGAAGCCTAGCTAACAACAGACAAACCCTGGCTAAAATAAAGCAAAGCTAAGCTGTGAGCAAGAGGAAGGCCCCAGCTCACAGAACTTGGCACGAACAGGGCTGAAGGTGCAAAACACTAACTGGTAACAGGCCCAGGTGTAGAACAGTCATTGGTACTGGTCATAAGTGGAAAGCACGTGGTACCACCAGCTCATTAAAAGAAGACCTTGGTACCCACTCCTCACAGATACCGGCCCAGGTTCAGGAGAGGGTCTAAAATGTGATGGACTGAGATGATCTAATCCAACCACGAGGTGCAGGGTGATGGGTGGTATCTAATAGCATCAGAGGGTGGCAACCTGACACGTCAGGAATGCTGCGTAACTTTGTACCTGTATACAAAGCCGTGTCTTGGGGGCCAGTCTTTGGATGACCTAGGGAGCAGTGGAAATTTCCCACTGATTGTGCCATGCCATTATTACGAATGTGTAGTGGTTCAGTAGAGTCTACTGACAGCTATGTACTTCACTTAACAATACACCTTCGATCTTTATATGGTTTGTGGTCTTTGGGGGCTCTCTCGGGGTCTGCTGTGGAGACACAGCACATACCACCGAGCACACCTGCAAGCAGCCTTCTGGATCATCATCGACAGAGCCAGAGACCTGTGAGGACGCCTCGGCAGAAAATCTTGACCCTGCTCTGTCAGTGACTAACTGCACAGCCGAGTCTGGGATGGCCCCAGACCATCTGACCACGAATGGTCACAGTCACGACCATGCGCTTATGTCTCAATGGAAAACGGTGACGTTGAAACCATCAAAACCAGACACCTCCTTGTCCCACGGGGGCTATATCCTGACCCAAGCGTAGTTCTTAGAGTCGTGTGCCATCCAAGGGCAGAGACTACTAATCCCATGGGGAATCTGTAACGGTAATGAATTTTCCAGTCCTTGGTCTTGCATCCTCTCCAAGATCAGAGGCCTCCAGCCACATGGGGAATTTTTAAGGCCCATAAGCAGCCAGGTCCCACTGCCCATCCAAATCCTGTCCCAACGGAGTTGGTGTCTCTGTGTCCCATGGTCACTTGGAGCGCCCCACCCCAGGGCCTGTGCTCCCCCAGGATGCACCGCCCTTCTCAGGCTGCGCCTTGCCTGCCTCTCTGTGACCTAGCGTCATCTTCTGCCAGAAGGAGCTGCAGCGCTGCCCTACCGAGCACCACACCCAGGCCAGGCTGTGGTCCTTGGCCGAGGAGAGAAAGTAGAAGATGAGCGGGTCCAGGAAGGCGTTGCAGGCTCCTGGCAGCATCGCCACCTTGCGCCACCAGAGGTCCTCACCACGGGCGTAGCCCACCACGTGGGAGAGGTTGTAGGGACCGAAGCAGAGCACGAAGATGGAGAGCGTGGCCATGGCCAGCCGCACCGCCCGGCGCTTCTTCTGCTGGTGGAGATGGGACTTCATGAGGATGTGGATGCAGCCGGCGTAGCAGAAGGCCGTGATCACCAAGGGCAGGAAAAACAAGGCCACGGAGAGCTCCAAGCGGACCGGAGCCAGCAGGGCCAGCTGCTCAGGGCTGAACTCCCGGTAGCAGGCGGAGCCGTTGCCCGTGAAGAGGGTGGCGTTGGCGCCCAGCGAATTCTCCAGGATGGCCAGCAGGGCACCGTGGAAGCTCACCAGGCACCAGATGGCCACACAGACCAGGCAGGAGTACAGGGGTTTCTTGCAGCGCTGGTAGCGGATGGGGAAGGCGGCGCCCAGGTAGCGCCCGACGCTGACGGCCGTCAGGAAGCAGGCGCTGGTGTACAGCGTGCCGAAGTGAACCATGCTGTAGAAAGGGCAGAGGAAGCTGGGTGGGGACCAGCCAGGCCAAATCACCTCCAGGATCTTCAGCGGCAGGAGGAGGACGAAGGCCAGGTCGGAGAGGCAGAGGTTGATCATGTAGATGAGGTTGGGGGTGAGGCGGGCGCGGGCGCGGCGGTAGAAGATGAACAACGCCAAGGTGTTGGCTGGCACGCCGAGCAGGATGGTGAGGGAGTAGACGGCCAGAGTCAGCGTGTCCAGCGGGCCCATGGTGCCAGCTCAGCGGGGGATGCAGGATGGACACATCTCGACCGGGGCTGGAATGGGAAAGGGGGTGAGCCCCCTCTGCTGTGGCTGCTGGATCCATCTCCTGTCCATGCCCCTGGCCAGGTGCCCTACATCCACCATAACCCTGCCCCGCGGCTGCGGTCCCTAGATCCACCCACAACCCTGCCCCCTGGCTGCGGCCCCTAGATCCACCCCCAACCCTACCCCACGGCTGCATCCCCTAGATCCACCCCCAACCCTGCCCCCTGGCTGCGGCCCCTAGATCCACCCCCAACCCTGCCCCCTGGCTGCGGCCCCTAGATCCACTCCCAACCCTGTCCCCTGGCTGTGTCCCCTAGATCCACCCCCAACCCTGCCCCCTGGCTGCATCCCCTAGATCCACCCCCAAACCTGCCCCCTGGCTTCAGCCCCTAGATCCACCACCAACCCTGCCCCATGGCCATGGCCCCTACATCTACACCGACCCTGCCCCACGGCTGTATGCCCTAGATCCACCCCCATCCCTGCCCCACAGCAACGCCCCCTAGATCCATCTCCTGTCCATGCCCCACGGCTGGGTCCCCTGTGTCCACCATAACCCTGCCCCACGGCTACATCCCCTAAATCTACCCTCAACCCTGCCTCATGGCCACATCCCCTAGATCTACCCCCACTCGTGCCCCACAGCCGCGTCCCCTAGATCCACCCTCCAGCCCTATCCCACAGCCATGTCCCCTAGTACCACCCCCATCCCTGGCAGCACTGGCAGCCCCTCCCAGATCGGCATCGCCCACAGCCTGCCACGCGCCCTCTGGACCAGCAGCTACATTGCCCATGAAGCTGTTGAACAGAAGCAGAGCCAGCGTGGGTCCCCCAGACCCCTCTCGTGACGCCCGCCCAGCCTGGCCGTGGGGAGCTGCACTTGGGGGGCAGTTCTCCACTCAGCTGGGCCCCCCCGCCCTACACTAGCTCCATCCAGGCTGGAGCGCCCCCGCTTGTTAATGAGAAGGTCACGGGAGACTGTCAAAAGTCTTCGTAAATCCCCAGAGCAGGGGTCTCCAACCTTTTTAAGCACGAGATCACTTTCTGAACTGAAGTGCAATCCAGGATCTTCCTCAAACCCAAACACCCTGGCCCCGCCTCCTTCCTGCCCCTTCTCCGAGGCCCCGCCCCTGCCCTCTCCATCCTCCCTCACTGTTATGAGGCTGGGGGCAGAGATTTGGGGTGCAGGAGGGGTTCAGGCCTGGGACTGGCGTTCAGAATGCAGGCGCCAGCTGGGCACCATTTATGGCTCACCTCTACCCTGGCCCTGCACCATGCCCAAAAGCAGCCAGCAAACTCCCCCCATCCCTGCCCCCCCTCAGCTCTGTGGAGGTGGGGTACAGGGTGGAGGGAGGGGCACCCTGACATCAGCACCCCCTCCTCTTCTTCCCATGCCCTGCGCAGCAAGCAGGAGGCTCACGGGGGTGAGGGGCACCTCCAAGGCGGAGGGCAGGAGCAGCAGGGCAGTGCTGAGGGGCAGCTGAAGTGCCGACACTTGACAGCCTCCCGGCCAAACCTGTCCGAATCAATTGTCAGAGGTTCCAAGATCTACCGGTAGATCCCGATCGATCGCCTGTTGGTGCCCTAGAGCCACCTGCCCCCATTCTTGCCCCACGGCTGCATTCCCTGCATCCACCCTGTCCCTTCCCCACAGGCGTATTCCCTTAATCCACTCCCCATCCCTGCCCCACGGCTTCATCCCCTAGATCCACCCCCATCCCTGCCCCACAGCTGCATCCCCTAGATCCACCCCCATCCCTGCCCCACAGCTGCATCCCCTAGATTCCCCCCCTTCCCTGCCCCACAGCTGCATCCCCTAGATCCACCCCCATCCCTGCCCCACAGCTGCATCCCCTAGATCCACCCCCATCCCTGCCCCACGGCTGCATCCCCTAGATCCACCCCCCATACCTGCCCCACGGCTGCGTCACCAAGTTCCACCCCATCCCTGCCGCAAGGCTGCGTTCCCTAGATCCACCCCATCCCTGCCCCACAGATGGATTCCCTAGATTCCTCCTCCATCCCTGCCCCACAGCCGTGTTCCCTGCATCCACCCTGTCCCTGCCCCACAGCTGCATCCCCTAGTTCCACCCCCCGCATCTCTTCCCCGAAGCTGCATCCCCTAGATCCACTCCCATCCCTGCCCCACAGCCGTGTTTCCTGAATCCACTCTGTCCCTTCCCCATGGCTGAGTCCCCTAGTTCCACCCCCATTCCTGCCCCACAGATGCGTCCCCTAGATTCACCCCCATCCCTGTCCCACAGATGCGTCCCCTAGATCCACACCCATCACTGGCCCACAGATGCCTCCCTTAGTTCCACCCCATCCCTGCCCCACAACTGCATCCCCTAGGTCCTCCCCCATCCCTGCCCCATTTCCTCATCCCCTTACTCTTACCTTTTTCTGTCTCTGCTGCCCACACCTGCACTCCCGCCTGGCCTGGCCCCGGGGACGTGGCGAGCTGCTGTGCCCGTGGTCCCTGGGGGCGTGGAGCTGCCTGCTCCCAGGTGGGATGAAATTGCCCAGAAAGAATTGCTCAGCCAGGGCAGCCTCATGTCCTGGCTACGCATCTGGGCCATAAAGCCATAAAAGCCTCGGGAGGTGCCGGGGGCTGCCCTGCCCCTCGGGCCCCTCTGCCTCACACCCCCTCCCCAGGGGGGAATGATTGAAGGGGAGCGAACAGACACCAAGATGGACGCGGAATGGGATCATCCCCATGGAGACCCCCAAAGTGGGACACAGACAGAGCCCCCCACCGTGCCCCAATACATGGGACTTACCCCATTCTGAGAGGTGATTTCCCCCCACTTCCCAGGCAGCTGCTGCACATCGATCCCTGTATGAATGGCTCCCCAGCTGCCCCACCCCAGAGGTGGCTGCATCTCAGGTCTGGGCACGCTCTGCCCCCCCCCCCCGGCAGTGTTATGTGTGGCTGTTCCCCACACTGCCCCACCCCAGAGGTGGCTGCATCTCAGGTCTGGGCACGCCCTGCCCCCCCCCTCCCGGCAGTGTTATGTGTGGCTGTTCCCCACACTGCCCCACCCCAGAGGTGGCTGCATCTCAGGTCTGGGCACGCTCTGCCCCCCCCCCCCGGCAGTGTTATGTGTGGCTGTTCCCCACACTGCCCCACCCCAGAGGTGGCTCCCTGGCTGCTCTGGCCCAGAGCTAGGTGTATTTCTTGGGGACTCTTAAAAGCATCGGGCTCCTTGTTAGTGAAGAGCCACGCAGTGTAACATTTGTGTATGCTACAGGCATTTTCTGCCCCATTGTGAGCAGGGTGGCTTTGCCTACACAGAGCCGAGGCAAGAGCCCAGGAGTCCTGGCTCCCAGACCCCCTGCTGTCAGCCCATCAGCTGTCAGGGTATGTTCTTTGGAGGGCTGGCACAAAGCCTCACGGGCGAACTCCCTCCCCCCCATCCGATCCATTTTGCTCTATTTGTTTCCGTGACTATGTGTTATTTCCGCTGGGAGAGATAACGGGGCTCTAGAAACACAGGAAGGCAGGGCCAGCTCAGGAGAGCGAATCATTCTCTCTGAGGCGATGCTACAGGAAACCCCCAGATGCTACAGAAAACCCCCATCTCTGCAAGGGGTGAATCATTGCCATGTGGCATTATGTGCGGCTGTTCCCCAGCTGCCCCTCCCCAGAGGTGGCTGCATCTCAGCACCAGGTGAGCCATCCTGCACGACGTTATATGCAATGCTTCTCCAAGGGCTTCACCCCAGCGCTGGCTGCATCTTGCAGTCCGTCAACGCATCCCAGTGCGGTGTGGCTGGATGGCTGCTTCCCAAAGTGCTCTGCCCCCTACAGCCAATAAGTCACACCCACACCAGACCAGGAAATCAGCAGGAAACTGAAGCTGAAGTTGGGAAGGGCAGAGTAGAGGAGGACCCAGACACCCTGACTCCCAGCCTCCCCTGCTCTAAACCCAGCAAGCTTGCACTGTGCTGGGGCATCGGGGCCAACCTCTAATGCCAGGGAAGAGCCCCCACCCCACTCCCTGCAGCACAGCACCCCCTAGAGCCTCCCTGGGGCATTGGGCCCAGCCCTGACCAACCCACCCCACTCCCCACAGCACAGCGCCCCCTAGAGCCTCCCTGGGGCATTGGGCCCAGCCCTGACCAACCCACCCCACTCCCCGCAGCACAGCGCCCCCTAGAGCCTCCCTGGGGCATTGGGCCCAGCCCTGACCAACCCACCCCACTCCCCGCAGCACAGCGCCCCCTAGAGCCTCCCTGGGGCATTGGGCCCAGCCCTGACCAACCCACCCCACTCCCCGCAGCACAGCGCCCCCTAGAGCCTCCCTGGGGCATTGGGCCCAGCCCTGACCAGCCCACCCCACTCCCTGCAGCACAGAGCCCCCTAGGGCCGCCCTGGGATATTGGGCCCAGCCCTGACCAACCCACCCCACTCCCCGCAGCACAGCGCCCCCTAGAGCCTCCCTGGGGCATTGGGCCCAGCCCTGACCAACCCACCCCACTCCCCGCAGCACAGCGCCCCCTAGAGCCTCCCTGGGGCATTGGGCCCAGCCCTGACCAACCCACCCCACTCCCCGCAGCACAGCGCCCCCTAGAGCCTCCCTGGGGCATTGGGCCCAGCCCTGACCAACCCACCCCACTCCCCGCAGCACAGCGCCCCCTAGAGCCTCCCTGGGGCATTGGGCCCAGCCCTGACCAACCCACCCCACTCCCCGCAGCACAGCGCCCCCTAGAGCCTCCCTGGGGCATTGGGCCCAGCCCTGACCAACCCACCCCACTCCCCGCAGCACAGCGCCCCCTAGAGCCTCCCTGGGGCATTGGGCCCAGCCCTGACCAGCCCACCCCACTCCCTGCAGCACAGAGCCCCCTAGGGCCGCCCTGGGATATTGGGCCCAGCCCTGACCAACCCACCCCACTCCCCGCAGCACAGCGCCCCCTAGAGCCTCCCTGGGGCATTGGGCCCAGCCCTGACCAACCCACCCCACTCCCCGCAGCACAGCGCCCCCTAGAGCCTCCCTGGGGCATTGGGCCCAGCCCTGACCAACCCACCCCACTCCCCGCAGCACAGCGCCCCCTAGAGCCTCCCTGGGGCATTGGGCCCAGCCCTGACCAACCCACCCCACTCCCCGCAGCACAGCACCCCCTAGAGCCTCCCTGGGGCATTGGGCCCAGCCCTGACCAACCCACCCCACTCCCCGCAGCACAGCGCCCCCTAGAGCCTCCCTGGGGCATTGGGCCCAGCCCTGACCAACCCACCCCACTCCCCGCAGCACAGCGCCCCCTAGAGCCTCCCTGGGGCATTGGGCCCAGCCCTGACCAGCCCACCCCACTCCCTGCAGCACAGAGCCCCCTAGGGCCGCCCTGGGATATTGGGCCCAGCCCTGAGCACCAGAGGAGACCCCCCCACACCCTGCCCCCTATAGCATAGCGCCCCTTAGTGCTGCCCTGGGACACTGAAACCTCTCACAGAGGATGCACAGAGCTCTCAGCTAAATACCGGGCCTGGCAAATGCTCATGGATCAATTTATTTCTTTTCCTGCTGCGGCAATGCGTCAGTTTCCTCTGAGCGGCTGGGGCCGAACGCTCCAGTGCTTTCCAGCTGAAAGCTGTTTACAGACTTGCTATTTGGCTGGTCCCTGCTGCAGTTAATAGCCTGTAAAGAATTTTTATTGCTGATCCTACTGCAGGAAGAGCTGCCAATTACATCCCTCCTTCCTCGTGCCAGGCGCATGCTAGCCCAGCTGCGGGGAGAAGCGTGGGAAGGCACTCGCTAGTCAGAAAAGAAAGCACTGAGTGGCTGCGTGGGGCTGCTTCCTGGCCGCCCCACCCCCAGAGCTGGCTCCTAGCCCGGGGAGAGTCGGTCCAGTGCAGTGCTGCTTTGAGGCTACTACTCTTAAAAACAATGCAGCACGCCCCTGACCCCCACCCCTTTAGAGCCCCCACCCTCCCAGAGCTGGGGCAGGAACCCAGGGCTCCTGACTCCCGGGTCCCACACTCCACCCCACAGCAGGCTAGGAAAGCTGGAGCAGGTTGCTCTGGCCCTTCACACATGGCTGTGGGGTCCTCTTCCCTGGAGGTCCCTTATCACGGGGCGGGGGAGTGGAGGAGCGGGGCTTGGATAAATCACACTCCGCTTGTGTCAGAGTCACCCACAGCCTATGGGCCTGGGGGGGGGGGTCGCTGTGCTGGGGGGCTGAACCTCAGGGGCAATAGCTGGTGATTAATGGGATATTTGGGGGGTACAAGGGAAAGCACCCCCTGCTGCAGAGTGTGTGTGTATGTGTGTATCCCTGATGTCCCCTACTGGAGGAGCTGAGCCCTGTTCTGTGGTGGGGGGCTGGGCCCTGCTCTGTGTGTGTGTGTGTGTGTGGACCCCTGCTGGAGGGAATAAGCCCTGGCGTGTGTGTGTGGGGGGGGGGCCCTCTGCTGGAGGGAATAAGCCCTGCTCTGTGTGGGTGTGGGTGTGGGTGTGTGTGGCCCCCTGCTGGAGGGAATAAGCCCTGCTGTGTGTGTGTGTGTATGCAGGGAAGCTGACAGCATCGATGGGCCCTGGGCAAGGTGTGGGGGGCCTGGCTGCGCACTCCCAGAAGGGGCAGGGTCTTGGACGGGAGGGGCGGGGCTGGGAGCAGCCAGACCAGACTGCAGTCTCCCCCCCACCCTCCCGCAGCCCTCAGCACGGCCTGGAGTGCGCCGCCCAGCGCTCCGGTGGCACTTTAAAGGGTCCGGGGTTCTGGGTGCCGCTGCTGCTGCAGTAGTGGGGAGGGCGGCCGGGAGCCCTTGCCCTGCATTACCCTGCCTGTGTTTCTCTCTAGCTGCCTGACTCCGCTCACCCTGCCCCCACTCTGCTCCCCAGTCCAAGTCCAGCACTAAGGCCACGGACACCCCCCACCCCCACCCCACCCAGCGTCCAGAGCTCAGCGGGGCCTGAGAGTCCAGAGTGGCTCCATGGCTGGGCTCCGTGGCCAGGCTTTGTGGGTCCATGGCTGGGCTCCGTGGCCAGGCTCCATGGCGCCATGGCTGGGCTCCGTGGCCAGGTTCCATGGGTCCATGGCTGGGCTCCGTGACCAAGCTCCATGGATCCATGACTGGGCTCCGTGGCCAGGCTTTGTGGGTCCATGGCTGGGCTCCATGGCCAGGCTCCATGGTGCCATGGCTGGGCTCCGTGGCCAGGTTCCATGGGTCCATGGCTGGGCTCCGTGACCAAGCTCCATGGATCCATGACTGGGCTCCGTGGCCAGGCTTTGTGGGTCCATGGCTGGGCTCCATGGCCAGGCTCTGTGGGGCCATGGCTGGGCTCCGTGGCCAAGCTCCGTCGGGCCATGGCTGGGCTCCATGGCCAAGCTCCATGGGGCTATGACTGGGCTCCGTGGCCAGGCTCCATGGGGCCATGGCTGGGCTCCATAGCCAGGCTCCATGGGACGATGGTCGGTTTCTGTGGGTCTGTGGCCAGGTCCCTGGGTCCATGGCAGCGGGCAGCTGGCCCCGTCGAGGGAGGCTCAGTGCCGCAGGGCTGCGTACTGCACGCTTGCCTCCGACTCGGACTCGGACTCGGACTCCCAGCGGCCGGGTGGGGCACGGGAGCGCGGGCCGGGCAGCACCAGGGTGCAGTAGTTCAGCTCCTCCTCCTCCGGCTGGGTCCCCACATTCTCATAGTCGCCCTTCGCTTCGCCCTGGGGAGGCAGGCAGGCGTCAGAGAGAGGCAGCTACAGGCACAAGCCCCCAGCTGGGACCCTCTGCAGCTCCCAGCCCATCGCCCCCTGCTCTCCTGGCCCTGGGCTGCCCCCCCGCACTGCCTACCCATCGCCCCCTGCTCTCCCGGCCCTGCGCAGCCCCCCCGCACTGCCTACCCATCGCCCCCTGCTCACCCGGCCCTGGGCTGCCCCCCCTACTCCCTACCCACTGCCCCCTGCTCTCCCGGCCCTGCGCAGCCCCCCCTCACTGCCTACCCATCGCCCGCTGCTCACCTGGCCCTGGGCTGCCCCCCCTACTCCCTACCCACTGCCCCCTGCTCTCCTGGCCCTGCGCTGCCCCCCCTCACTCCCTACCCATCGCCCCCTGCCCTCCCAGCCCTGGGCTGCCCCTCCCCACCCCTCCCCACTGCCTCCTGCTCTCCCGGCCATGGGCTGCTCCCCCACCCACCCACCGCCCCCTGCCCTCCCAGCCTTGGGCTGCCCCTCCCCATGGCCCCCTGCTCTCCTGGCCCTGGGCTGCCCCCCCCCCACTCCCTACCCACCACCCCCTGCTCTCCCGGCCCTGGGCTGCCCCCCCCCACCCACCGCCCCCTGCTCTCCCGGCCCTGGGCTGCCCCCCCCTTCCCAACCCACAGCCCCCTGCCACCCAGCACTGCTGGGGTGCTCAGCTGTCACATGAAGGCGGAGCAGACGCATGGCAGAGCCCAGGTTGGGCTGGGTTCCAGCTGCCAGCGGAAGGACCGCATATTTTTATCTTATCTCAACAAATGATTTTATTTCGAGAGCAAAAATTTATTCTAAGTCACATGAGTGACCCAGAAAGGGGAACTAGAGGCAGAAAAACAACTCTCCCAGCCTGCTACGTGTGTGTGGGTTAGGCCTCGTGTGGTACAGCCCACCACCCTGCCAGCCCTGCCAGGGGCCCTCCCCCATGACCCACAGCCCCCAGCTAGCCCAGCCACTCCGGGACATGCATCCCAGACAGGACCCCACTTAAGGGACCTGGAGGACGCAGGCTCTGATGGGACGGAGCTCTTGGGGGACCCAGGGAACGCCAGGCTGGTACCTTGGGCAGCAGTTTGGGTTTCTTCACCACACTGTAAATAGCAGCTTCATCCAGGCTGGTCGGCTCCACTGCCTGCTTTGAGTTTCCTGGCCCCCTGGGAGGAGAACAACAGCTTTTAATGGAAGCAGACAGGACTTGCGGTTTCCCTCCCCAGCTCTGGGAGAAGCCAGGGCTGGCGGGTTCTTTCCCCCCTTTATACCTGGCAGAGGCGGCCTGCCCCTGGCAACGACTGGGTGGGAACTGGAGTGTTGCATAATTGATAGCCTCTGTGGAAACTCCATTCAGGCACCCCACAGAGCTGACTGGCCGCTGGGGTTTCAGAGGTGCCCGTCTTCTAGGCTGAGAGAAAGACAAAACATTGCACGGTGTGCCCAGAAATGGCTCAGCCAGCATGGAGATGCAGGCACTTTTGGGGAACAGCTGCACCAAATGCCGCCTGGGACCGGCTCACCCAGTGCTAAGATGCAGCCACTTGTGGGGCAGGGTCATGGGGGAGCAGCTGCATGACGCTACAGGCTTAGGGTGGGAAGTGAAGAAAACTCCTCGGAGAGGGACTGGCAGAGGCAGGACAGAATCTCCCACCCTGGGGTTGCACCCACATGCTAGGTTTGCTGTCCCAAAATACAGGGACTGGCTCAGGAAATGTTACCCAGCTCAGGGCTAGAAATTCAGCTCTGATCTGCATTGGAACAATGCCCTGCAGCACAGCACCCCCTAGTGCCACGCTGGGGCATCGGCCTAACTCAGCACAGCGCCCCCTAGCGCCACACAGGGGCATTGGCTCAGCGCGGCTCAGCGCAGCATAGCGCCCCCTAGCGCTGCACTGGGGCATCGGCCCAGCTCAGCACAGCGCCCCCTAGCGCCGCACTGGGGCATCGGCTCAGCTCAGCACAGCGCCCCCTAGGGCCGCACTGGGGCATCGACTCAGCTCAGCACAGCGCCCCCTAGCGCCGCACTGGGGCATCGGCTCAGCTCAGCACAGCGTCTCCTAGGGCCACACTGGGGCATTGGCCCAGCTCTGCCTGCCAGGAAACAGCTCCCCGTCCCCTATAGCACAGCGCCCCCTAGCGCCTCGCTGGGGCATTGGCCCAGCTCAGCACAGCGCCCCCTAGGGCCGCACTGGGGCATCGGCCCAGCTCAGCACAGCGTCCCCTAGGGCCACACTGGGGCATTGGCCCAGCTCTGCCTGCCAGGAAACAGCTCCCCGTCCCCTATAGCACAGCGCCCCCTAGCGCCTCGCTGGGGCATCGACTCAGCTCAGCACAGCGCCCCCTAGCGCCGCACTGGGGCATCGGCTCAGCTCAGCACAGCGTCCCCTAGGGCCACACTGGGGCATTGGCCCAGCTCTGCCTGCCAGGAAACAGCTCCCCGTCCCCTATAGCACAGCGCCCCCTAGCGCCTCGCTGGGGCATCGGCCCAGCTCAGCACAGCGCCCCCTAGCGCCGCGCTGGGGCATCGGCCCAGCTCAGCACAGCGCCCCCTAGCGCCGCGCTGGGGCATCGGCCCAGCTCAGCACAGCGCCCCCTAGCGCCGCGCTGGGGCATCGGCCCAGCTCAGCACAGCGCCCCCTAGCGCCGCGCTGGGGCATCGGCCCAGCTCAGCACAGCGCCCCCTAGCGCCGCGCTGGGGCATCGGCCCAGCTCAGCACAGCGCCCCCTAGCGCCGCGCTGGGGCATCGGCCCAGCTCAGCACAGCGCCCCCTAGCGCCGCGCTGGGGCATCGGCCCAGCTCAGCACAGCGCCCCCTAGCGCCGCGCTGGGGCATCGGCCCAGCTCAGCACAGCACCCCCTAGCACCGCGCTGGGGCATCGGCCCAGCTCAGCACAGCCCCCCCTAGTGTCGCACTGGGGTATCAGCCCAGCTCTGCCTGCCAGGGAACAGCCTCCGCCCGCTGCAGCACAGTGCCCCCTGTCAAAAATTTCTCACTAAGAACGATCTCCTGCTCCTCCTGCTCATAGGCTCCAGAACAAGCTCGGGGAGATGATGCTTCTTCCTGCAAAGACAGGAGCAGAGCAAGGTCAAGAGTCAGGACTCCTGGGTTCTACCTCTGGCTTGGGGGAGGGGTGACAGCGGGGTCTAGTGGTTAGAGCAGGTGGGGCTGGGAGTCAGGACTCCTGGGTTCTAAACCATGCCCAGGAAGGGAGTGGGGTCTAATGGTTAGGACGGCAGGATTGGGAGCCAGGATGTCTGTGTTCTACCCCTAGCTTTAAGAAGGTAGTGGTGTCCAGTGGTTAGAGGGGAGGCAGGACTCCTGGTTTCTATCCCCATGTCCAGGAGGGGCATGGGGGTCCGGTGGGGAGGGGGGAGCATTTTCCAGCTACACTAGTCTGTCCCAGAGCTCAGGCTGCCAGCTCCATGGGTGCTGGTCTCTAGGGCTCAGGGCTGGCTGTGGTGGGGGGTGAGGGAGCTTTCTGCTTACCACTGCTGAAGGGTGCAGAACAGCATGCCTAGCAGGAAGAGAAAGGCCAGGCCCACGCCGACCCCCAGAGCAACTTTCTTAGCTATAGTCCTGGAGTTGTCTGCAAAACAACACAGCAAGGAAGGGGGTGCACAGGAGTGGAGACTAGTGGTTAGAACAGCTCAGACTTGAGGGGAGCCAGCAGAAATGGGGGAGCCCTGGGCTGGGACAGCAGGTCTGTGGGGCAGGAGTGAGGGGAGCCAGCGAAGCTGGGGAGCCCAGGGCTGGGACAGCAGGTCTGTGGGGCAGGAGTGAGGGGAGCCAGCAGAGCTGGGGGGCAGTGGGATCCCAGCAGGGGCTGCAAGTCAGGAGTGAGGGGCCGCAGCACACAGGCCCCTTACAGCTGACGTAGAGCAGGACAGGCGGGGAGTCCCCGGAGGAGATCTGGTTGCTGGCCCGGCAGTGGTAGTGCCCAGATATCCCAACGTCCACGTTCTCGATGATCAGCGTATCCTGCACCTCACGATCCTGCCATTGGCCGTCCCGGTACCAGTCATACTTCAGCACGGCCGGCTGGGCATCGGCCCGGCACCGCAGCATCACATCCATCCCCTCCAAGATCTGCCCCCGCGGGGCCACTGACATCTGCACGTCCCGCGGGGCATCTGGGGAGGGAGCCGGCACTAGTGGTGAGAACCGGGGGCTGGGAGCCAGGACTCCTGGGTTCCTTCCCTAGCTTTGTCAGCAGAGTGGGAACTAGTGGTTAGATATGGGAGCCAGGACTCCTAGGTTCCTTTCCCAGCTCTGGGAAGGCAGTGGGGTATAGTGGTTAGAGATGGGAGCCATTACTTCCTTCCCCAGGTCCAGGATGGGGGCCTGAGAGCTAAGACTCCTGGGTTCCTTTCCCAGCTCTGAGAAGGAAGTGGGATCTAGTGGTTAGAGTTGGGGGGGTGGGGTTGGAGCCAGGACTCCTGGGTTCTCTCCCTGTCTCTGGGAAGGATCTGGGCGTTGGCGACTTACACCAGACATCCAGCGGCAAGGGTCTGGCGACGGTGGAGCCCACGGCGTTCTGAGCTTCACAGTGGTACTGGCCCGAATCGGACGACTTCACAGCTGGCAGGCGCAGTGTGTTGGAGCCCTCGCCCTGAAGCACCTTGTCCTTGTACCAGGTGTACTGCAGGGCATGGGGGTTGGCTCTGTCCACCGAGCACTTCAGGGTCACCGCGTCGCCCTCCTTGATGGACCCCAGCGGCTGCTGCACCACGGTGACTCTCTTGGGCTCATCTGCAGAAAGACAACCGCCCCGTGTCTGCCAGCCCCTGCCAGCCCATTGGCCCCAGCTTGGATCCAGCCCCACTGACACCAAGGGGGCGATAGGCCCAGTGACCCAGCTGGGATCTGGGGCCCATTGACCAGAAAACTGGGGGTTCACCCCCAAAAGATTCATCTCATGAAGAAGAATAGTAATTTCTGCCAAGAAAAGTTAATTGTTTGGGGGGAGATTCCACATGTGATATGGGGGGAGGGGAATCCTTTTTATGATTTTGTACAAATTTTGGCTGTGAGATTGAGATGAAGTGCTCACTTCTTTATGGTTATTTACTGAAAATAGGCAGAAAGGAATAAAAGAGGGAGAGAAATTGGGGGGAACGCTTCTTTTTCATTTTTAGACATTTCAAATAATTTTTACCCTATTTTTTCAGGGGAGTTCAAAAGCTCACTTTTCTCCACTGGGAAAGGATGAGAAAGGGTTTGTTATGAGTTAGTAAAACACACCCTACACTTTAAAAACTTTTCTGATACTGTTCCAGTGAAGAATAATGTGAATTAAGCCCTGCAAAGCAAGAAAAATATATTTTTTGAAGTAAATGGCTTAATTGTGGATATAAAAAACACTTTAAAAAATTTCGGCACATACTTTTTCAGTGCAATAAAATGGGAAGGGGAAAAGCCACAAAAACAAATGAAAAATGATTCGTTGTTTTTGTAAAGGCTAAGTAACATGTCTGATCTTTTTTCTCATGTTTCCAGTGGGTAATCAAGCAGTGACTTCCCCCGGGGAAAATGTGAAAAATGTTTCTTGAAACAATGAAAACAAAATCGATAACAGAATCAAAGCCCCATTTCTGTTGTTTTCACGCCCACATTTCTGCTAGAAAAATCAAAGAAGGAAAATAAATGTTGAAAAGTCACTTTTCTCACTAGGAAAATTTTAAAAACACACAAAGGCCAAACAATGGGAGATCAAACCATTTTTTTCTAAGGGGAGAAAACTGAATTTTTGGGCTTTTCAATGGAATAACAATGTTGAGCTGGAAGAACCATTTTTTTCCACAAAATTTTGCAGCAGTAAATCCCACGAGGACGTTGAGAAGCTGGGAGGCGGGTACTTACACTGCACATTCACTGAGACAGAGGAGGACTGTATAGAGCCGACTGCATTCTCAGCTGCGCAGCTGTAGTTACCCGACTGCTCCTCTCTGGCAAAGAAGGTGACGATGCTCTCCTGGGTCTCTCTATACTGTCTGTCATCCTGGTACCACCTGTACTTGATGACTGGGGGGTTACTGCTGCCCACGGAGCAGTTGAGCGTCACTGCACTGCCTTCCAGGATGTGATGGGGGTTTTCGAGGGTGATTCTGGCCCAATGGGGGGCATCTGGAAAGAAGCAAAGTTGGGATGTGTCGGGGTGTTTGGGGAGGAGGGTAAGGGCAGGACATTGAAAGAAGGGAACTGCCCTAAGCAGAGCCGAGGCCTTTCTGAATCTGCAGAGAGGCTGTTGCTACGAAAGGAGGGAGCTGCCCTAAGTGTGACTGACCTAGCAACACTGCCTGAGTCTGCAGAGAGCCTGAGACCATTGCTTCCAGAGGGGGAGCCATGCCAAAGGGGCATTAACTCTCAGCCCAGCTGCCCTGAGGCCCTTTGTCCCAGCAGGGGGCTCTATGTATCCCAAACAAAGACACCTGGATGCTGGGATATACATCAGGATCCCACCTCTCACACCAATACTTGTCCAGATGAAGAATGTAGATCCTAGGGGGAGGCTACAGCTCCTGCACCTCTGGGAGTCAGGAGGGTTCTGCCATGCCGAGCTTGGGCGCATATCCTGGATTGCATCCGGGCCCAATACCACTCCCGGCTGCAGCGCCCCCTGCTGGTGCCCTGGCTACTCACACAGCACGTCAATTGTAATGGCTTGTGATTTCGACGTCCCAACTTCATTCTTAGGCTCACAGTGGTACGATCCAGACTGGTTGGAAAGGATTTTGTCAAAGTGCAGATTCTGCTGGGTTTGGGACTCAATGTGCTGGCCATTCCAGAACCACATGTAGTGACTGACAGGTGGGACAGCCCTACAGACGCAGCTGAATGTAACCGTGGTCCCTTCCGGAATCGACGAGTGTGCCCACAGTTCCACATGAGTGTCCTTGGGTGCATCTGGGGAATAAATGGAACACACAGGCCTGATTTAAATGGACTATTCCGTGGGTTACCTTAAGTGAATTGACCAAGGTCACCCTGAGAGTTCAGTGGCAGAGAGTACACTGAACTCCATTCCCCTGTGAACATCTCACACATGGGCAAATCCTTTCTCCTGAGCAGGACTACTCAACACACAGCCCGTGGCCTGTTTGTTTGCAGCCTGTGGTGCAGTTTGGGTTTACGCGGGCTCAACACGCCACCAGTGTGGCTTCCACTGGGAACAGGCTCCACAACAGTGAGGTGTCTCCCAGGCAGGGTGAGCATTGAAAGATGCAAGCGGACGGGCTGGCTGGGACAGACAGGTACAGGGTGTTGGCATTTCTAGCCCCCAGAGAGGAGGTGCCGGGAGCACTGGGGCGTTGTGAGAAGTGCTGGCTGCTTAGCCGTGTGGGCAGAGACCCAGAGGTGCTAACTGGCTCACACTGGCCACATTTGGGTCCGGTGCGGCAACTTAAGGGTTAATCTTTGTATTCATGCCCCTCAGTGAGTAAGACCGCTTTGGGGGTGGGGCTGAGTTAGTCTGTAACAGGAGAAACTTAAAAAAACAACAAATGGTCTGGTAGCACTTTATAGACTAACAAAATTTGTAGATAGGATCATGAGCTTTCGTGGGCACAGCCCACTGCTTCAGATGACTGGAGTGTTGGATGTCCAGATCCAAAATAAATGAGAAGCTATTTACATGTATTTGCATGGATATGCAACCACACTTAGGTTGCGGCCCTCAGCATGTGCTGTGAGTATCATTGTGGCTCCCGGGGCTTCCCAAGTTGAGTAGCCCTAGAGGTTAAGGGTGTTAAATGGCGATTATCTGGCTAATCATGGAGTTGATACAATTATCGACTCTGTGATTAGTCGATCAGGGCTCTGCAGAGCCGCAGCAGGGGCCGCTCCTGGAGATGGCTGGAGCCAGGACTGAGCCATCCTGACCCGTGCCAGCTCCGGAGCCACCCACGCTGCGGCTCTGCATTTTACATGTAATAAGAACTGCCAGGCTCTTCCTGCATTTAAAATGCAGCGGCGCAGCATCCTGGACCAGCATGAGCTGGGAGTCCAGCAGCCCTGCATCGCAGCGGCCAGGACTGGCCACAAACAGCAGCTGCTCCCTGGACACAACCAGCCCGGGCCCCTGCAAACAGGGGCTGCTTGGTATCAACAGCCCCTGTCCGCGGGAGTGGGGCCCAGCTCCCCACTGGGACCCCCACGGCCAGGGGCTGCTGCTAGAGCAGCCTCTGCCTTGGAGACCTTCAGCCCACCACAGGCAGACAGCAGCCCCTCCTATCCCCCACCACCAGCTCCTGCTCCCCCCTTGCTGCCTCTCCTACAGGGCCACAGGGAATTGTGCAGGGCCGGCCCACAACACTTTGGCACCTGAGGCGGGGAGCTCAAATGATGCCCTCATGCCCCCTTGCTTGGGCCAAAACTTTGAAAGGTCTCTTGTGCCCTCCTTCCTCCAGCACAGCACTCCCCCATCTCTGTGCACCAGCAGCAGACACAATTTTCTACACTCTGGGCCCTAGTGGTGCCCTTCCACAGTCTGGCCCCTGAGGCGGCCGCCTCAGTTCGCCTCATGGTAGGGCCGGCCCTGCGTTTGTGGCAACACTTCCAAAAGCCGGGCGGGGGCGGACGTGCTTTTTGCTCTGTGGGGTTCTTAGAACAATCGGGAACATTTCACCCCAAAAGCAAACGTTCCCCTTGCGTCACACGCTGTTTTCTGCATACGCCGTGGACCGAGCCTAGCGCACCGTAATCATTCAGTGCCAGACGCTCCGGCTGTCCCGAGGTGGAGGGCTGAAACCATTTTCAACCTTTGAAGCAGCCGGGTTTTCCTGCTTCAAATTCGGCCAGTTCTTTTTGCTGGGGGCAATGGCTGACAGATCTGCCACAGGGTGCAATCAAATCCATTGTTCCAGCATTTGGGGCTGGTTTTCCACAGTCTCTGTGTCCCGGCCCCCGCCCACAGGAGAGGCTGAGCCCTGCTCTGTGGGGGGTGCGCATGCTCCCCGCTCTCCCTGCTGGAGGGGATGAATCCTGCTTGGCGGGCGTAACCTGAAGGGAACAGGTCAGAACCAGCCATGTGTGAGAGACGAGGCACAGTGCCCTCTGCTGGCTGGAACCAGAACTATCTTGTCACAAGTCAGAGGCCTTGTACTTCTAGAGCTAAGGGAGATTCCCCTTTAACTGCCTTAAGTTCCTGTCTTTTCCCAGGACACAAGCCCTGGTTATTTCACCACCTCTGCTGGCCACATCACAAGTGTCTGGGGCAGCCCGGTAGCACTCCTTGCCTCCCTCCCTGCCCTCTGTATGGGTGTCTGGTCTCAGGCAGTTCCACAGCCCCTGGCCTCCTGTCTGGCCCAGCCCCCACACTCACACTGGACTTGTATCTGCACTGCTGGGGATCGGACCGTGCCTATTTCATTGGCAGCCTCACAGATGTAGGAGCCTGAATGCCTGTCTGCCTTGGCCTCAAACCACCAGCTCTGCTCCTGCTCCTCATACAGCTGCTGTCCGTCCTTATTCCAGTTGTACGCAGAGACCGCAGGGTTGCTGCCATTGGCCTCACATTTCAGGGTGACTCTGTCTCCCTCTTTGATGGTCTGTCTGGGGGTCACTGTCAACTGGACGTTCCTCGGGGCATCTGCAGCAAACCAAACCGGGGGTGAACAGCTGGGATCTGGACAGTGGGGTGGGGCTGGGCCATGTGGTTTTTTCCCCTTTGGGAGGTGCTGGCTCCCATCCTCCCCCAGGCCAGGGCACTGGGTGGGGAACAGGCCATGGGACCTTCCCCCTCTGTAGGGGAGGGGAGGCCTGGCTCTGCCCCTGGTGCCCATCTCTGCCCAATGGGAGGGCCCCACTCTTCCTTCAGAATGCTTCCAGCGCTTGCCCTGTTGGCCAATCTGCTTCCCCTCACCTGGCCCCACTGACCCCCCTGCCGCCCCCCAGAAGTTGCAGCCTGTGCTGCACTTTACAGGTCAGCACCAGAGCAGCTGGTGCTATCAGACCCAGGGGTTCCTGGTTCAACTCCCCCTCACTCACATTTCACATGTAGCACCAGGCTGCTCTCGGAGCTCAGTGTCCCTTTCAAGGTGCTGAGCTGGCAGGTTAAATTTTTCCCATGGTCCTCCCAGGTGGGCGTGAAAGTCAGTGTGTTCTTAGTCATTCCTTCTGCAACAGACGGTGTCGTGAAGAGCTCTTGGGTCTGAGGCAACAACCCTCCCCAGCTCAGGCTTATGTTGTAGTCTGGGCAGTAATAGGCTACAGAGCAAACCACATGGGCCGAGGTCAACTCCCTGAACTCACTGGGTGCTTCAATGTCAGGAGCCGGAGGGGAATCTGTGTCACGGGCAAAGGGGAAAGTTAGTAAGGAGAAAACATCATCATTAGGTACAGTCCTTGGGCCAGCAGAGAGCAGAGCCCTGTCGCCCTGTGCAGAGAGCAGAGCCCTGTGCTACCCAGACAGTCCCTGCCCCAAAGAGACTGCAGTGCAAATTCACAAGGGATTATTCTGCCTGATTTTCATTTGGGGAAACTGAAGCACAGAGCAATGAAACTACTCCCCCGGGATCCATGGGAGAAAAGGAAAATGTGAAATAACAAAACCCAATGCCAACCTTGTGCTGTACTCAGGGCAAAGGGAATAAAAGGCAAGTGGAGAAATGGAATTCAGAATTTGGAGGTAAAACCTTTCAGAACAAACATGAAAATAACACACAACAGAAATGACTTTGAAGATTTCCACCCAACCCACTGCTCTGTTGTGCTAGAGATGCTGCTGAGGAGCATGGAGGATCACAACCTACTGCTGCCTGTAGGTAAAAGCCCCTCTCCTTCAGCTTGCCTGGCAGAAGTTAGTGCTGTGTGCAGGAAGACCAGGAGTTCTAATCCTGCCAAAGGAGTTTTGTTACCGAATTCACTGGAAGGGACGGCGGTTGGGAAAATTGGAGCAGCTAGCCTGGTTGTCATCACAGGCGCACTGAGCTGTGTCCTCAGGAGCAGCTGGTACCTGAACAGGGTCTAGTGTTTGGGGAGCCAGGGCTCCTGGGTTCTGCCCCCAGCTCTAGAAGGGGAGTGGGGTCTAATGGTTAGAGCAGGGATGGGCTCTGAGTCTGCAGTCTGATCCCACAAGGAAGCCCAGGACTCTCTCTCTTACCCAGCACGTTCACAGAGATCAGAGTCATCCACTTCTCTGAGGCGACCAGTCTCAGCCCATAGGTGCCATTCTCGCTGGCCTGCAGGTCAGACAGCTGCAGGCTGCAATATTGCTCCTGGGTCCCCAGGAACTTCACCCGCCCTTGGAAGGCCTGGCTGACAGGGGTGTTGTGCTTGTAGACCACTGTGCCATTGAACTCTTTCGTGACGCTGTTGTACTTCGGGTTCAGGTACCAGGTCAGGGAGCGGAAGGAGCCTTTGTAGCGGTAGAAGCAGTGCTGATAGCTGCAGGGGATGGACAGGCAGGCCCCTGTCCATGCGATCAGGGACTTGGGGACTTTGACAGGTGGGCTACAGTTACACAAGAAGCCTGGAAGTAGCAGAATGACAAAGCTGGAAGGGAGGAGCAGGCTGGCTGGGCGCCTCTGGTGCCAAACTGCAACTCAGGAGACTGGTGGGGGAGGGCTCTGTGCCTCACTTTCCCTACCTGTGCATTGGAAAGAACCCGGGAGTCCTAGCTCCCAGCCTGCCCGCTCTAACTGCTAGGCCCCACTCCCCTCCAACAGCTGGCATAGAACCCACCTGGGAGTCCTGGCTCCCAACCCCTCCCCAATCACATTGAGTGTGATGCCCGATCACATTGAGTGTGATGCCCGAGGAGTCGCTGTCTCTGAGCATGTGACCCCCTGGCTGGGTCTCCCCTCCCTTCTCCCCTGCCCCAGGGCTCTGTGGGTCCAAAGCAGCCAGACCACCAGGGCCATGGGGCCTTACCTGGGAGGAAGAGCAGCCAGACGAGATGCCTCATGGTGACCCTGGGCAGCCACGGCACCGGGGGAGCAGAGGAAACAGCGCAGGGCTGGTGGGTTCCGGCAATGGCCCAGAGCGACAAACACCTCATGGAGCGGGGAGAGACCAACTAGAGGGGAAACTGCAGGGAACCTGCTATCTTCTCTAACCACTAGGCCCCACTCCCCTCCCAGGGCTGGAGACAGAACCCAGGTATCCTGCTGGTCCCCATCCCCCTCCACCCCCCCAGCTCTAACTCAGCAGGTGAAATAGCCGCCGGCTGGCTTTGTTCACATGGTGGGGTTCAATGGGGCGTCACGTTTACATAGGGGAGGCAGCTAAACGTGGGGACCGTTACACACCCCGCTGGGCAGGGGTCTGGGCGCAGGGCCTCAGACCAGGAGCTCAGACCGGTGCCTTTGTTCAGTTAGGGGCTGAAGGCTGAGATCTCAGACTCAGGTCCTATTCCTGGCTGTGGGTGGGGAGTAGGGTCTAGTGGTTAGAGCATCAAATGCCTATTTGTGTGTGAGGGTCTCCGATTCATCCCTGGTGTCTGAGTTTCTCAGCTCCTCAGAGAGCACCGAGGTGCATGCCTGCTGTCAGACCGCAGGCATCGCTGCAGGCCGTGCCCAGAGCATCCCAGAGTCAAAGGCCTTGGCCGCTCCCTCAGAGGATCTGGGGGGTGAAAAGCCTGGGAATGCCCCTCCCCCACTGCTGAGCAGCACCGGGCCCCAGAGCAGCTGTTTCCCCCCCTTCAAGGGCGGCTGGCTGGCCGGGCGTTGGCCAGGGTATTTTTGTAGCACAAATGCTGTCACTTCCTCTGGGCTCTGAGCCAGCCGAGGTGAGAGGCTGGCAGAGGGTGTGAGAACAGGCACAGTCTGCCCCCGCCCTGCCCCCTGCATCAAAGCAACCCCTAGTGCCCCCAGTCTACCCTGACAGCACTGCCCCCCTACTGCCTTCTGTAGCACAGCGCCCCCTAGTGCCTTGGTCTCACCCACTGCAGCACAGCGCCCCCTAGTGCCTTGGTGTCACCCACTGCAGCACAGCGCCCCCTAGTGCCTTGGTCTCACCCACTGCAGCACAGCGCCCCCTAGTGCTCCTGCCTAGCTCCCTGCACCACCACACCCCCTGGCACTCCCTCCCTGCTCCCTGCAGCACAGCTCCTCCCTACTGCCCCCACCAAGCCCCCTGCAGCACAGCGCCCCCTAGTGCTCCTGCCTTGCTCCCTGCACCACAGCACCCCCTGGCACCCCCTCCTTGCTCATTGCGGCTCAGACCCCCTAGTGCCCCCACCAAGCCCCCTACAGCACAGCGGCCCCTAGATGCCCCCTATAAGGCCATCCCAGAGGAATTAAATGAATTCTTTGCATCAGTCCTCACAACTGAAAACGAGAGGGAGATTCTCAACCCTGAGCCATTTTTTGTAAGTGGCAAATCTGAGGAACTGTCTAGACCGAGGTGTCGTTAGACTGAGGTGTCGTTAGAGGGGGTTTTGGAATAAATTGATAAACTGAACAGTAACAAGGCAGAACTACTAACTGTGGTTTGTAACCTAGCCTGTAAATCAGCTTCTGCACCTGATGAGTGGAGGGTAGCTAATGTGACACCAATTATTAAAAAGGGCTCCAGAGGTGATCCTGGCAATTACAGGCCGATAAGAACAGAATTGTCAGACACAGAGATGAACATTATTTGTTGGGGAAAAGTCAACATGGCTTCTGTAAAGGGAAATCATGCCTCACAAATCTAAAGTTGTTTGAGAGGGTCAGCAAACATGTGGACAAGGGGGATCCAGTGGATGTAGTGTGCTTAGATTTCCAGAAAGCCTTTGACAATGTCCCTCACCAAAGGCTCTTAAGTAAAGTCATGAGATAAGAGGGAAGGTCCTCACATGGACTGATATCCGGTTAAAAGACAGTAACCAAAGGGTGCAGTGGCAGTCAGAAAAGCAAAGAGAATGTTAGGAATCATTAAAAAAGGGAAAGAGAATAAGACAGAAAATATCTTATTGCCTCTATATAGGCAGAGAATACCGTATTGCCTCTGTAAATCCATGGGACACCCATATCTGGAATACTGTGTACAGATGTCATTGCCTCATCTCAAAAAAGGTATCTTGGCATTGGGAAAAGTTCAGAAAAGAGCAGCTAAAATTATTGGTGGGAGGGGAGGGAGAGAGAGAAATAAGACTGGGACTTTTCAGCTTAGAAAAGAGAAGATGGGGGAGATATGATGGAGAACTGTACAATTATGACGAGTGCGCAGAAAGTGAATAAAGAGGAGTTATTTACTCCTTCCCATAACACAAGAACCAGGGGCCACCACAAGCACTGAACAGGCAGCAGGTTTAAAACAAGAAAAAAAGGAAGCATTTTTTTCTCACAACACACAGTCAACCTGTGGAACTCCTTGCCAGAGGATGTAGTGAAGGCCAGGACCATAAAAGGGTTCAAAGAAGAGCTAGATACATTCATGGAGGATAGGTTCCTCAACAGCAATTAGCCAGGACGGGCAGGGAGGGTGTCCCTGGCCTCTGTTTGTCAGAAGCTGGGAATGGACAACAGGGGAGGGTTCACTGGATGATTCCCTGTTCTGTTCACTCCCTCTGGGGCACCAGGCATTGGCCACTGTGGGCAGACAGGACACAGGGCTGGATGGACCTTTGGTCTGACCCAGTCTGGCCACTCTGATGTTCTTATGTCCCAGCAGCAAAGCATCACCCAGTGCTCCCACTGCCCCATGAAACACTGAATTTCTTACCATGTGGGTCTCCCCTCCATGAAATAAGCAGGCCCCCTCTTTCCCACTAAGCACTGGAGGGCCGGCCTGCATCCAGTCCCTGACCCCTCACCTCTAACCACTAGACCCCATGGCCCTGCCAAAGTATAGAGCCCCTGCTCCTCCCTTCCCCCAAATTTGGCCTGTACTCCACCCAGCCCTGCCTCTTCCTGCTCCTGCTCTGCCTCCTGGTACCTCTCCCTAAAGCCCCCTCCCCGAGCTATGCGCCCTGGGGGGTTACATTGAGGGGGCTGGTGTGGGACGGCAGCAGGGGTCCCCCCAAGATCTGCACTCACCATGGCATCGGGAAGCAGGGCACCCCAGGCCCAGCCCGCTGCATTCCCAGAGTCCTGTGTTACTCGGGGAAGGGCAGCGGGCTGTGGCTGGACAGGGCTCTTTGCTGCCCAATGCCACAGTGACGCACGGCGGCCTGGCTGGGAGAGCGCACAGCGGCCTGGGCTGCTGGGCATGCTGCTTCCCACGGCACCTCGCCTGCTGCCGCAGTGATTGCAGGGCCCAACCTCTGCTACTGCCCATGCCAAGCCCCCCTGGTAATGCCCCCGGCTGCTCTGGGCCCTGCAGGAGGCTAATAACAGCGCAGGGGGCTGTACCATCCATAGGATGGTTGGGACCGCAGCCAGCAGGCCAGGCCAGTCTCCTGAACCATCCTACGGCTCCAGATAGAACCCAGGAGTCCTGGCGCCCCCCCTCTTGCTCTAACCATTAGCCCCCACTCCTGCTGGCAGAAGAAGCTGCGATTACCTTACAGCACGTCCTGCTGCGGCAGCTCCCAGGGCCGGTCTGGCTGGGAGGGAGCTGAGGTTCCAGTCCAGTGAAAGGGGAAGTGGCGGGGGGAGGAGTTGAGATGTCTGTGTGTCCCCCGGGGCACGTTGGGGGGCTGGGCACCAGGGCACTTCGAAGGGAGGCTCCAGTCTTCCCCCTGCAGGTGTCCGGGCTGGTTAGCAGCCTCCGAGCCCTTTTGCTTTCCTCTCCCTGGCTGTGCAGGGGCGGGCACAGTCCAGGCACGGGTGGGAGATAGGCAGGGAGCGGGGTGGGGTGGTGGGGGCTCAGCCCAGCAGGCAGGGCTCCCCAATGTCCCAGCGCAGGCCAGGGGACCCTCGCCCTCTTTGAGCTGGGCTCACATGGGGCAGACGTGGGCCCAGGCCGAGCGAAGGTCTGGACTGAACCCAGCGTGAGCAATAGGGCACCTTCCTGGTCCAATGGGGAGAGTGTCCGCTCCCTGCCCCATGAACCACAGCATCCCCTAGTGCTGGGCTGGGGCACCAGGGCAAGCCCTGCCTGCCAGGGGAGAGCCCCCACCCCGCCCCCTGCAGCACAGTGCCCCCTAGTGCCACACTTGGGCACTGGGGCCAGCCTTGCTGGTCAGGGAAGAGACCCCTCACTTCTCAGGAAAAAGCCCCAAACTGGCCCCTCTAGCAAAGCAACCACTGGGGCCAGCCCTGTCTGCAAGAGGCGAGCCCCCTTACTCTGCCCCCCTCTATAAGTAGCCTCGGCAGAATTCAGTTTTTGTGTCTTTATCATTTCGATAGCCAAGATCAATGTTTATTTTCACGTATTTTTTCCTGATTCTTATCCCTGAAAATTTTCACATTTGCACAAAATTGTGGGGTTAAAACTGGGTTTTGTGCTGTGTATCGATTTCCCGGGGGGGAGCGAGGGGGAGATGAGCAGGGTCGGCCAATAATTTCCTCCTGAGAGCAGAGACAGGGATACAAACAGTGAATGGTTTGTAGCCCTTAAACAAATGCCGCTGTGGAACATATGCAAAGTCCATATCCTGAATCAAACACCGCGACGTTCTCAAGCAGCAGTCTTCTTATTTCACCTCAGTAAATGCCAGTTATCATCAAGGGACAATTTTTCCATCCTGGTGTGTGTGGACGTTGAAATCGATGTTTACCGGAAAAAACGCCGCTTGCGAAGCCCAGCTAGAAGCATGTCAGCAGAACTCCATTTTACCTTTTCAAAACCTTCCGACCGAGAACGTTCGATGTTTCTTCTGAAGCATTTTTTTACAATGTCTTTGTCTCTCAACGTGCAGTCGCGAGACCTCGCAGGGCGGTTAGTCGGGGGTTTTATCAGAAGGCGCTCGATGTTGGGATGCAAGAAGCTACAGCTTTAGAAATCTTTACAACACCTAGTGTCAACGCCACATAAAATACACCTAGGACCCAGCCTTCCAGCAACAAATCCGGCCTATTGTATGTGGGATAAGCCTAGTTCAAAAGTCCAACTTGCTGGATTTGCCGCAAAGAAATTCTTCGTCGACATTGGCCTTCCTTGGCCTGGCTATAAATACTCACTGGCCCGTTTGTGTGTACACAGTGAAATCAGCATTGAAACCTGCCGTGCAAAGCAGCTTTGAGCTCAGCGTGGCAGGACTGCACTAAACTTCACCACTATCCACGCCCCCTTAGCTCTCTGCTGCGCTCCACCGCATGGGTCTGCCCCCTCTCCCATTTACCCACCCGTAGCAGGTACTAAGCTCTCCATAGGAATTGTTTGGCCAGCCTGTCAAACCGTTTCCCACCCCTGTGAAATCTCTGCTGTGAATCGGGGAAGGACTGACATTAGAAACAAGGCTAAATGTGGGTGATTCGGGGGCTGGATTAAGGTGTAAAAGGAAGAATTTGGGGGGATTTTTCCACCTCATTTCACAAACTAGCATCTCAGAGTGGGAATCCCTCTGTCTACTCAGTCCCTGACTTAGCCTGGCACTTAGCCTGGCTCCCCACCCATCTCCTTCCTCAGCTCCCCCTCCCCGCCATGAGTCACCCCCTGCCCACTCCTGCCACCTCTGACAGTGCACGTGAGCAGTAGAGCAGCTCCCACCTCTGGGGCATCAGGGCCAGGGAGGAAGCAGCACTGGAGAGGAAGCGTTTTACAGCCCACCAGCCCCGCAGGGCCCAGAAGGCCCTTTACTCTCCACAGCAGCAGTGGGGTTTAGCAAGGAGCTGGGGGGTGGGAGGAGGCAGGAGAGGGTCTGTGCAGATGGGGGTACTTGCTGCTGGGGGGGGGTAGCTCTCTAGGGGTGCCCACCAGAGCTTAGCTCACAATAAGCCACACAAACTGAGCTACGTCAATTGCGTAGCTTATGTCGAAATTGGGAGCATGACACAGCACTTATTTGGAAATAGCGCCCTCTTCCTCCGACTGCCCCTACCCCTCGCACAGTGAGGCTTACAGGAGCCGGAGGAAGAAGTAATTCGAAATAACGGCTTGCTGGGTAGACGCAGACTAAGTTATATTCAAATAATGTGACAGTGCAGACGTACCCTCTAGGAGCCCAGCCCAGGGACATCTGCGCACAACAGAACTCATGCCCTCCAGCAAGGGGCACCAGGAGGGGCTGCGTGCACACGCGCGCGCACACGCACACACATACACGCACACACACGCCCATACACACAGCCCACACACACACGGAGCACGGTTTGCCCCTCCAGAAGAGTGCAGCAGGGAACAATGGACACACACACACACGCACACACAGCTTGGGGCTGGGGGTGGTGCCCATGGCACTGCTGGTTCCAGCCAGCCCTTCTTGGGAGGCCTCACAACTGGCTATAAGAGGATCGCTGGCTCAGCAGGGTCACCGCACCTGGGGGCAGAGGAGAGACATGAGCAACAGCCCCTGGGCCCCAGCTGCATCTCACTGGTGAGCGAGCCCATTGGCACTGACTTTCCATTGTGCAGGGGGGGGGCCTGTCCCCCAATCTGCTCCAGGCCCTGCCCCCACTCCACCTCTTGCCTCAAGGCCAAGCCCTCGTCCCTCTGCCCTGCCTCTTCCCACCCAGTTCCACCCCTCCACTGAGCGCCCCCCGCATCCTCGCACCTCCTTGTCCCCTCCAACCTAATGCACCCTGGGAGCAGCTCATCATAGCAGGAGGGAGGCGCGGAGAGGGAGGGGGAGGTGGGGACTGCCCATTTTTCCCCGGGAGTGCTCCAGCCCCACAGCACCCTCGGAGTTTCCACTTAGCCATGTGGTTACATGTGGCTGTTCCCCAGCTGCCCCACCCCAGAGGTGGCTGCATCTCCACCCACAGAGCCCTAATGCACTCACCAGTTCCAAGGTACAGGAAGAAGGACAGCCAGCCCAGGCTGTAGGACCAGCTGTAGGCGACCATTTCTGGCAGGATCTCCTGGGACTGACCACTGGTGAACACGGCCATGGCGATCATGACACACAGACCTAGGGCCAAAGGGAACAGGGAGGACACCCCTTAGTGCGGGCCAGGGCCTCTGTCCTGCCCCACCACCAGGGGAGCTGCCAGGCCCAAAGTAGGGTCCCTGGATGGGGGGCTCCCCAGGGCTGGCTGGGGGGGGGGGGGTACTCGGGAGCCATGGAGCCATGGGACCCGGGAAGGAAGGGCCAGAGAGGTACCTGCACCGAAGCTGCTCATGGTGGAGACTGTGATGAGGGAGGCAGAGCAAAGGTGGGAGCAGAAGAAGGAGGCGCCGAGAGCAAGGCAGGTGAGACACCCAGCCAACATGGCCAGGACCAGGAAAAACCTTGTGGTGTGGAAGAAACCTGAGGGGCAGGGACAGGGTTAAATCAGGAACTGCCCAGATCCCAGGAGTCCTGACTCCCAGCCCTCTCATCCACTAGACCCCACTTCTCTCTGCCCCACCCCCCCGCCCCACCCCCGAGCCGGGAAAACCCAGGAGTCCCAGCTGCCCGCCCACATGGCTGTAACTACTATGCCCCACTGCCCTCCCAGAGAAAGGAGCTGGACCCACAGCTCCCTTACCTGGCACGTTGCCGGCATACAAGGTGCAGATCTTGAACACACAGGCCTTCCACAGCCCAGCGTGGCTCCCCGGTATTTCACTGCTCCTCAGCCAGGAGTCTGAGACCAGAGCCAGCCCCAGCAGCCCCAGGCAGAGCAGGGACAGAAGGATGCCTGCGAGCCGGAAAAGCCCCATCGCCGGGGTCCCTGGGGAGTGGCTGCTGGGAAGCCAGAAAGGAAAGGGGAGGGTCACAGCCCAGCCCCCCGTCCCAGGGAGGGGAGCGCACGAGGGAACCTGACGGGAGGACATGAAGGCCGGGGTGGGCCAGGGAAGGGGCCGGGGCGTCCAGCTAAGGGGCTGCAGCAAAGGGAAAGCTGGGATGCAAAGAGAATGAGATCTGGGTTGGCCAGTTTGGGGGAGGGGGGGCGTATTCCTGGAGGTGTCATCACATGACAGAATGTTAATTAAAGGTTAATTATTCCTGCCAGAGTTGTCCTGGGGAGGGAGGGGCGACCCCAGTGAGATCCCAGGAACAGAGAAAACCTGAAATTAGCCCCATTCACCCTCCCAAGACCCCCGGTGTTGGGGTGGGATCCTGGGCCCTCTCGGATGGCCAGGAGCAGCCGACCTCTCACCCCAGGGATCACGGCACTCGGTTCTGCACCTCCTGCCCTCGGCCTGCTCCAGCCAGACCCCTTCTCCCATAACACCCCTGGGCCTCCAGCCTGAACCGAATGGGAGCCGCCTGCCCCCCTCCTGCAATCAGGTTGCCCAGTGGCACTGAGCGACCGGCCCATGGCCCAGCCCTGGCCCGGCGCCCCCTCGCTCCCAGTAGCACCTGGGAACCCCTCTTCTCGGCACGGGGATCCGGCCATGGGGGTTTTCTAGGATGCCAGCGGGGGCGGGGTCATTAAAAAGCCTTGCTCTGTTCAAGACTCGTGCCCCACTGGGTGATGTGTGCCCTGTTGCCTGGGGAGCTCTGAAGGTTGCTGGCTGTTGCTGAAATACGTCGGTGGCTGTGACAGGTTGGATCATGGGGGTCCCCGGGGGGCTGTCACCCTGTGTGCTGGTCATGCCACTGAGCCTGAGAGAGATGCACAGCTGTGCCTGCCAAGTCACAATGGGGTTTAATAATAAACAAAAGGGGTTTCATTAAGTGTAAAAGGTGGGATGTCAATGATTGCCAGCGAACACAGACAGATCAAAGCAAGTTCCTAAGCCAAAACAAACCAAACCCACCAGCTGAGCCTAATGTGTTGGGACAGATCCTTACAGATCAGAATTCTCGTCCTCATTCTCACGCCAGGTAAAATCTGCTAAGGCACAATTGATCTTTTTCTCAGGCCGGGGGCTACAGCTTCTTGCAGTTCTTTAGAGGTCTTTGTGTTCAGGTTTCTTCGTGTCTCAGAAGGGCAGCCGGGTTCGTCTGTAACTTTGAAAACAACCAAGTAGTCCTGTGGCACCTCAAGCGATGTCTACACTACCTGGTTATTTTGAAATAAGTGATTGCAAAAGAATAACTCCTGAAAGAACTATTTCGAAATAAGCTTATTCCTCTTCACACGCAGGAGTTATTGTTTCAAAACAGCAAGCCCCTTATTTCAAAAGAACAGGCTTGGTAGTGTGAATGCTCGGCTTGTTATTTCAAAATAAGGGGAATTATTTCAAAATCACTCCCCAGCATAGACAAGCCCTTCAGCTATGTCTACCCAGCAGTGCTCTTTCAGAATAACTGATGTTACTCCGTGTCTACACAGCAAGCAGTTATTTTGACATACTGTATTGTTGAAATAATGGTGAGCTGGAGGACTGCTTACTCCGACTGCTGCAACCCTCATTGTACGAGGACGAAGGGAAGCAGGAAGAAGAGTGCTCTTTCTTCGAATTTCTGCTACGGAGACAGCGCCAAAGCCGAGTTAAGGGATTTCGACTTCAGCTATGCAATTGACATAGTTCAAGTTGCCCTGCCGTGTAGACGCAGCCTTAGAGACTCTGGGTGCATCTAGACACCTTTCTGTCGAAATAAGCTACGCAATCTGTGCTAAGCAAATTGCGTAGCTTATTCCGAGTCTAAGCCGAAAGAGCTTATTTTGAAATTTCATACCACACCAAATTTCAAAATACGGCACTATTCCAACAAATACCTTAACCCTCGTGGAACGAGAGTTACAGGGACGCTGGAATAGCACATCCCTATTTCGGGAAATAGTGGGCACTTATAAAGACACAGCATTGCTACCTCGGGATACTTCCGGCATGCTGAAATAGCAGCGCAGTCTAGACGTACCCCAAACACACGTATAGTATCGTGAGCTTTTGTGGGCAAAACCCACTTCATCAGATGAGCCGGAGTGGAGAAAAAAGGGGGATTCTCAGCATGTATAACTGCAGGATCCACGGCATGGGAAACACTGTTTCATCTAGATGCTGCCCGGTCGAGTGGGGTTGAACACTGAACTTTGGAGCTGGGGGGATCTGTGTGGCGGCTGAGTGACTCTGGGGTATTCACACAGTCTAGCTGGGCGTGGGGCCCCATGCAGGGCCGGCCCAAGCCCTTTCGGCGCCCTGGGCCCGGGCACGCGGCGCCACCCCCGGGCACACGGCACATGCATGGGCCCACCCGTGGGGCACAGGCCCACCCCCGCCCCAGGCTGTGCAGGCCCGGCCCCAGGGTGCACGGAGCGTGCGCAGGCCTGCCACGGCCGCTGGCGTGCAGCCCGGGGCCCAGCCCCGGGGCACACGGCGCATGCGCTGCCCAGCCTGGCCCAGCCAGCGCTGCTGGCGTGCGCACCTGGCTGTGCAGGGCCCCATGGCCATGGGGGGGAGGGCGCTACTGGCTGGCGCCATGGGGCCAGCGCTGCGAGAGCCAGGTGCGCGGCGCCTGATGGCAGCTATAAGGGATGCCGCGCGCCCCTTACAGCTGCCATCAGGCACCCCCCATCAGTTGGCGCCCTGGGCAGCTGCCCGGCTTGCCCATGCCTCCATCCAGCCCTGGCCCCATGTACGGTTGTGCTGAGTGATGACAGGACCTGGGGGGGTTTGCTGATTGTCACTAGCAAAGCCTTGCAAGAGACAACCCTGTCTGGAAAGGTCAGACAGCTCCGTGCTCCCACCATCCCTGGTCACACCCTGGGCATCCCATCAGCCCCCCTTCGCCCTCCTTCCTAGGCGGAGCCTCTCCAGAATGTTTCGTCCTTTCTCCTGTGCAAACAGTTCCACACTCTTCGATGCCTTTGTTACCCCGGTCTGGACCCTTCCCCCGCCTACCGTCTCCTTTCGGAGATGAGGGGACCAGAGCGGCAGGGATCTGGTGGACCTGGCATTAAATAATTATTGTCCAGATGTCCCCTATTGGCTGACCATCCCCTGTAACTTCCTTTGCCCCAGAATATTTAAATCAATAAAAATGAAGGGGGGAAATACTTCAGTCCCATACTGGTATGCAATACGGAGAATTTGCATGGATAAAAGGAGGGGGAAGAGCTTACAAAGAATCACTGATATTGTTTGTTGAAAGCATTGAACAATAGCAAAGCAATTCTGCCGAGACTAAACATACTGGGTTTCTGCATCTGACGAAGTGGATCTTTGCCCACGAAAGTTTATGCTCCAATAAATCTGTTAGTCTATAAGGTGCCACAGGACTTCTCGTTGCTCTTGCAGATTCAGACTAACATGGCTTCCCCTCTGACACTTGGCTTTCTCCAGACATGCCTGCCCTTCTTGCCTTGGATCGCACACATGAAGCACAGAGAGGGGGGCGTGTTTTTCTGAATCTGCTCCAGGAACTATTCTGGGGGCAGTTCTCGGGCCTGTGTTAGCCAGCAGGTCAGACTAGAAGATCACAATGGTCCCTTGGCCGCTATCATACAGATGGGGAAACTGAGGCACGGAGCTGAGACATGGCCTCGGTCACTGAGGCGGCCTGTTGGGAATGTGGCCCAGGTTTTCCAAGTGCCAGTCGGCTGTTCCTTTAGCCACTCTGTGACTGCTCCACTCTCCCTGCGCCGTGCGCTCTGTGGCAGGGGACGCGGAGAGTGGCCCTGCTTTGAACCACCGGCACCGTGCCATTGCCCACAGGGCTGCAGGGAATCCCCTGACAGGGTCCGTGTCCTGGAATGGGGCTGTTTTATCACGTGATGGCTCCAGGAGCTTTAAGCGTGCGAGAAAATACTGGCGGCTGCCTCTCCTTCCCCCATCCCCTGCAGCACGTCACCCGCTTCCTACCACCATGTCTGCACTTGCAGAAAAGCCTTTGGCTGGGGAAGGGTGGGGCTGTGTCTCCGCAAACCATAGCCAGTGTCCCCACAGGTAGATCATTAACTCTCAGCCATGGACTACCCCAAATTGATGAGGTTATTGGAGCATGATGAGTTTAGAGCCCTTACAGGGAGTGGCTGGTAATCAGAAAGCTGCTGTTAACTTCAGTAGAGTTTGCACGTGGCTATTATACATAGACAGTGCATGGGGGTGGGGATAGATATATAGATAGATAGATAGATAGATAGAAAGGGTGTATGGGGATAGATAGATAGATAGAAGGGGTGTATGGGGATGGATAGATAGATAGAAGGGGATATGTATGGGGACAGATAGATAGATAGATAGAAGGGGTGTATGGAGATAGATAGATAGAAGGGGTGTATGGAGATAGATAGATAGAAGGGGATATGTATGGGGATAGATAGATTGATAGATAGAAGGGGTGTATGGGGATAAATATAGATAGATAGAAGGGGATATGTATGGGGATAGATAGATGTGAATTAGGACAAACAATTGTATTTTCCATGCCAACAGGAGACGTCTCGTTCCCCAGAGACACCTTCACTGGTTCTCTGCATCACTTCCTCCCTCCAAGGGTTAAGTCCTGCCCAGCTCTGCACCCTCCCTGAAGCTGGAGCCCCCAGGGGGAAGGTTTCCATGATGTGCACCCAGACCCTGCTTTCCCCATCCTACGTTTTATTTCCTTCTCACAGACCCCAACTCTGCCCCCCCGCCCGAATCAGCCAGCTCCAGTATCGCTGAGCGAGAGAAACCAGCCGGTCATTGAACCCAGGCGTCCTGACAACCAACCCCATCCCCGTCCCGCTGGACCCCCTCCCCATGCTGCGGACACAACCTCTGCCCTGGCTCCCAGCTCCTCCTGCGTGAAACCCAATAAACAATCCTAGCCAGGCCTCAACCTCGATCTGAAGACACCAAGATATGGCGAAGTCACCGCCACCCTGGAGGGAGCAAAAACGATGCCCCCCATTTCTAATGGGAATGGGCCTGGCTTGAATGTCCAGCCACTAATTCTTGCCTCTGCTGGTCGCCGCGAGATTCTTAAGCTCCTCGTGGCCTGAGATTTCCTGCCCGGGAGGGTCCTTCTCCACCCAGCTCAAGTTCCCTCTCGCTCGTCTCTTTGACCAGCTCTTCCAGGACCCTCTCGTGTCTTCTCTGTCCCCTCTGTGGCTGTTCTCATCCTTGTTACAATGCTGCACCCCAGAGGTGGACGCAGTGACACTCTCACCAATGCCTTATAATAGAGGTGAAAGAACCTTGCCAGTTCTCCTGAGATCTCCCCTGTCTCCGGGTCCAAGGAGTGCCCAGATCTGTTTTGGCTAGGCCATCCTGCCTGGGGCTCATGGGCAGCGATTAGTTAGCTGGAAGAAGCTGTTCTCAGGGATGGAGAAAGAGATCGCGGCTGGGGGAGTATTGACAGCAGAGGGGTACTGCTCTTCCATACAGCATCTCCTGCCTGTAGCTGAGCAAGACAGCTGTCACTGCTGGGGGAAACTGAGGCAGAAAAGGCTGCAGGGATGGGGAGCTCAGCAAACAGCAGCACTTACCTGGGCCAGGGGCCTGGTCTGATCCTACCGCTGACACCAACCAAGGAGGTAAATGGCAAAGACGCACTCAGGCCATTCTGCAACTGCAGCCCAGGTACACAGCACTGCTCAAGGAAGGAAAGGAGCCAGGAGAAAACTTCCTGCAAAGTCGAGCTGACAAACCTTCTGTCTAGAGGGGGGGAAAGTTCAGTGATCAGAAGGTTAGAGCTAGGGCTGGGAGCCAGGACTCCTGGGTTATAGGTCTGCCTCTGGGAAGGGAGTGGTGTCTAGTGGTTAGAGCTGGGAGCAGGAAGCCCTGGGCTCTATTCCTGGCTCTAACCACAGCTTATACCATTGGAGCCTTCCACTTCCTTTTCTGACCTGACCACAACAGAGAAACTTTCACTTCCCTGCTCTCATTAATCCCTTCTTGCCCGGAGAGCTCCCATTCACAGGCCAGATGGGCCTCCAGGGTCCTACTAGGAAGGAGCAGCATACAGCTGTGGCTGTGGGAGACCCTGGCGAGGGGGGGGGAGGCATGGTTCCGTTCTAGCACCGGCCAGCTGGGATCTCCAAGCACCTGACAAGCCGCTCAGCCCTCACAGCGAGAGGAGGCGCTGAGGGGCAAAGGGGCAGAACCAAGAGTCCTGCTGCCAGACTCCCCTCTCCTGCCAGAGATGGGGATAGAACCCAGGACTCCGAGCTGCCCCACTCTAACCACTAGACCCCGCTGCCCTCCTAGAAATAAGGATAGAACCCTGGAGTCCTGACTCCTTGTCTCTCTAACTACTATCCCTCATTGCCTTGGAAACAGCCAGTGCGTTGCCTTGGCACCCCGGGAAGCCTCTGTCACAGTTTCTTTTCCTCTCTGGAGCCAGCTGCCCCTCATGTGCCTGGGAAAATTGCCCCAGAGGGCAAGGAGCTCAGTTCCCCACTAGCTGTAACCCGGGGCTGGGGGCGTCGGGTATGAATCCTCGTTCCTTGCGGGGGGCTTGTATTAGCAGCTCGCCCTCCCACGCCCCTTTCCCCAGGGACTGTAGGGACCAGTGTGGAGGAGCTGCTGCCTGGCGCATGGGGCCATAATGCGGGACCCCTGCACGGCCCAGCCCCGGTGGGTCTCTCCCGCTGACGTCACTGCCTCTTCTGCGGGTACCGGCTGGGATCTCGACGCGCCGGGCTCAGCATCTCGTGCAGTCGGCCGGCCCGTCGCTAGCGAGCCTGGGTTCTACGACACCGAGCGCAGGGCATGGTTTGGAGTGCAGGGGGATCCGCTCAGGAGCCAGGGCTGGCCTCCCTCCACCGACAGAGGGACTGCAGGGGTCATGAAGTGACCCGGGTCAGGCTTCTGGGCAGGGCAAGATGGTCAGAGCTATCCCAAGCGGGCCGCCAGGCCTGGGGCAACTGCCACTGAGGGCCCTGCCTTGCCCCTTCTCAAACCCTGCCCCTTCCCCAGCCCCGCCCCCTCCCCCAAACTGTGCCCCCCGGCTCCACCACCACCCCTACCCCAAGCCCTGCCCCTTCCCAAACTCCGCCCCTTCCCCAGCCCTGCCCCCAGACTCCGCCCCCTGCTCCACCACCACCCCTACCCCAAGCTCTGCCCCTTCCCAAACTCCGCCCCTTCCCCAGCCCTGCCCCCAGACTCCGCCCCCTGCTCCACCACCACCCTTACCCCAAGCCCTGCCCCTTCCCAAACTCCGCCCCATCCCAAGCCCTGCCCCCAAACTCCACCCCCTGCTCCACCACCACCCCTTCCCCAAGCCCTGCCCCTTCCCAAACTCCGCCCCTTCCCCAGCCCTGCCCCCAGACTCCGCCCCCTGCTCCACCACCACCCTTACCCCAAGCCCTGCCCCTTCCCAAACTCCGCCCCATCCCAAGCCCTGCCCCCAAACTCCACCCCCTGCTCCACCACCACCCTTACCCCAAGCCCTGCCCCTTCCCAAACTCCGCCCCATCCCAAGCCCTGCCCCCAAACTCCACCCCCTGCTCCACCACCACCCCTTCCCCAAACCCTGCCCCTTCCCAAGCCCTGCCCCTTCCCCAAGCCCCGCCTCTTCCCCAAACCCTGCCCCTGCTCCACCACCACCCTGTCCCCAAGCCCCACCCCTCCCAAACCCCGCCCCTTCACCAAACCCCACCCCTGCTCCGCCACCACCTCGCCCCCGAGCAACACAGCCCAGAGGATAACAGGGGCCAGGCTGTATTCCCCCGGGTCCCTCCGCCCATAGGACAGTAGGAGCAGCAGCTGCAGGCCCCCCGAAAGTGCAGGGCTGGGACAGGCCTATGGGCAGGACGGTTCTGAGGACTGTACCGATCTAGGGTCCTGAGTGGGGACTTGGGGGAACTGGTGGGAGCCTCTCTAGTGTTGGTTCATGAGAGGCTGGGAGCAGCTTCCACACCTCTCCCTTGGGTGGGCCCTGGCCTAGAGGTGGCTGGGTGCAGGCAGGACCTGGCGGGGTTTGCAGCTGTCACAGCATCACAGTCCAAGAGGGAGCCACGGGGGGGAAGCGGGCTCAGCGGTACCCCAGTGCCAGGCTGCACCCCGGGAACCTGTTACCGGACTTTTCTAGGTGGCCTCCAGGCAACCACGGCCCTGGGGTGGGGACTGGGGTCTGGAATGGGCCCAGCGCTCTGCGAGGGCATGGCCAAGAGGTAGGAAAGTGTCCATGATTTCAGGGCTTCACAGGCTTGGCTGTTCCCATCTGTCTAGCTGGACAGGGGCCTGGCATTCCTGGGCACTCGGGGGGGGCCCACAGCTAGCCTAGGGCCCTGCCCCATCTCTCTCCCTATGGCCTGGGTTGTGCTTCGCTAGAGCTTGTGGCGTCAGGAGTTGTATCCTCACAGGGATTTTGTACTGCGCTAAACTGGGGCTGCTTAGTGACACTGGACTCAGCTGCGAAGTGGTTTATCGCTGGCTGATTCCACAGCGAGGTTGCCACCAGCCTGATCCGCTGGGGCAGAGACTGTCCCTCGCTGTGTGTCCGGACTGCCCATGCCAAGCAGGGCCGGACTCCTCACCCCTGCCGGCACCCAGCGGTGAGGAGTCCTGCGGGTTCACATTTTGCCATGTGCCGAATCTGGTTCCTTCGACCTGCCCTGGGCCTGTCGTGTAAACACCGGCTGTGTTTGGGCCCCAGCCTCCAGCACGGACGTCCGTGACGTTGTTCTTCTTTTTCTGCCTTTCGGCCCCTCGCAGCCTTTCAATCCGTGCCTGGCAGCCGGGGCGTGCTGTCGGGCTGTCACGTCACACGGGCGGCACACGGGGCGTCCGTCCCTGCGTCACCCGTGCTGACGTGGGGCTGGGGCCCTGGGGGACTGGAGTGCGACAGAGAGCCGGGTGAGATCAGACGCACCCGGATGTCAGAGGCGTTTTAATACAATTGCAATCCAGCCCAACCTCCTGGGGAGAAATATGAAACTAGGAGCCAGGACTCCTGGGTTCTGTCCCAGCTTGGGGAGGGGAGAGGAGTCGGGTGCGCAGGGCGGAAGAGGCGTCTGGGCCCTTGGGTTTTATCAATGTGCACAGCGCCCCCTAGTGAGCAAGGCCAGGAACACTCCCACTCTTCCTTCCGACCTCTGCTGTAATAGGACCGTGATTAGTACCCTTAGGAGTACTGGAGAGACGTCTGGGGGGTACGTCAACACAACTGACATTTGGAGAAAACTGAATTTTTGTTGTAAGTTTTACAGCGCTTTATTATTTTTGTACTTTTTACACCCAAAAATTTCATCGCCCGCCCGGCTACAATTAAGTTGTTTGAACAAATGTGTTGCCATGGCAGAAAACAATGTTGTGTGTCTTTGAAAACTGTAGGTACTGGGGGTACTTATCGTTTTTTTTAAAGGGGGACTTTATAAAAAAAGGTTGAGAAACACTGTGCTGGGGATGGTTGATTTCCCTCTGCAAAGTCGCCTGCTATTTCAGGGTGTTTTGCTGCCTTCCGGCTGGCTGTACACTGGGCCAGGCCTTCGCTCTCTGGGCTGGGTAGTGATCCCAGCTCGCATCTACCCCTCACTGGAAAGGGGAGCACCCTGCTCCGCCACTACCCCTTTTTTCACCCGAGTGGGTCACCACTATTTGGTGGCTGCACTTATGCCACAGGGCGTGTATCCTGCAGCAGGTAGCGAGCTGGATAGGCTCTTTGCTTGCAGTCCCAAGCACCCCTCCAGCCAGCACTGGGCCCAGCTGCTCGCTCGCTCTCTTGGCTTTTCTGATGGCCACAGTCCCAGGGCTTGTCCGGGAAACCCCCTTGGCTTTCTGCTGCTCCACAGACACCCCCCCACCAGCAGACACTCCCCCTACAGGTCTGCCAAAGGGGGCCAAAGGGGGCAGTTGCCCTGGGCCCAGCAATTCAAAGGGGGAGGGGCGGTGGCAGACAGAGCCCTGGGCCCTTTAAATGTCCACCAGAGCACTGCACTGTGCACTCTGTGCGGCTCTGGGGGCTGGGGGTGGGGCATGCCGTGCCCCGAGCAGCACAGAGGGCTGGCTGCCCCTGGCCCCGCCTCTTCTGCCCAAGGCCACGCCCCTTCTGG